>CM034349.1:99253576-99728593 GCA_019925275.1 Mytilus edulis | reverse complement strand
GGATTGTTTTGCATAGGAACCCGAACCAGGTCCAAAAGTAATGTCATGGTAACTCAGCTTTCTCTATAGAAAAGCAAGCTCGTGTGACATTGTTGTTGACAATGTTGTTACCGACCAAAGAGCATAAAACAGCCGAAGGTCACCAATTGGTCTTCAAAGCAGCGAAAAAATCTCGTACTCGGAGGTGGGCCGTCAGCTACGCATTTAGTGTAACACATATTCAAATAATTATTTAAGTGTATCATTAAGCAAACTTTATTTAATAACAAAATTTCATATTCAATTTATTATCTCCACTTAAATAGCCTATTGTCATAATATTTACAATTTCAATATGCATCTTATCAGATGATACGTGTATAAACTATAATGAAATTAATTAAACAAACTTTTTTCCACCATGAAGCATCCATTTCATTTTGTTCTTCTTTCTCTGATAATCTTTCTCAGCTCGCATTGCAATGGTGTCTTTTATTGTGATCAAATAAATAGCGTCAAAGAGTGTGACATAGGAGCGTGGTTACAGTGGAATAGTTGTACACATTCATGCGGTGGGGGGGGGGGGGGGGGGGGGGGGGGGGCGCTAAAAGGTTCCGAAAATTGTGCTGTTCGCCTAGTTATAAATCTTATAACCAATGTGCCCTTAACTGCAATAAAACACTACCGTCTTTGCAAGAAACAAGAACATGCGGTCAAACTTGTATCCAAGGCAACTTTAACGTATCTATAAATAGCTGTCAGTGCTCAGGCAATTATACTGGGGACTGTTGCCAAACACTAAAAGCCGGTGAGTTAAAATTTTATTTATATTATGAATGATGTTTTCAATATGATTTTAATATTTGTATTTTATTTTATCATTGTAGATTATTTTGTTTGTTGTATTGTTATTATCATTGTCTATAAGTTATTTCAATTGTCTTTCACTTGAGATCAAACATATGATGCAGTAAACAACTTCGTTTTTAAGCTAACCTGGCCCAAAGGGCCAAGTGAGCTTTTCTCATCACTTGGCGTCCGTCGTCCGTCGTCGTTAACTTTTACAAAAATCTTCTCCTCTGAAACTACTGGGCCAAATTTAACCAAACTTGGCCACAATCATCATTGGGGTATCTAGTTTAAAAAATGTGTCCGGTGACCCGGCCAACCAAAAAAGATGGCTAAAAATAGAACATAGGGGTAAAAATGTAGATTTTGGGTTATAACTTTGAAACCAAAGCATTTAGAGGAAATCTGATATGGGGGTAAAATTGTTTATCAAGTGAAGATCTATCTGCTCAGAAATTTTCAGGTGAATCGGACAACCGGTTGTTGGGTCGCTGCCCCTGAATTTGTAATTTTAAAGAAATTTTGTCGTTTTTAGCTCACCTGGCCCACAGGGCCAAGTGAGCTTTTCTCATCACTTGGCGTCCGTCGTCCTGCGCCCGTCGTTAACTTTTACAAAAATCTTCTCCTCTGAAACTACTGGGCAAAATTTAACCAAACTTGTCCAAAATCATCATTGGGGTATCTAGTTAAAAAAAATGTGTTCGGTGACCCAGCCAACCAACCAAGATGGCCGCCATGGCTAAAAATAGAACATAGTGGTAAAATGCAGTTTTTGGCTTATATCTCTGAAACCAAAGCATTTAGAGCAAATCTGACATGGTGTACAATTGTTTATCAGGTCAACATCTATCTGCCCTGAAATTTTCAGATGAATCAGACAACTAGTTGTTGGGTTGCTGCCCCAGAATTGGTAATTTTGAGGAAATTTTCCCGTTTTTGGTTATTATCTTGAATATTATTATAGATAGAGGTAAACTATAAACAGCAATAATGTTCAGCAAAGTAAGATTTACAAATAAGTCAACATGACCAAAATGGTCAGTTGACCCTTAAGGTGGTACCTAACACTACAGGGAGATAACTCTGTAAAGTCAACTTAACGTTTTAATTACATTGTGTTGTAAAGGGAATATTAAGCTTCTAAATGATCAAAATTGGTGTTTGTCAAACTGCTATATAACCAGTGTAATTTTTCTGACAAAACGGTTGGTTCAAAATTTTTGAAATTTTGAAATTTTTGTTAAAGGGTCAAAGTAAATACTTTGTCAAAATTTTATGAAAATTAAACGAGCCAAATTAATTTTAGTGAAAGTGTTGGGTACCACCTGAAGGAGTTATTGCACTTTATAGTCATTTTTTACCAATTTTTCGTAAGTTTTGGTGATCTTTTACAAAAATCTTCTCCTCTGAAACTACTGGGTCATATTTAACCAAATTTAGCCACAATCATTATCAGGGTATCTAGTATTAAAAATGTTCCAATGACCCGGCCAACCAACCAAGATGGCCACCATGGCTAAAAATAGAACATGGGGGTGAAATGTAGATTTTGGCTTATAACTCTGAAACCAAAGCATTTAGAGCAAATCTGACAATGGGTTAAATTGTCAATCAAGTCAATATCTATCATTTTCTATTTGCCCTGAAAGATTTAGATGAATTGGACAACTGGTTGTTGGGTTGCTGCCCCAAATTGGTATTTTTTAAAGAAATTTTGCCGTTTTTTGGTTATTATCTTGAATACTATTATAGATAGAGATAAATTGTAAACAGCAATAATGTTCAGCAAAGTAAAATCTAAAAATAAGTCAACATGATCAAAATGATCAGTTGACCCCTTAAGGAGTTATTGCCCTTTATAGTAAATTTTTCACAAGTTGTTAATGTTTTTAACTTTAACAATTTTCATTAATTTTGTTACTTTTTGTAAATTTTCACAAAATATTTTCCTCTGTATCTAAAGGGCCAAGTTTATTATAGATAGAGAAAATTGTAAGAGCAAGAATGTTCAGTAAAGTAAGATCTACAAACACATCACCATCATCAAAACACAATTTTGTCATGAATCCATCTGTGTCATTGTTTAATATGCACATAGACCAAGGTGAGCGACACAGGCTCTTTAGAGCCTCTAGTTTATGGTTATTATCTTGAATACTATTATAGATAGTGATAAACTGTAAACAGCAATAATGTTCAGCAAAGTAATATAAATAAGTCAACATGACCAAAATTGTCAATTGAACCTTTAAGGAGTTTTTTGCCCTTTATAGTCAATTTTTAACAATTTTCATTGATTTGGTAAATTTTTGTAAATTTTTACAAAATAATTTCCTCTGTTACTAATGGGCAAAGTTCATTATAGATAGAGATAATTGTAAGTAGCAAGAACTTTCAGTAAAGTAAGAACCTCAAACACATCACCATCACCAAAACACAATTTTGTCATGAATCCATCTGTGTTCTTTGTTTAATATGCACATAGACCAAGGTGACCGACACAGGCTCTTAAGAGCCTCTAATTTATATTTATTTTTGCAGATATATCTACTACTACTGGATCAAAGAATGGTAAGAGGTTAACAATATATTTTCTTCGTGTTTTTGTTGCATATTTAGCCAAATGTAGTCACAAAATTAAGACTGGATATGTCAAAGAGCCAACAAATCCAAAAAAAAAAGAAGGAAAAGATAAACAGCACAAAACCAACAATTGATCTTCAATATAGAGATAATATCCCGTTTGTATATAACCAACATTTAAAAAAAGTTCAATATCAACATGACAGACAAAAAAACACCGTCTGGTTTAATTTGGAATCATTGACAAATTAAAGAATAACCAGAAGTATTTGTCATGAATAAAGTAAACTGACGCAGTATATCTGTATCAATGTGGGAATATGACGTTGAATATCAAACTGTTCCACTGACTACTAGTATTGTTCGAAAGACTTTTTTTTTTGCAGCTATCCAGTTTGTGTGAACAATTGATATAATTCAAAAGTAATGACTATAAATAGTAATTGTTGAAGTAATGTCAGGAAAGCAAGATTTATTAGTATTATAATTGTTTAGCCTCTTAAACCTAGAGGGACCAAAAAACTGCGCAGCTTATATTAACTTCCAATGTATGAACAAGCTTTTTAAAGGTATTTTATTGACACAGGTCTTAGTGATGAACCATGTCCATCAATAGCAAATATCTCATATTTGTGAAATTATGACTTAAAAAACAAGGTACACCCTTTTGGGAAGATGACCCGTAGAATCACAGATTCAAGTTCCGCCACTGGTTCTGAGAAAAATCAATATTAAGGAATTATAAAATGTAATCGGCATTTAATTCTTTAGTCGAACAGATAGTCATACATGTAGCAGTAATCTAAATGCTACATGTATTATCTGTATTGTGTATGTAACAGTGGTACCCGACGTCTGTTTAATAACATTGGCATTAAAACACCCAATTTATTTCGGAATTGGTTGATCTTTTCGGTTAAGGGCGTTTCAATTTAACGTGCTCGCGGCCCACATAATTCTCATAATAGTACATATAATATATTTGTAATGTTTACACGTATCCAGTGCTTTCGTATAATAACTCGAATAATCAAAGGGTGTTTTCAATAAATCACAACATTATTATGAGAAATACAATTACTTTTGGAGTGTCAAGAACTCGTTGGAAGTACTTGATAAATTGCATGCTTATATTGGTGATTTTGAATCTGTTCAGTTCAAAGTTTTGATTTTTCTACCCTGTATACCACACACCTAATTAAATGGGCATAACATTTGTATAAACTTCAAGATTATAAAAAACCGGTTTTTTTTTTAGAGTGAACATTGATTGGTTAAATATTTCTCAGTGTGTTTGAATTTGTTTGTCAGCTTTTTGGTCATGAATGTTTGTCTCTAATATTTATTTAACTGTGCATTTGTATTCAGATATCGCAGATCAAATTTATTCGTTCATTGTGTAATCATACGTTTTTTGATTGAGTTAAGTCTGCCAATTGATATTTTATCGTATGTTTTTCTATGTTGTGATGTTATGCTATTGTTTCGGAAAAAGGAGAAGGTTTGGATCCATTAAAACGTTTAATCCCGCTGCAAATGTTTGCACCTGTCCTAAGTCAGGAATCTGATGTACAGTAGTTGTCGTTTGTTTATGTAATATATACGTGTTTCTCGTTTCTCGTTTTGTTTATATAGATTAGACCGTTGGTTTTCCCGTTTGAATGGTTTTATACTAGTAATTTTGGGGCCCTTTATAGCTTGTTGTTCGGTGTGAGCCAAGGCTCCGTGTTGAAGGCCGTACTTTAACCTATAATGGTTTACTTTTTTAAATTGTTATTTGGATGGAGAGTTGTCTCATTGGCACTCACACCACATCTGCCTTTATCTATTTAAAAAGTCAGAATGTGAATATATATGTTCAAAAACTTCTAGGTCATTTTTTTGGTAGCAATAAACAAAAAAACTATGTCAATTGGACATGCTTTGATACTATATATGCCCTTGAATTTCTACTAGATAACATTTTTGTTCGCTTTGGAGATTCCGTATATCGTCAGGTTATCGGAATTCCAATGGGGACTAACTGTGCACCACTTATTGCGGACCTGTTTTTGTATTGCTATGAGTTACAATTTATGACAAAAATCAGCAAAGACCCATCCAAACCACATCTCATAAACAAATTTAATAATACTTTTAGATATTTGGATGATATTTTGGCTCTCAATAATGACGACTTCAGTATGTATACTAAAGAAAGGAGTAAGTTCAGTAAGACCCCTTTTTGGCCCCAAAATATAGCAGTTTTACAAAATTGTTAAAATGTAAACCTTTAGTTATTTATTGGACAGTAGAATGCTTCTGCTACATAAATATGGGCTGTTTTTGACAATACAATGCACATATATCCGGTACTAGCACCATTAAGTCATGCTAAATTACTGAAATCCTCATAATTCTAGCATTTTAGTTAAATTTTAGACGGTTTTCGTGTAAAACGAAAGTGGCCTCATTCGTGTTCATCCTTAATATTGAAATGTAAGTTGTATTTTATGATAATACATAACATATATAAAGGTTGAGGATGAACACGGATGCGGCCACTTTCATTTTTACCAAAAACCATTTGAAAAGTGACATTTTTCGGCATATTAGGTAGATTTTTCATATTTGAGCTTGAATCGGATCGTTTTTAATGACTAAATCTGTTAAAATCTTTCACATAAACTAATTAATTCAAATAAAATAGACACTTAAGTGTTTAAAAAGTGGTCAAAATCTTTCGTCAGATGAACCTGAAATTTGAGGCCAAAATCGGTCCTTACCGACCCTACTCCTTTATCCTGTTAAACTTACTTTAAATAAAGTTAATACTAACAATGACCACTGCCCTTTCCTCGATCTTGATATCTATATCACTAACGGAAAGCTTAATACTAAAATTTATGATAAAAGAGATAATTTTTCATTTACTATCGTTAATTATCCATTTTTAGATGGTGACGTTCCCTTGTCACCATCTTATGGTGTTTATATATCTCAACTTGTACGATTCGCTCGTGTATGTAACAATGTTTTAGATTTTAGCGAGAGAAATTTATGTTTTACTGAAAAATTATTACACCAGGGTTTTCGATATCACAAACTAGTTAAATAAAGGCAACAGTAGTATACCGCTGTTCAAACTCATAAATCCATGGACAAAAAACTAAATCGGGGTAACAAACAAAAACTGAGGGAAACGCATTAAATATAAGAGGAGAACAACAACACAACACTACAATGTAACACACACAGAAACGGACCAAGCATCAGACAAAATCCCACGAGAATAACAAGTATAACATCAAAACCAAATACATGAATTTGGGATAGACAAGTGCCGTGACACGTCTTATCGCAATGTCAATTTACACTAAAAAATAAGAGAAAACAAACGACGCAAAGTTAATTATAACAATGGCCATATTCCTGACTTAAAACATTTACTAAATTTTATCATCGGTATAAGGACATTGTTCGTAAATAAAGCTCAACATGCAGACTTCTCATACGTTCAGGTATTTCACATCCAATTTTTTATAGAATTATTCTTTATAAAGCACAAAAATGTCTGTATTCACCTCAGAAACTAACAAAACCTTTAAATAGACTTATTAAGAAGGGACATAGTTACGATACTGTTGTCAGGTCATTAAAGATTGCAGATTTTGGCGTTAATATTGATTCACTTATAGGGTCTTTGCATCGGAACTAAACACATTTATTCAGAACCCAGTTGTTGGCATGACACGGGTTATGTTCTTCTCATATATGTTATGATGGTATGATACAAAGAGCGTCACTAATGAGTCTTATATAGACGAAACGCGCGTCTGGTGTATTAAATTATAATCCTGGTACCTTTGATAACTATTTAGGCCAACAAAATCTATGACAGTTCAGTTTTGTCACAGGTGTATTCATTGTTATGGAATTCAATGTTCAGTTATCATTGTGAACATTCATAAAAAAAATCTTGATTGTTTTACTATACATGTATAAGGTGTTATTCGATTAACTTTCCCATAGTTTGCCTATGCCAATTGCATGGACCAATATTTCTACAGAAAAAAATACCTCCGTTTTAAAAGTGGACAAGGTTTATTGGAAGGAAATAAATCCTCGATATGTACTGGAGCCGAAAAAAAAATGAAAACACAAACTACGTATGTGTGGGGGGAAGGGATTGTACATAGTAAAGATATCCCTTCTCCTCCAACGAGGAGGCAATTATAATAGTAAGGCAGGCGCAGTATTCTTAGTCAGTACCTCAATATATTGTATTTGCAAGGCTTTTTCTGTTCATGAATTGAAATTGTCGACCAATATTCGGTTATAAAATCTCACACTTGTCAGTATTTTCAACATCAAAGATGTATTCAAATTGTAAATACGTAAATGAAATTTAGTATATGTTGGCATCCATATATCATAATAACATGTACAAACAAATAACTGTTATAATACTTAAACATCACAACCTGGTTTTTTAGGTATAGCATGGAAGATACCATTGATATGTGTTGCTGTAATTGCAGTATTCGTAGGAATTGGAGGACTTATTTGGTTTTTGGTTAAAAGGTGATTATTAGCAAAATAAATTACAGCAAATATTATTGCTTAATTATTCAGTTTTGTTCAGTTTTGTAACAGTCTTAAATGAGATGATTCCATAAACCAATGGTCAAAATATTTGTTTTCCTCTAATGTAGGGTCTTATGCTTTGTATATTTAACTACAAGTAAACATATATGTATGCCACCTACTATTTTACGATCTTTCCGCATCTTTTATATTTTTCCTTTTACAGATATAAGAAGAACATGAGCAAGGATAGCATACATCCGTCAGATGATAAGGACAGATAAATGAGAAATCATGTAAATTCCGAACTTTGTAGTACCTCTATGCTTTGAGGTGAATTTGTACACAGTTTGATTTTAATAAAGAATTAATTTTAATTAAAATAGAATAAGTTAATTTAAAATATGTTTTTTTTTAACACGGGGGATATTTTTTTCTTAGTTTTATATTTGCACAGGTATCCTTCAAAAGAATGAATAGGGCAGTGTGTATGATAGACGACAAGCATTTTTACCCTTTTTAATTGAATGCTGTTATTTCAGAAAATCGTTTTGAACATGATTCATTTTTGTCCGTTTTATTGTATTTTTGGCTGATATATGATGGTAACACGTTTATATCTTTTAATTTAATGCGTGGAAAAAAAATAATGGTCAGCACAACTGAGTCCTGAAGTCCGGTAGCGGAAACTACATGCTGAAATTTCGGATGTAGGTACGTCTGAGTGTCCGAAAGGCTTATCGTTGTCTTATATCAAAAGGGATCTCAGTTCTTCCAAGATAAAAAAAAAAACTGGGTTTGTTGTATATTTTTGTTTATATTTGACTATATGGAGTTATCTCGTTTCGTGAGTTGTTATTTTTATTGTTGTCAGCATATCTACTTATGGACTAAGGGGATAATGATATTGTCTTGCATTATATACATCAATTATTTTTTTATATTTGGCATTTGTCTGCATTTATATCATAAACACATTGTAGGGATTTATATTAGATGCTACTCTTATATCTTATTGTAACAAAACATGGAGCAATGATTTTTAGTGAAAAGTTAAATAACAAAAATACCGAACTCCAAGGAAAGTTCTAAAACGAAAGTCTCTAAGCAAATGGCAAAATCAATCGCTCAAACACACCAAACGAATGGATATTACTGTCGTTATTCACAATTTGGCATGTGACATTTTCTTATGTAGAAACATGTGGTTTAAACCTGGTTTTGTAGCTAGCTAAACCCCTCGCTTGTATGACAGTTGTAGAAAGTTCCAAGTGAAAGAAGCTCGAACTTGTATGTCTGTTTACTCCGCTATGATATTAACAGATTTCGTATTCGGGTAATTGTAGATGCATAACTCTGATTCATTTTAAAATACATTAGAATAAAAAAAATATTGCTTAAAACTAAGGGTCCACGTGCGTTGTCAATGAAATTAACAAATTCGTCAATGGTAAAAAAAGCGATAAACAGATCATCAGTGGTAATCTCAACTCGATTGTTTTCTCAATTTCGCCGTACCGACTCAAGCGAGAAAATCGATCTCTTTGAAATAACCAACGATAATCTATAACTATACGGTGATAGTTTTGACTTATTGGTAAAGGTTACGTTGAACTGTACCTATTCTTTATCCTTTAGTTTTAATGGTTAGTTGTAACAATTAGAATCATGCCATATCTCCTTAATTATATACAATGAGTGTATGTACCATATGAGTATTATACTTGTTTTGTTTTGATGTATGTTTAGACCAAATACATTTAGGTATTTTCGAATGAATTCTAACTTACTTCCAAGGAACCCACAACTCATTCTCCGAACCCATATATATACATGAGTACAGTATCTGTTAATATGTCTTCGCTAGAGTTATTGTTGAAGCGCCTTTATTCTGTGGACTTTTTCGTCCGTTAGTGAAACATGGTAGTTTGGAGCATGCACCTTTATGTTCTTCTTAGTTATTGAATAGTATTATTTCAGAAACCAACGTCGTTTGTTAATGTAATTTATACGTGTTTCTCGTTTCTCATTTTTTTTACATAGATTAGACCGTTGGTTTTCCCATTTGACTGGTTTTACACTAGTAATTTTGGGGCCCTTTATAGCTTGTTGTTCGGTGTGAGCCAAGGCTCCGTGTTGAAGGCCGTACATTGACCTATAATGGTTTACTTTTATAAATTGTATTTGGATGGAGAGTTGTCTCATTGGCACTCACACCACATCTTCCTATATCTATATACAAACGTATTATAATTTCTACTTATTTTCCTTGAATTGGTGTGAAAGATTTCTCGCTCCTATTCTTTGGATCTTATTGTTATTTTAAGATCGTATAAACCGGAGGAACTCATATAAAATAAAATACATACATGTATGTGCCTGACCCAAGTCAGGAGCCTGTAATTCAGTGGTTGTCGTTTGTTTATGTGTTACATATTTGTATTTCGTTCATTTTTTAAAAATTTGAATAAGGCCTTTAGTTTTCTCGTTTGGATTGTGTTACATTGTCATTTCTCGGTCTTTTATAGTTGACTATGCGGTATGGGCTTTGTTCATTGTTGAAGGCCGTACGGTGACCTATAGTTGTTATTAAGTCTCCCAAACAAAGTTTGGAGACTTATTGTTTTTGCTCAGTTCTTATTCTTCTTCTTCTTCTTCTTCTTCTTCTTCTTCTTCTTCTTCTTCTTCTTCTTCTTCTTCTTCTTCTTCTTCTTCTTCTTCTTCTTCTTCTTCTTCTTCTTCTTCTTCTTCTTCTTCTTCTTCTTCTTCTTCTTCTTCTTCTTCTTCTTCTTCTTCTTCTTATTACTTAGGGTTTCATAGAATGTTAGACTAATATATCTAGGTGAGCCATCAATTTTTTGTTTGTGCATTGGGGTCTGTTAAAGGGTATTTTGGGGGGCAGAAAGAAGAGAGGGGTTTACTAAAGAACCCTATGGGATTTTATTTTCGAAAATTTTCAAATTTGTGCATTGGGGTCTGTTAAAGGGTATTTTGGGGGGCAGAAAGAAGAGAGGGGTTTACTAAAGAACCCTATGGGATTTTATTTTCGAAAATTTTCAAATGAATATAACGTGAAAACATGAAATAAAGGGGAATCCCTGGGGGTCATCCCCACCCCCTTAAATTTGAGAATATGCTATTATCTTGTAAACGGTCAAAATCCCCACCCCTAAACCATATATTCTTGAATGGGACAATAAAAAAATTTAATGATGTAAAAGGGAAGTCCCTGGGGGTCGCCCCCACCCCGTTCAATTTGAGAATGTGCTATTATCTTGTAAACGGTCCAGATCCCCACCCCTAAACCAAATAAATTCTTGTAGGGGACAATAAATCAAATCAAATGAAATTTAAGGGAAGTCCCTGGGGGTCACCCCCACCCCATTCAATTTGAGAATGTGCTATTATCTTGTAAATGGTCCAGATCCCTACCCCTAAACCATATATATTCTTGTAGGGGACAATAAAAAAAAATGAAATGAAATAAAAGGAAATTCCCTAGAGGGTCACCCCAACCCTTCTTGTTTGAAAACTTGTAAACGGTCCATATCCCCACCCCTAAACCATATATATTCTTTTATGGGACAAATAAACAAATCAAATGGATATGGGAGCTTTGTTTGGAACAATAAAACACATCAAATGAAATATAGGGAGAGTCCAGGGGGGAGGTTACCCCCACCCCGTCAATTTGAGAATGTTCTATTAATTTGTCAACGGTACAGATCCCCACCCCGAAACCATATATATTCTTGTAGGGGACAATAAACAAATGAAATGAAAAAAAGGGAAGTCCCTAGGGGGTCACCCAACCCCCTCTTGTATGAAAACTTGTAAACAGTCAAGATCCCCACCCTTAAACCATATATATTCTTGTATGGGACAAATAAACAAATCAAATGCATATGGGAGCTTTGTTTGGGAGACTTCGTAACAGCATCCTGTTACAATTGCCTTTTGTTTTTTTTTTGTCATTTTGGTCTCTTGTAGAGAGTTGTTTCAAGGGAAATCATATCACATCTTCTTTTTTATATTAAATATGTGTATTGTCCAAATACTCATATGGTCCGAAACATATACTCTATATATGTATTTATGAAACCTTATATACAAGTCTTAATTGAAAAAAAAAATGATTACGTGTGCATGCAAAACAAATGTCTTGGTAGGGGTCTAAATACAACACAACAACATTTTCCAAAAGACAAAAAAGTGAAAAAGTACATTTTAACAAAACGCATTTGACTTGCACATCGAACAATGGATGCTCTAAAACCCTGCTGACTGTCCTTGGCGATTGTCAAATAAACGGACCACCAGATGTACTAAAATGGATCTTAATTATTATATTTATACTAACAGAAAGCAAAGGAAAACTATATCCGTTGTTGAACAATTAATGTCTAATCAGTGATGTTATGAATCGGAACGATATTTGGAAAGTTATATATTTTACCTCAATTTAGGATAGACTCTTGATTTCCGAAGCATCGAAATAGGATGAACTGATATAAACTCGAAGGCAAATATATTACATTTATATTTTTTTCGTTTCGGATTGTATTATATTTGCCTTCAGGTTTATATGATCCATTCACGATTAACACCTCTACAGATTTTCTATTCGTGATATGCAGACGTTCAGTACCATATTAGATACGTGTTGGATATGGAACATCTGTTTTTAAATCATATTTTATATGATCTATGAAATGTAGTCGATTTAAATGATTATTGCATCATAAGTCTATTAATAATGGTGACTCTTGGGACTTTTCGAAATATGACTGTTAATCAATACGATTTGTAAAATTCTGCATACATGAAATATATATGTAGGACTCAAATCTATGGTGGGTTCCAAATCGATGACAGATTTCTTATCTATGGCAAATGTGACGTCATGTCATCCCAAATCTATGGCAGATTTGTTACTATCCTAATCTATGGCAAGTTTTTTAATTTCCTAATCTATGCCGGATTATTGTTTCCAAATCTGTGGCAAGTGGTGTGCAAATGGAAAAGAATGCAGTACATATACGACTATAATGACTTGTCTTAAATAAGTGGAAATGTACGACGACGGGAACATGTTTATAAACACTTGTGAAATAAACACTACATAATGGTCAACCAAAATATTTCGTGAATAATAAACTCATATAACTTAATACAGACTAAAAGATTGAAATGATGTGCTTTGTAAAAATACACATTTTTTTAATTTGTGCATGGTACCTGTTTATATCATTCATTAAACTAGTTAGTCCCTAAACAAAAAAGGCAGGTTTTTTTTATATAAAAACAGTTTGAATTTTCACATAATGTTATTTCATCGTTAATACTTTTTTTATTTGATGACAATTTAAATCAAATTGGTATTTGGTAGTTTGATCTTTCACTTTATAAGCTTTGCCAGCCGTAAAATATTTATTATAAATCCTTTTCTAAAATATCTGGTTCTGTACACAGCGGTGTCCTTATTCATCGCGAGCTTCGGCCAGTACAGCACATTTGTCCCTTTTTCGAATAAAAGGTCACAGCTTTCTTTAAATCATCCGCACATTATGGTCGTGAAGGATTCATCTGGAGTGGTGTTCAAATCTATGGGTTCCGCCATCGTAATCGGCAGCGACGATGTAATACAGCGTTATTTAATTGTGACGTTATGAAAAGATCTGCCAAAAAAAAAAAAAAATCGAATGGAAAATCGTATCGTGTGAGTGCACCTTTAGAGAAAACAAAAAATCTGCCATAGATTTGATTTTTTTGACGTTTGTAACGTCACAATTGCCATAGATTAGGAATCTACCATAGATTTGGAACCCGCCATAGATTTGAGTCCTACATATATGTAAAAGTGAATAAGGACACATGTATTTGTATACCATTCCACTTACACTGTTATATTTAAGGTTATATGAATATGCATCAGTTTTCAATGCATATTGTTATATAATTCATAGTTAATAGAGTTCAATGTCATGATTTTTCTTTTGTAAGTGGATTGTCATTGTTAACACTGTTTTCCTTGTTTTGAGATCAATCGATTTATATTGTAGGAAGACATATTTTTTGTTTAGGTTTGCTATTGTTCGTATGAGTTTAATTGCGCATAATGTGTTTTAACATATCTGAAAAATGTAAAATATATTAAAACTTGTATAATCCTGAGAAAATTATAAGGGAAATATTGCCGGATGTTATTTATATTGGCCTTTTCTCTGGAATTTCCGATTATGACAATTAACTCGCAATTCAATTTTTCTTATTAGATTATAGTGCGTTCAAGACTATCAAAAACAAAAAAACTAAAAACCCAAAAAAGTATCATTGAAACAAATTATTGATACCACGAAACGATGAATGAAATACAAAATGCAATCAATTAGTGATCAACTGTATGAATATTTGTTCTGTTGTGTCGCGTGCTTCCTACAATGCTCATTTTTTTATAATAGTTCGTAGGACTTTTCAATATAGATATATATTTGGCCTTGGACATTTAAAAATACTAATACGTAATGATCTATCAATGACTTCCTTGTTGGTCGTCCTTATTATGATAGTTCCTCAGAATACCATTCAATAGAATTCAATGTTTTTTTAATTTGAACGCCAAATCAAGTTTTGTCATGATCATCAACATACATAATTAGTACGTAACGGAAAATCTATGCCGATGCAAAGGAAAATTAATGAAACTTAACTATTCTAATATTATCATGTATGATGTAGTTTGGCACTGGATTTTTCATATATTCTAATTAACCGACGGAAACGTGAAAGTTTTTCTCATCTGATAGAAAGCTGTCTAAACTTTATTTCTATTTTACTGACGATGGTTAAATCGCTTTGGACTCTTTTGAGTTTAATAAAGATAGCGAGTTTTAAGAGCTGACAATGAAAGTCATTGAAATCTGTCAATGTTGTTTTAGACAAATGAAGTTATGGTTTTATTAATTTTATAAATTAACCAAAGTTCACCTCGAAGTCAAATTGTTTGTTGTGTACACCTTTTTTAAAAAGCGAAAATAGTACAAGTAGATGTATAAATCATCATATAAATAGCCTAATTCTTTTATGTCACTTGAAACTGCAGCATACGTGTCTCTTGCATTATGTATGTGCACCATTCGAACTCTGTTAAATGCAAATTATATCTATAAGTTTAGTGTGTTTAAATGTGCTGTCCATTATGGAGTTTCATTTCATATTTTCTATACTGTTTATACCATTTATGATTATGATTTATGATTCCGATTTAAACAGGTTCACTTATATCTATATGGAACATCATTTTAATATCAATTGTGTTACAAAACAACTGATAAGACAAGATAATACTATATTATTTAATACATAAATAAGGCTTAACAACTATATAACAGGAAGTTAATTCTTATTGGTCTAAAACTTTGGAAAATTCCAAAATTTAACTATTCAACTAGCATTGAATAGAGTTTAAATTATCATAAAGACTGGATGTTTTGACTGTTTACGCAAAATGTACATGTACACAGTATATTCTTTCATTATTATTATACAAACTGATATCACGTTTAGCCAGACTGGTAAGTAGAGTATTTTGTTTAATTATTCTAACGTGATTGGAATCTTATGTGGATTATCAAAAAAACTTCTTGTCGTCATATAACATAACGTTTTGGATATTTTCGTATTTTTCTTTCTTTTTTTATCGTATTAATGCAGTCACTTCGAGTAAGAACACGATGAAGTGATACAGCAATGTTGCTTAAGAAAATATCGATCAAAGGATCATATGTGGAATAAATTTTATCTCGACTTTATCTCATATAAGGGCGGTTACTTCGAAAAGGTTGTTGCCGAGAAACTCCCTCTCAATGTCAGAAAAATTTGACAAGAATTTCAACTTGACTCATCAAACTTTAAAGATGTAGCAATCGTGTGCATATATCAATGTTTTCCAGCTATTACTCAGGGGACTCGGCGAACGAGTGGTCTACGTAATAGAACTATTATATCATTAGCCTGTGGCAGATGCGCTCGACTATAATCGTAATTGACTAGGATTGTCAGTTTTAAATTTTTTTAAAATACATATTCCTTCTATTTCTAAACGCAAACTATACTAGGTTACTAAGTATTGTTTCTTTTGACTATTTCCATTATGGCAAATTAATCTTATGTGTTTCTTATGACAAAAGATTTTTTTTTTAATTTATCATTTTAATTACTGCATTTTACATACATTACTACATAACCAAGTAAACTGTCCAAGTTCAAATCTTTGTTTCTACTTCTTGGTTGAAACAATGGACAACGAAACATTGACCCTTTTTACGGTGACAGTTCTAAATGTTATAGTTTTCTCATCGCAATGTTTCTATTTAAATTAGCAGCACTAATAGGTGAAACCAAATAGTGTAAAACATAGTTCTGAACAATTTCTTCTGAGTTGACCGTCTCGCGTCAGATGTAAACAATTATATAGTTATGAATCTGATTACAGATCCCTGTGCCAGTTATTCAACTTTAGACAATGTTAAAAGGTCTGCTGGGTATACTCTTGACTTGGTTAATGATATAGCAATAAGTGATGACAGACTTGATCCTGGATGGTATAGAATTGTTAGTGTGGCTGGAGAAGAGATGCCTACTGAACCACCTGAGACTTTCAGATGTGGCTCCTGGTACCCTATATGGTTAAATGGTGTGTACATTATATTATACTTTAGAAAGTATTCTAGTATTCTTCTATACAATGCCTGATATAGGACATACATTCATTTAATGAACGTCAACCAAGCTACAGTATAACTAGTAGTAAGTTATATCGAATAATTTTCCTTTTTTTAATCAGAATTCATTAATAAATTATACAAGAATGATTGAAGAACATAGAGCCAAGATCAAAAATCCTGTCCCAAATAAGAATTTCTTATATCAGAAAGAACACAATTACTTCTTGATGAAGAAAATTTACTTTTGCATAATTTGACAATTTTAGAGGATTCATTACTTTTAGGTACTCTCCCAACAGATTTTAACTCTGATGTGTCCCAACCTGTTTGCGTTCAAACGATTTTGGATCAGTGCGAGCACACCTGGAATATTGACATAAGAAGATGTTCAGGAGATTTTCTGGTTTACAATTTATTACGTAGTCAGACTGCAAAATCGGCGTATTGTTTTGGTAAGTTAGAAAACCCAAACTTTTCATATGGTTGAACATGTTTTTTTTACATCAGGTCATCCAAAATATCCATTTAATTCGAACTCCTACTCTTATGAAATATATAAAAGTAAGTCTACGTCTATTATTCTATCTGTAGATTATTTTTCATAATCATCTGTCAAATGAAGTGATGTTCATTTAAACGTTTGACATTTAGCTTACGAACTTTTCATCTTTAAAAACAAGTATTTCATTATGTTTTCTAAATTGCGCACGTTTTCTTCGTATAGCATCCGGTCTGTGCATAATTCTCTCGACCGAAAAAGGTTGTTTATTTGTATGCATTTATATTAAGTAAGTTTAAGTACTAGGTAGGGTGTATTCATACATCTAAACAGTTAAGGCAGCATGTATATACCCGTTTAAGGAAAATATCTGGTCTTATAAATCGTTTAAAAAAGACTACTTATTTTATAGTAATCATATATAGTATAAATATCATACGAAACTCTTGTGCAATGTCTGTTGTCCGACTGATATGTTGTCAGCTGGCACCAGAGAAAAAAGTTTTTATTGGATATCTTATATTATAGAAATGGTAGACTATATGATAGATATGTCTGTAACCGAAAAAAGGCGCTATTTTTTGGTATATTCCGCCTATTATTTTAATTTTTTAGAATTCAGAATTTTATTGTTATTCAATTTCTTAAATAATGTACCAACAAGTAAAATAATCACCCCAAAATGATGTTTTTGACATCAAAATCATTTTCCATTCTGCAGCGTCTTTCTGTCTCAATACTGAAATATTTAAACTACTAGTATATATTTTGAAAGAGGCATCACGAAGCACACAGCTGCCATATGCATGAACATATTTTCCCCAAAGTATTACTGTTCTTGACATTTCTTGTCGTTCGCGTTTTATTAATTGTTTATTAGCACTTATTTACATTTAGGGACAGATGTAAAATGCCCTGATGGGGAGTATTCGGAAACTGGATATTCGCCTAATTGTTCATGTAAGTTTTTGCATGTTGCTTTTATCTTGTTTTGTTTTTATTATGTTTTTGCTTAGATTGAACCTTCTATTTATTTGTTTAAATAATATAACAGAATTTCATCTGATATAATCAACAACATCTTGAATCACACACGATGAGCTACTTGCTATTTAAAGTCGAAATCCATTGAAGTAAAAGGCCTTTACATGACAACCAAATTATCTGATAATCATTCAAGTTAAGAGGTATACAAAGTCAACAGTAGTATACCTATAACAGTCAAACAATGTTATGACAATGATGGTATTGAAAGGCAAATATATTTCCTCCAATTAACAGAACTAAATGTTGATTTGTAATCATTAACAGAAGTCAAATGAAAAAAAACAATGCTCTCAATCTTAGAGGTAAATATGTTGTATATTGTCTTAAGCAAAAGTAAAAGTAAAACTCAAAAAACAAATTGCAAGATCAAAAAGTTCAAGCACAACAATAGAATGGAAAACAACTGTCATATTCATGACTTGTTACAGGCATTTCCGTATGTAAAGATGGTGGATTGAACCTGGATTTATAGCTAGCCAAATCTTTCACTTTATGACAGTCGTATGAAATTCCATTGTATTGACAATAATGCGTGAGCAAAACAAACAGACATAAAATGTAAAATGGTCAACGATTGGGGTACACCAGTAAACATCGTGTTATGATCTTAAAAACATACAACTATGTTAACAAAGAAAAAAAAGTGGAATGAATAAATACCAAACCACGCCAAAAAGACACCACCAAAAATAAACTAAACAGTTAAGGTTAAAAACAAAACGAAAGACAAATTAATAGAACACAAGAACACGTTTTTAATGTGATAAATAACATCTGCACCTCGAAATAGTAATACATTACCATCATGTTTTTTTTTTTGCGATGTTGATACGGAATATGTATACTATTTACTTTATTGAAAATATTTTGAAATGGACAAACATATCATCACAATAAACGGTATTAATTGCATTTTAACTGTATGCGTCTGGTCTGTTCTTCTTTCGTGAACTATGATTAGTATCAGTTATTTCAGCTGATGTAAAAAATAAAATCACACAAAACTGAACTCCGAGGAAAATGCAAAACGAAAAGTCCCTAATCAAATGGCATAATCAAACTCTCAAATCATCAAACGAATGGACAACAACTGTCATATTCATGACTTGGTACAGGCATTTTTTACGTAGATAACTGTGGATTAAATCTGGTTTCATAGCTAGCTTAACCTCACTCTTGTATGACAGTCGCATAAAATTCTATTATATTGACAACGATATGTGATCTAAATATAAAGACATAATTGGTAAAAATGTCAAAAAGGGGTACAGCAGTTAACATTGTGTTATTATCTTAATTGCTATAAAATCAAACAAATATGTACACAACCATTGGCACAATAACACAAGTACGTGATGTGTAAGTACAGAGCCACAAAGAAACACAAAAAGGTATATAATAGACAAAACTTATTAGCAAAAATGAAATATAACAATACAAAAATTATCTTAGTACAATAACACAATGACGGGATGTAGAAGTACAGAGCCATGTCATATGTAAAAAAAAAATAAACACAAAAAAGGTCTAAGACCAATCAAATTAGTAAAAATAAAAGACAAGCATACACAAAAAAATCAGCTGAACGTAAAAAAATCAGGAATTGGCTTATGTATCTGTATCCGTTTTCAATATCAATTTCTTTCTTTCCTGTGAGTTTGCCTCTAGAAGAATTAAATGTTTAATATTTTCTCATTAATATCTTTTGGATTTTTTTCTGATTAAGTTTGATTGTTAACTCTCTATCTCAATACTAGGTTTATAAAAAAAAAAAAACAGCAGATTGCTAATAATAAAAAAAACCAAACAGGGCAGCTCTTCGGAATAGAAATCACCTTTGAAAAAAATAAGCAAAACTTATTTTAAATGTTTACGACAAATTCATAGCGCTTAAAAACAAAGAAAAAAACCCAACAATTTCTATGAATAAAGTCGTTTATAACATACTTATTTACAAGGGGCCATGGAAATTAAAGTATCCTTAGATATGTCAACATCACCTCTGTATTGACATAAAATATTATTATTATGGTCATCATCGTAATATTTAAGAAAATAAAAAGGGTAAATCTTAGGTATGGAAATCACTATAGAAGAAAATAAGCAAAACTTTCTGTAAATGTTCACGGAAAAAAGCCATAGCGCTAAGCCTTGTTGACGAAAATTGTAATGTAAGCGGTTAAAAAAAATGATTGAATATTGTCGTTAATTCGACAACCCGCTAAAATAAGTAGAAAAAAATGACTGTTTTGAAAAATTTGTTATTCTTATTACCCCTTAAGTAAACATGTATTGGAGTACTCAGCAGTGAAAACAAATAATATCTTCTTATATTAATTACTATTGCCGTTTTTCCATATCTGTTCGTTTATATATGCCATACATGATAAACATGGATAGAGAGCCTCTTTGTTGGAACGATATATATTTGAACTGAATTAAAGACGTACAAATTATATATTTATAAATCAGTAAAATTTCCGTAATGTGCATACTCTATTTAAATGTATGATATTGCCAAATATGTAACCCAATGACATTCCTTATTTCCACAATCGTCTCAAATTACTGAAGTAACGTCTTTATAGTTTCAAATTGTTTACAATATCAATAATGTTTATCAATATCAGTCATATATTGTGTTTAAATATTTATCTGTTATAAGTTTTATTATATTTTAAAAAAAAATTGGCACTGTATTAATGTCGCTTTGTTCCTCCTGGGATGTAATACAAAGTTTGTTAAATTAAACCTTTTGTTAATCACGTCAAACGACAAATCTCTTTATAGTTATCAGCAATTCCTGAATGGTATTTAAAAAAACACCCAATTGCTTTACGTTAATACGTCATCACAGGATATGGATTTTTTTAAATAGTAGCGATGCAAATAAACTTTTGGGTGTATGTAGAAGGGAGAGAGTTTTTTGAACAGTTGTGTTTTTTGATATTTATTTTGTTTTAAATTTCTTATTTTTAACATGAATAGAAGAATGTTTTGCAGATGAAGTCAAAAAAAGAAGTGTGTGTTTCTAGGTTTAAAGGTCAAATTGATTGATGATTTAAAATTAAACTCTTATCTCTTTATAGTCATCAGCAATTCCTGATTATTATCTAAGAAAAAACCACTTGCTTTACGTTAATACATTGCACGTCATCAGAGGTTATTAAACAAAATAATAGCGATGTAATAAGCTTTTGATTGTGTGGAAGGGAGAGGGTTTTTGAACAGTTGCGTTTTTATACGACCGCAAAAAAATTTTGCGGTCGTATATTGGTATGACGTTGGCGTCGTCGTCGTCGTCGTTGTCGTCGTCGTCGTCCGAAGACACATTGGTTTTCGCACTATAACTTTAGTTTAAGTAAATAGAAATCTATGAAATTAAAAAAACACAAGGTTTATGACCACAAAAGGAAGGTTGGGATTGATTTTGGGAGTTTTGGTCCCAACAGTTTAGGAATTAGGGGCCAAAAAATGCCCAAATAAGCATTAGTCTTGGGTTTCGCACAATAACTTTAGTATAAGTAAATCGAAATCATTGAAATTTAAACACAAGGTTTATGACCATAAAAGGAAGGTTGGGATTGATTTTGGGAGTTTTGGTCCCAACAGTTTAGGAATTAGGGGCCCAAAGGGTCCAAAATTAAACTTTGTTTGATTTCATCAAAAATTGAATAATTGGGGTTCTTTGATGTGCCGAATCTAACTGTGTATGTAGATTCTTAACTTTTGGTCCCGTTTTCAAATTGATCTACATTAGGTCCTAAGGGTCCAAAATTAAACTTTGTTTGATTTCAACAAAAATTGAATTCTTGGGGTTCTTTGATATGCTGAATCTAAACATGTACTTAGATTTTTTTATTATGGGCCCAGTTTTCAAGTTGGTCCAAATCGGGGTCCAAAATTAAACTTTGTTTGATTTCAACAAAATTTGAATCCTTGGGGTTCTTTGATATGCTGAATCTAAACATGTTCTAATATTTTTGCTTATGGGGCCAGTTTTCAAGTTGGTCCAAATCGTGGTCCAAAATTAAACTTTGTTTGATATCAACAAAAATTGAATCCTTGGGGTTCTTTGATATGCTGAATCTAAACATGTATTTAGATTTTTTATTATAGGCCCAGTTTTTAAGTTGGTCCAAATCGGGGTCCAAAATTAAACTTTGTTTGATTTCAACAAAAATTGAATATATGGGGTTCTTTGATATATGCTGAATCTAACCATGTATTTAGATTTTTGATATTTGTGCCCGGTTATCAAATTGGTCCACATTGAGGTCTAAAGGGTCTAAAATTGAACTTTGTTCGATTTCATCAACAATTGAATTCATGGGGTTCTTTGATATGTTGAATCTAACCATGTATTTAGATTTTGGATATTGGACCATAATAGGTAAATGTCCAATTTGAAATTTTTAAGTTTTTAAGTTTAAGTTCTTAGACCACATTCATTCTGTTTCAGAAACCTATGTTGTGTCAACTATTTAATCACAATCCAAATTCAGAGCTGTATCAAGCTTGAATGTTGTGTCCATACTTGCCCCAACTGTTCAGGGTTCGAACTCTGCGGTCGTATAAAGCTGCGCCCTGCGGAGCATCCGGTTTTACTTGAACTTTCAAGAGCTAAAGCACCTACATTTAAAATGAGAACTAAAATATCCAATTTAAAGGTATAACGATAATGTTAAGTTGAACTTTTATCTTTTTTACCCCTTTCTAACTTAATATCCTCAATTCTGTTTACAATCAAATTTCCCTACCTATTATAGTCATTTTTGATTTGTACTCATTCTAAATATGCATGAAATATTTTTGACTGGACATAAAGCTAGCAACAATCTATCTACTTGCCGCTCATGTATAAGGTTATCATATTCCCCCCTCCCCTGTAAAAAAAAATTGAAATGCAACACTATATATATTTAACAAGACAATATGTAGAAAAAAATGATAGTTACATACCTAGTTTACTTTAACAATAATTACTTTTCCCTTCTTTAGAAATGTAACAGATTACAGCTGTGCTGTATGAACAACACTAGTTAGGTCACAAATATTTTCATGGTAAATTCAGACTGGCTGTACAAAATAAAAGCAATTACCAAGAATCTCTTGCACCAATAACTGATATAATTTGTTAATCTGTTCTTTTTCATCTGAATAAAAAAAATGACATATTGCTGATTTCATTCTTATGTTTTTGTCTTGCTGCCATGAACATCTCAGAATGCGGTACATAATTTTAACCAGCAAACTATTTGTGTAAAGCTTCATATTTCAGAAGCTTCATGATATATATATGATATGCCTCAAGTTACCAAGTTGCTGTTTGTCATGTGTGATTGACCTCATTTTCATTGTGTATATACTGCTTTCATTTGAAGTTATCATTTATATTTAGAAATAGAACAACCATGTTTGGTCAATGGGATCCTTGCAAGGTCTAGACAGGGTTGACCTGACCTCTGCCTCATTTCATGGATCAGTGATAAAGCCTACGTTTTTTTTGTGGGAAAGTCCATGTTTTAGATAGTTTAAGCAATAGCTTAACTATAATAGGTGTATAAATGAATTGTTAGATGTACATTTCCAACTTGCATGTTTCCTCTGACCTTGACTTCATTTTCATGGTTCATTGTTCAAGTTTTTGTGGTTTGGTCTGTTTCTTTGATACCTTAAGCAATTGTGGATTTATATTTGGTGTATGGAATGATTGTGAAAATCTTAAGCAAAAATAAGATATATAGTTTCAACGGTTGAACAATTCAGGCTCTAAGGAGCCTCTTGTTCAGACAGATAAGGAAAATGGTAGCAAATGCTAAGAAAAATGTTGTTGGTTAATTTTTGGTCTTGTGTTTTTGGAAAAAATCTGAAACAATTTGATGGTTTTGTTCCATATGATACTATCTTTCTTCTCGCAATGAAGATAAGTCAACAACCTCACTCAGGGAGACAATTTTACGCAATGGTAATATTTTTATGCAATCCATAGGGTAGTGAGCATCAAGTTTTACCCTCATCAGTCTGTACATCCCAAAGTTGGTTTCCATTCTCTAACTTAAGTTTGCCTCAACGAAATGTTATGAAACTTATTCACAATGCATATTACCTCAAATCACAGATAAATTTTGAATTTTGGGTGGCATCTATGTTTATGCCGCTTTACAAATGGAAAACTTTCTGAATTTTTATACGACCGCAAATTTTTTTTTTCGGTCGTATATTGGTATGACGTTGGCGTCGTCGTCGTCGTCCAAAGACACATTGGTTTTAGTTTAAGGAAAGAGAAATCTATGAAATTTAAACACAAGGTTTATGACCACAAAAGGAAGGTTGGGATTGATTTTGGGAGTTTTGGTCCCAACAGTTTAGGAATTAGGGGCCCAAAGGGTCCAAAATAAACTTTGTTTGATTTCATCAAAAATTGAATAATTGGGGTTCTTTGATATGCCGAATCTAACTGTGTATGTAGATTCTTAATTTTTGGTCCCGTTTTCAAATTGGTCTACATTAAAGTCCAAAGGGTTCAAAATTAAACTTAGTTTGATTTTAACAAAAATTGAATTCTAGGGGTTCTTTGATATGCTGAATCTAAACATGTACTTAGATTTTTGATTATGGGCCCAGTTATCAAATTGGTCCACATTGATGTCTAAAAGGTCCAAAATTGAACATTATTTGATTTCATCAAAAATTGAATTCTTGTGGTTCTTTGATATGCTGAATCTAACCGTGTACTTATATTTTGGATATTGGACCATAAAAGGTAAATGTCCAATTTAAATTTTTTTAATGTTTTTGAGTTTAAGTTCTTAGACCACATTCATTCTGTGTCAGAAACCTATGTTGTGTCAACTATTTAATCACAATCCAAATTCAGAGCTGTATCAAGCTTGAATGTTGTGTCCATACTTGCCCCAACTAATCAGGGTTCGACCTCTGAGGTCATATAAAGCTGCGCCCTGCGGAGCATATGGTTAATTTTGGGTCCAGTTTTCAAATTGGTCTACATTAAGGTCCAAAGGGTCCAAAATTAAACTTAGTTTGATTTTAACAAAAATTGAATTCTTGAGGATCTTTGATATGCTGAATCTAAACATGTATTTAGATTTTTAATTATAGGCCCAGTTTTCAAGTTGGTCCAAATCGGGGTCCAAAATTAAACTTTGTTTGATATCAACAAAAATTGAATCCTTGGGGTTCTTTGATATGCTAAATCTAAACATGTATTTAGATTTTTGATTATAGGCCCAGTTTTCAAGTTGGTCCAAATCGGGGTCCAAAATTAAACTTTGTTTGATTTCAACAAAAATTGGGGTTCTTTGATATATGCTGAATCTAACCATGTATTTAGATTTTTGATATTTGGGCCCGGTTATCAAATTGGTCCACATTGAGGTCTAAAGGGTCCAAAATAGAACTTTGTTTGATTTCATCAAAAATTGAATTCTTTGGGTTCTTTGATATGCTGAATCTAACTATATATTTAGATTTTGGATATTGGACCATAATAGGTAAATGTCCAATTTAAAATTTTTAAGTTTTTAAGTTTAAGTTCTTAGACCACATTCATTCTGTGTCAGAAACCTATGTTGTGTCAACTATTTAATCACAATCCAAATTCAGAGCTGTATCAAGCTTGAATGGTGTGTCCATACTTGCCTCAACTGTTCAGGGTTCGAACTCTGCGGTCGTATAAAGCTGCGCCCTGCGGAGCATCTGGTTAAGATGTATTTTGTTTATTTCTTCTGGGCTTAAAGGTCAAATTGATTGATGATTTAAAATGGAAACTCAAAGTATTCTATGATTTACATTCTTTTCAGCTGACGTTCCGCCTGAAACCTTTTTATCGCTTGTTCAAGCAGAACTAGCGGAAGGTGCAACCTTGAATCCTGCTATAGGACCAAGCTTAGAGCCAGTGTTTAAATGCCTGTTTACTGAAGTTTCTGGACAAACTTATGTTTATGATGTGTATTGGTTTATAAATGACCAGTCTGTAGTTACACACAGACGAATTGAGTTCTCTAACATTAATCAAGCTTTATTGCGTCCAAATGACTGGGTCGGAAACTATCAAATGAATATGGTGGTACGTAAAAAGTAAAGAAACCGGTTCAAACAGTACAAATTTAAAATATTTTCAAAATACCATTTTTACATGTCATTTGAGTTAAATAAGTAAAATATGAACGCAAATAGCACGTGTAGTCATAGCTTTTGTATATATACGGCCATAACATTTAATGTTAAAGTACCTCACGATTATAGCCAGCCAATCAAAATTGTGAATTTTAATGAAGCATACATGTGCATGTAATGTTAATATGCATAATTTACATGCACTTCTAAAATACCCGTACAAACGTGTATATGGATATAAAAACTGCATAGATCTATCTGTGATTCTAATCGCCATAACAATATTTTACCAATATAATCAACATAAGTTAAACGCAAGTGAGACACAATAACCAATAGTAGTTTTGGGTCACTGTTCGGCCTTCTACAATAAGAAAAAACCATGCCGTAAAGTAAGCTATAAATTGATTGATTGATTGTTGGTTGCTTTACGTCCAGTGGCAAATATTTCATGCATGTTCAGGACGAGAACAAGTTAACAATAGAATGAAATTCAAAACAGTGTGGCTGTGGCCATTGATTGACACATTAAATTCATCCATTGACTGGGACAATTTAGGTGAACGTTTGTATGTAACGACCACTGCTCATTATGTACTTTTTAAAGACATTTAAACTATGGGGTCACCAAAGGTTCTCAACACCTTAATAAAGTAATTCGAAAAATTAATCAGAAATAACACGATGTTTTGATTTATATCAATTATATAAATCAAAACATAAAGGTTATTCCTGATTAATTTTTTCAATTATTTTATAATTAAAGGCGTTAAGAAACCTTTGGTGACCCCACAGTTTAAATGTCTATCGTAGGTACGTCGTGAACAGTGGTCGTTACAGACAAACGTTCACGTAAATTGTCCCAGTCAATGGATGAATTTAATGTGTCAATCAATGGCCACAGCCACACTGTTTTGAATTTCATTCTAAATACAATAGGTAAGTTTTTGATAATAGAGGCCATCCGGGATGATGGTCGGGAATATTTAGACTGCCACAGGAAATGAGGGTATATTGGATAGGGACAGAAATATTGCCTTGGAACAGGCCACCTACGGGCCCTTCAAAGAGTTGAATCTTAACGTGCAAAGAGCGTGGCACTATCTTTACACGAGGCATCAGATTTAACGTCCCAATTCAGGACACTTTTAGTATTGAGGATTTTTTTATATTTTTATTTACTTATTATATAATATGTGTATCATGTTTATGTGTTATTGACAATACTTATCTTATTGATAAGGATACAGAAAATGATGATCTTGTAACATATGGATTTAACAAATGCAAAGGTCTTAAAATATGTTCCCACAATGTTAATAGATTGGAATGCAAGTTTGATGAGATTAGATACAATCTAATGTCCACTCCAAATCCCCCAGATATAATTGGTTATTGTGAAACTTTTTTGGGTAAAAATACTTCTGATAGAGAAATAGATATACCTGGATATATTTTACAAAGGAAAGATAGACAATCCGATGGTGGGGGTGGCTGGGCTGTCTATTTAACAGAAACCACCTCCTTTTCTAGAAAAAATGATTTTGAAATAAGTAATATTGAAACTATGTGGTTTGAAGTTAAACCCAGCTATAAGAAATCTTTTTTATTGTGCTTTGTTTATAGGCCACCCAAGTCACTAATTGGTTGGATAGATAATTTTGAGGATGAGATTAAGATTGCAATGAAATATAATTCAGATGTAATACTTATGGGAGATTTTAACATAAATTGTTTACAACCCAATAAAATTCCACAAAGATGGTTAACTGCTCTAGAAACTTATAACTTTCAACAGGTAATTAAGGAACCAACTAGAGTAACAAATGAATCAAAAACTTTGATTGACCATATATATGTCACTAGTTTAAGCATGGTTAAAGAGGCTCATGTTTCTAAATATTCTATTAGTGATCACTATCCAATATGTATGACAAGACAAGAGAAATTGTATGATAAAAAACATTCTCATTCAACAATCACTTATAGAAATTTTAAGACTTTTAATGAGCAAAATTTTTAAAAGATTTAAAAAGTGCACCTTTTCAACATATTGAATTTGAAAATGACCCATCTGTTTGTATTGAAATGTGGTACAACATTTTTAATAACATTTTAAATAAACATGCCCCTATTGTGAAAAAGAGGGTAAAAAAAGACAGACAGCCTGAATGGTACAATAAAGAAATCTCATATGCAAGAAAAATGAGAGATAAATATCACTCACTGGGAATGTGGGCTGAATATAGATTCTGGAGAAACAGAACAAAACATATTATTGATAAATCTAAACAGAAATATTATAATGATATGATAAAAGACTCAAAAGATTCTAAAACACTATGGAAATGTATTCACAGCCTAAATCCATCTAATCCATCAAAACCACATGAACTTATTACAACTGGAGACCATAAAACAACCGATCATAGAGAAATTGCTAATACGTTCAATAATTATTTCACCTCATGTGTTGAAAAATTAAGGCATAGTAGGGCACCAATCAACTCAAATTTTAATACTCTGACAAACTATGTACAAATGAAATTCTTGAAAAAAAGGCATAATAAATTCATCATTCCTCCAGTAAAAGTTTCAGAACTATTTGCTGAAATAACTAAACTAGATGTTAAGACATCTTCTGGTACTGACAATATAGGTCCTAAGATTTTAAAACTTAGTGCTCCTTTCATAGCATCTTCCTTAACATACATTTTTAATCGAATGATTGATACTGGTATTTATCCATCTGTTTTAAAAAATGCCAAAGTAGCTCCAATTTTCAAATCTGGTGAAAAAAATGTAGCTAGCAATTACAGACCAATATCTGTTTTGCCAACATTATCAAAATTAATTGAGAGACATGTATCTAAACATCTGTATAAATATTTGACAAAGTTTGATATTTTACACCCTTCCCAATCTGGTTTTAGACCCAACCATTCATGTCAAACTGCCCTCATTAATATTATTGATAAATGGCTACACGAAATGAATAATGGAAATATCAATTTGGCAGTCCTCTTGGATTTTAAGAAAGCTTTTGATGTTGTTGATCATGAAATTCTATGTAAAAAACTTCTGATTTATGGCTTCCATGAAGATACAGTTGATTTTTTAAAATCATATTTGAGTGAAAGAACACAGCAAGTCCATATAAATAATCAGTTTTCTAATAAAAAGTTTATAAATTTTGGTGTTCCACAGGGCTCAATACTTGGTCCCATTTTGTTTGTTTTGTTCATAAATGACCTTCCATTACACATCAAAAACTGCCATACAGACTTGTATGCTGATGACACAACTATACATACATCAGGAAAGACTATTGGTGACATGCAATTAAAAGTACAAGATGATCTCCAATGTGTTGAAAAATGGTGTCATGAAAATAGCATGTTCATAAATTCAGATAAGACGAAATGTATGGTTATAGGTACAAGACAAAGGCTGCGTTTAAATCAAGCAGATCCAGTTCTAACTATTGAGAATAATATTCTTCAAAAATCATCAATTGAAAAACTTTTAGGTGTTAGAATTGACTCTAATCTGTCCTGGACAGGCCATATTAATTACTTATGTTCATCAATTTCATCAAGAATTTTTTTACTCTCTAAAATCAAGAAATTTCTAAATATTGATCTAAGAAAATTATTTTATAATGGTTATATTCTCCCACTGATAGATTATTGTTGTATTATTTGGAGTGGTTGTGCTAAAAATGAGCTAGTCAGAATAATAAAATTGCAAAAAAGGGCTGCAAGACTTATTTTAGATGCTGATCCACTTTCATCATCCGCTCCACTGTTTAAACAGCTTGGATGGATGACAGTAGAGAACAGAATCTCATACCACAAATCTGTTTTGATGCATAAATGCCTTAAGAATGAAGCCCCTGTATATCTCACTGAAAAGTTTAAAGAAATGCCAGAAATAAACCAATATCGTTTGAGAAATGCCTCTTGCAAAAATTTACAAGTTCCAAAAGCCAAAACAGAGCTTTATAAGAAATCTTTTATATATTCAGGATCTATTTTATGGAATAACTTACCAATATCCCTGAAAAAGTCAACCTCAAGTACAAGCTCATTCAAAAAAGATTTAAAAAATTACTTGATGGAACATTAAGAAGCTGTGCATTTTTTATATGCATAATAAGTTTCACACACTTACTCAAACTTATGATATTGTTGATGCCAATACTATACATGTCATATATGAATTAGTTACTTTTACCTGTTTTGAAAATTGTATATTTCATAACAATTTTTTATTTCATTATTCATGTATGTGTGTCTGTTTGATATTTTGTAATTGTTTGTTATATTTCATTGTATTTTATGAGGGCCTCAGGGAAGATTAGCTTTACAGCTAACTGTGTAACCCTCTTTAAATAAAGAATTATTATTATTATTATTATTATTAATTCTGACCGGACGTTGATGCAAACTAGATACAACCCGCACAACCAAACGGACGCCCCTCTTTGGCAAGCGTTTTACTGCCGGTCGGGAGAAGACCAAGTGACCATATTTCGTTTCCCCAGTCACCCTTGGATGTATATAGAAATAAGAAGATGGGTATAATTGCTGATGAGACAACTCTCTATCAGAGTTAGTATTTTGGGTTTACTGTTCGGCCTTTAACAATGAGAAAAAAACATGCCGTAAAGTAAGCTATAAAAGGCCCGACATAAAATATAGGAAGAAATTCTAACGAAAAAACTGACGGCATAAATTAGAACAATAGAGTTTAAAAAGATAGAGGTTTAAATTAGCTAGCTTTATCAGGTTTAAACCTGCCATTTTTGTCGGAAAACGCCTATACCTAGTAAGGAATAACACAGTTGCTTTCCCTTTGTTCGGTAGTATGAAATAAGCTCTAATTTGATTTTGTCCGTTTTCATGACTCTCATTTCATTCTCTTTTAAAATTACAAAATAGTTCGATATTTTTATTCATCCTTATTTCTTTTAAAAAATTTAACCAGTGAAAAATAGGACAGGGGATAAATAATTTCCATCAAAATCAGTTTTCCCCACCACACGTCTTTATGCCTGTCATAAGTCTAGAGCCTCGTCGTCTAATTTTAAATGAGAGTACAGTTGTGGATTTTTATTTATTTATATTTTTAGGTAAAATGTGCTGTGCGTGCACGACTGGATGCAAACTCTGGTCCTGGGCCCGTTTTCTATAGTGAACTATTTGAAGCCGGAGTAAAGGTAAATGACTGTATGCTATTGTAGTGAAATTTAATTCTCCTTTCCTCAAGAAAGCACCTATAAACACAACAAACATGTTAAGGCAAAACTCATTATATGAAGATGGGACCAATGAAAATTGAAACAAACAATTATAGTTTAGAAAGATTAACATAGAAAACTTATTTGATACATGAACCCATAGAACAAAATATAAATCAGATACAAAGAGGGATAGGCATAAGAAGTATACTATTGAATATTTTAGAACGAATTGTCTATTGCAATAAAAGCCCGTATTTTCTTTAAATTGACGTTTCATGAAGGTGTTGTGTTTCTAATGACACTTTATTATTTCCAAACCATTCGACAAATGAACAATGAGCCAAGGCTCCGTGTTGAAGGCCGTACATTGACCGATAAAGGTTTACTTTTATAAATTGTTACTTGGATGGAGAGTTGTCTCATTGGCACTCATATCACATCTTCCTATACCAATGAACACGGATGATCTTTTCAAAATTCTTCATTTGTGATCTGAAAGAAGAAATATTGTATCATTTAAACAACTCAGAGTTGAAATTACAAGAAATAAACGAATATGAGAACGATAAATGGGTATTTAGCGTCCAGTGTAAAGTGATATATTAATATTACCCCTGTTTACACCGACCATGAATCGAACTTGCGACACTTCGCACTCGAGCCGATTTACCTATCACAAGACTGGCGATGATGTTATTGTTTACAGAGATATACAAATCAATTGTTAATTTATAATTTGATACGTCAGACGCGCGTTTCGTCTCCATAAGACACATCAGTGACGCTCATATCAAAATAGTAAGATAGCCAAAACAAGTACCAAGTTGAAGAGCACTGAGGACCCAAAATTAAAATAGTTAAATCCATATTTTCAGATGCAAAATAAAAACGGCCCTCAAAAAGAAAGAAAAAGTACTTATATAACTTCAATCCCACGCTCCTATGAACAAATAAATTAAAGATATCTTAATGCACAATAAACAAATGGTGTGCTCTTTGTCTTTATTGATTTTCACCATAAATGGTTAAAATATCTACCATTATTACACAGTTTTTTGTACATGTATGTGTTGTTAAGTAGAAATCAGAGGGGAAGGTTTAAAAATAATTGTACTTCACATTTGAATATGACGATGTGAGGTCTTAAATTGTCTGACAAATGTTAATACATGTTATACCTTTTAATGTAGCATTCTCAAATATATGTTTTAGCCTGAAAATTACAATAACCAGATTATAGAAGGACAAGAAATAGCTATACCATTTATATCAACAGTCCCTGTCGGCTGCATTGGGTCATCGGAAATAATCAAGAAACAGTGTACTCATACTCTGAAAATATCACAACCAGAATATCAAAATAGGCCGGAGGAAACTTGCACATCAAACATTGAACCGCATTCACTGGCCTTTGATACACAGAATTGTGGGATTACACTTTCCACGACCAGCTGGAACGATCCTGTTTATTTAAATGTGACAGGATACGTTGATAATATATATAATTCACGTGATAGGACGGCAAACATCCGAATAGAAACTGGAGCGAACAGTGCCACAGATCTTTCAGGTGTTTGGAATACAGTTAATATACCAGACATTCAGGTAATATTATTGTTGTTCCTGATATGTTAAATAATATTTGAGGCGAAGGCGAGCCCAGAAGTTCGTACAAAATGGACAACAAACTTGCTATTATCCTCATAACCAGTAATTTTTTTTTTATACCGGAAAACGCTATTTCAGAAATGAATACAAATTCGGAAATGATATTATCATAATTAGGTCTTTCCACTTTTCTGTTGAAAGACCTATTGTGTTTGTTCTGATTATTATCATCTTTCCCCCCCATACCCGTATAACCGTGGAATCTTTTTTTTTTTTAGGTCCCTAGGTCCTAACTAAGAAAATGAGGTCAAGGTCAAAGGTCAAGGTCAAGTTCTAAATTGTGAATTTTGCTTGTTTTTGTATTTTCTCTGACACTTTGAAAGATTCATATAAAAGAACAAGTGCAAAATGTTTGATTTATTGTAATGAGGATATGTTACATATGGTTTGATACAATTTAATCGCATCTTATAGGAGGAGTAAGTGCCCCTGAAATGTCTTAATATAAGGTTATTTGATTATAACTTCAACTTGGTTCATTATAAAGCCATATGACCCTGTACAAAAGGTGAGGTGACATATGACCTTGGAAAATGACATAACGGGAAGTGACCTTGAGAAAACCGGAAGTAGTTATTTTTGCACGTTTTTCACATAAAAGTACCCAGATTCCATATATTTTACTAAATACATTTACTTATCACTTAAGACTAGAAATGACTATGTCAACCGGAAGTGGGTAATAATATCCGGGTATACATGCGAAATCATATAGAAACCATATATTTTTGGAATCAGTGTGAAAGGTGCTATCATATGAGACCTGAAGTAACATTTCCTTAACCGGAAGTAGCACATTATCTCCTTTAGTTCACCTTAAAGCATATCAAAACCATTTATTTATCGCATCAGTCTGAAGAAACTAGCTTCTTTTCAAAATTTCTTTGATGTGGAAAGACCTTCAATTGTTCTCTGAACAATTGGTTTTTAATTTTATATACTTTTGTACATGCACATGATATGATTATTAGAATACACGTTTCCTTGTGTTATTTGTTAGAATAAAAATTTAAACTGTTGACTGGCTGTAAACTGACTGAAACTATTGACTTGGGTTAAATGATCATTAAGCTATTGACTGGTGGCAAAACTCACTGAAACTATTGAATAGGATGCCAAGTCTTAAATACATATAACTGGGGGTTAATAGTATTTGACACTATTGACTAACGGTTAATAATCTTGAAATATTTGACTGGCAGATACTAGTGTTTGAAAGAAGTAAGTAATCTTTGTAACGAATAACTGGTGGTTGGTAGGCTCTGAAAGTTTTAACTAGCTATGAAATATTATGGAATTAAATTGCACAAATAATTTGTTCTTTCTTATATTTAAAAAGTATTAAGATACTGAGGTATTCTACTACAATTTAGAAAAAAAACCTATGTAAATAGTAATAAAGTTTGAAGCTATTAATAATAGATGCTAAGGTAGTAGTATAATGCATGGCCCGAAATGGAGTGCACCTTGTAACCAATTCTTAAAAACATACATTACTATTCATTTTATTATATTAAAATTAATGTCATCTTGAAATATACCAGTTTAAGAATAATTTCAACTTATCCATCATATATTTCATATACAATTATAGATACAATATTTTGAATTCCTAAACATATTCATTCTTTTTTTCCCTTTTTTACATCAATCATGTCATTTTTTAAGCCCACTTGTTCTTTAGGTATTCTTTTACTAAAGCGCTCAGCGGCAACAGTAGTACTTGTATACCGCTGTTCGAAATTAATAAATCAATTGAGAAATAACAAATCCGGGTTACAAACTAAAACTGAGGGAAATACATCAAATATAAGAGCCTAACTATGACACAACAGAAACACAACACCGAAATATAACACACACTGAAACGAACTATTATATAACAATGGCCATTTTCCTGACCTGGTACAGGACATTTTTAGAAAAAAAAGGGTGGGTTAATATAAAAAAGAAGATGTGGTATGATTGCCAATGAGACAACTCTCCACAAGAGACCAAAATGTCAAAGAAATTAACAACTATAGGTCACCGCACGGCCTTCAACAATGAACAAAGCCCATAAACCTGGTTTTGTGGCCAGCCAAACCCCGCACTTTTATGGCAATGTTGAATATAACACTAAAATGACACCATTACATGACAGGAATACAGTACAAACAAATGCAAGAACATTCAGGAAAGAGAATTCCGCATATAAACAATACAATATCGTAATTTGGACAATGAAACAACGGAAACACTGAAGTGAACAAAAAAAAAACCGACAATGCAACACACAAAAACAAACTATACGATAACAATTGCAATTTTCCTGACGTGGAACAGGACATTTTTTGGGAAAAAATGGTGGGTTTAACCTTGTTTTGTGGCTAGCCAAACCTCCCGCTTTTATGACAATGTTAAATATAACATTAAAATGACAACACTACATGACAGGAATACGATATCTGCCCTTGTTATTTTTACTAGATAACATTTTTGTTCGCATTGGAGATTCCGTATATCGTCAGGTTATCGGAATTCTAATGGGGACTAACTGTGCACCACTTATTGCGGACTTGTTTTTGTATTGCTATGAGTTACAATTTATGACAAAAATCAGAGAAGACCCATCGAAACAACATCTGATACAAAAAAAATATTAATACTTTAGATATTTGGATGATATATTGGCTCTCAATAATGACGACTTTAGTATGTATACTAAAGAAATTTATCCTGTTGAACTTACTTTAAAAAAGCTAATACTAACAATGACCACTGTCCTTTCCTCGATCTTGATATCTATATCATTAACGGAAAGCTTGATACTAAAATTTATGATTAAAGAGATGATTTTTTATTTCCTATCGTTAATTTTCCATTTTTAGATGATGACATTCCCTTGTCACCATCTTACGGTGTTTGCATATCTCATCTTGTACGATTCGCTCGTGAATGTAACAACGTTTTAGATTTTAACGAGAGAAATTTATGTAATACTGAAAAAATATTACACCAGGGTTTTCGATATCACAAACTAGTCAAAACATTTACTAAATTTCTATCATCGGTACAAGGACATCATTCGTTCGTTAATATAGCTCAACATGCAGATTTCTTATACGTTCAGGTATTTTACATGCAATCTTTTATGGTGATATTCTTTATAAAGCACAACAATGTTAGTATTCACCTCAGAAGCAAACAAAATCTTTAAATAGACTTATTAAGAAGGGATATAGTTACGATACTGTTGTCAGTCATTAAAGATTGCATATTTTGGCTTTAATATTGATTCACTTATAGGGTCTTTGCATCGGAACTATTTATTTATCTATTTAAAAACCAGTTGTTGGAATGACACGGGTTATGTTCTTCTCATATATGTTATGATGGTATGATACTAAACCCCTAACGGGAGGGATTGTGTCTGATATTCATATGATGAAGCCATAATCTTTCAATCAGTTTAATTAAGGTCTGGAGCTGACATATCAGATAACTGCTAGAAGTCTGTTGTTATTTATGTATTATTGTCATTTTGTTTAATTTCTTTTGTTACATCTTCTGGCATCAGACTCGGACTTCTCTTGAACTGAATTCTAATGTGCGTATTGTTATGCGTTTACTTTTCTTCATTGGCTAGAGGTATAGGGGAAGGGTTGAGATCTCAAAAACGTGTTTAACCCCGCCGCATTTTTGCGCCTGTCCCAAGTTAGGAGCCTCTTGTTAGTCTTGTATTCTTTTTTAATTTTAGTTTCTTGTGTATAATTTGGAGTTTAGTATGACGTCCATTATCACTGAACTAGACAAGTATATATATTTGATTAGGGGCCAGCTGAATGACGCCTCCGGGTGCTGGAATTTCTCGATGCATTGAATATATATTGGTGACCTTCTGCTGTTTTCTGTTCTATGGTCGGGTTGTTGTCTCTTTGACACATTCCCCATTTCTATTCTCAATTCTAAGGATATATTTGATACAGTTTATTGTTACATGTTGAAATGGTCATAAAACAGAGTGAACTGTTACTGGCAGCATTATATATTTTTTATATTACATGTACACCCTGTGACTATTTTAAATAGATGTCTGTGAATTACTTGTAACCATCGCGAAACAAACACGATGTGTAACCTAAACTTGATTAAGTCCGGTCACACCTTAACGGATATCTCGAACGGATGCCGAACGGATATTTTTTTTCAATCCGTTCATGTCCGTTAGAGGTCCGTTGTAATTTGTTAGACGTCCGTCTTTGTCTGTTTAGCGTACGTTTTATCCGTCGACGTCCGTTCTGTCCGGTGAAAATGTTTGAACATGATCAAAACTTTGAACGGACGTCCAACTGACGTCCAACGGATGAAGTGTCCGTTGAACGTCCGGTAGGCGTCCGTTTCGTTTCCGTTTTATATGCGTTACTTGTCCGTTATATATCAGTTGAAGGTCAGGTAGACAAATGCATCAACGGGTTTCTACTGGACGTTTAACGGATAAAACGGATGTTGAACGAATGTGAAACGAACTTCTTCCGGACGTATAACGGATAAAACGGATCTGAAACAGATAAATGCAAAATGAGAAATGCCAATTATTGTTAATATGTCAGATTTCTTGAGTGTCGTGATTTTTTTATAATTCATAATCAATCTGAGATCAAGGGCACGTCTTCACTATCAATCAGCTCTTATTCTTATATTATATGAAATAATGCGTCACATATTTGTTTTCGTTCATTTTATTTTTACATAATTTAGGCCGTTTGTTTTCTCGTTTGAATTGTTTCACATTGTCATTTTGGAGCCTTTTATAGCTGACTATGCGGTATGGGCTTTGCTCATTGTTGAAGGCCATTGTTAATTACTGTGTAGTTTGATATTTTGTGGAGTTACCTCATTGGCAATCATGCCACATCTTCATTTTATATATATACATATAACTCATGCTTCACATAATTGTTTTCGTTCATATATTTACATAATTTAGGCCGTTTGTTTTCTCGTTTGAATTGTTTCACATTGTCATTTTGGAGCCTTTAATAGCTGACTATGCGGTATGGGCTTTGCTCATTGTTGAAAGCCATTGTTAATTACTGTGTAGTTTGATCTTTTGTGGAGTTACCTCATTGGCAATCATGCCACATCTTCTTTTATATATATATACATATAACTCATGCGTCACATAATTGTTTTCGTTCATTTTTTTTTACATAATTTAGGCCGTTTGTTTTCTCGTTTGAATTGTTTCACATTGTCATTTTGGAGCCTTTTATAGCTGACTATGCGCTATGGGCTTTGCTCATTGTTGAAGGCCGTTGTTAATTACTGTATAGTTTGATCTTTTGTGGAGTTACCTCTTTGGCAATCGTGTCACATCTTTTTTTTTTTTATATATACATATAACTCACAATGGCCAGAATTAACAATAAATACCCGTGTATATTCAAGTTAGCATCTACGATTAGCTTGCATTGTAAATATCATCAATATTAAAGTCATTTCATTTGACATTTTTTAGTTGTTGCATGTCAATTTATCATAGAAAACAATAATGAAAATTCATTGCACATCCAAAAATTCCACACCAGAAATGATTGCACTTACAGTGATAATTCATCGCATCTAAAGTTAAAATGAATCGCATCAAGTCAAAAATATTATGGATTCATGCTGCTTTGATTACACATTTTTGGACTTTAATCCTGTTATCATACATTTAAAGGTTATATTCTAATGAAATTGTGTTAAAACGTACACTGAAATCAATTGTTTCGTATTTTCAAAAAGTAAACAAACAAAATCTGTCCGTCATCTTTATTCTACAATGGACATACTCGCATACGACAGTGAAAATGAACAAACTGGATTCGCATTTTATATACCATGATACTTATTCATATACGATTGTGGAATGAATTATACTAGAACACACACGCGATTTCGCGGGCATATACAGCTTGTGAACTGCTGTAGGGTTATTTTTTGTAAAAGATATTATGTATTGAGTATTTCATAAAAGGTATCAAAAGCCCTCTCCCTTTTCCAAAGTCCGATATTTGTTTCCTTTCTGTTACATTCAACTATTTTCGTGTTTCGTGCCTCAGACCACAACAATTATTCTTCTCCTTTGCTACAATGCATCTTTTGGTAAAAGTCAAATTAAATTAAAAATTTGCACCGCTTTAAACATGAAATAAATGTAACTGCTTATATATAGACCATTATTAGTCTAATAAAATATCGTGCTTCTAGGACAATCCATAAGTGCTTTTTCTTTTGAGAGCCTTATTAACATGCCAATGGTAGGATAGTAATCTTGTATAAATGACTACTAGAACACACCCGCGAAATCGCGGGAATTTAGATCTTGTTTGAAAGTATGTATACTGTTGTAGGGAGAAATTTTGAAAAAGATTTTGTGTCTTGAGAATTTCAGTGAAAGAGTTCATGTATGGAGAATTTTAGAAAAGGTATCAAAATTCATAGGTCCTTGGAAACAGTTTCAGCCCTCTCCCTTGTTTCCAAAGTCCGTTATTTAATTTTGTTCTGTTAAATTCCATTATTTTCGCGTTTCTGTATACTATGAACATACGTATCCTATAAATAAAGTGTATTTGCTATTAACTATCAATTTCAAGTTTCTTCTCATAGGCGATCATTGCTATATTATAGAGAGAGAGTCTCTATCAACCCGATAATTATTGTGCTGTCCCGGAGTACTCTTATGAAATTTATGTGCAAGTTTAAAACCGGAAGTCCTGTTTGACTTAAAAGCGAAATCGCGGCATTTTAAGCTTGGTTGAAAGTATGTTATCTCTTTGAGGACGAATTTTTTTAAAGATTTTATGTCTGGAGAATTTAAGAAATTATATCAAAAGTCAAGAGCCCTCTCTCTCTTTTCAAAGTCCGTTATCATTTTGTTTTTCTGTTATATTCCATTATTTTCGCGTTTCTGTATACTATGACAAGAGACATATAATACAGTCTATGTTGCTGCTATGAACATACGTATCCATATTATAAATATTAAAGTGTATTTAATTTTCTATTAACTATTAATTTTAAGTTTCTTCTCCATGCCGGCGATCTCTGCTATATTATATAGAGTGTCTATATATATTATAGTAGTATTTTAATCATAGTATACAGTACATGCAGATAAACGCAAAAATAATTGTCCTGTCCCCGTCCGAGTACTTAAAACCGAGGTATAATAGTATTGGTTCTTACGATCTAAAAACCACGATATGGACAACACTCTGATTGGCTTATTTATTTTTCATCTTTGTTATCTATCATACGATTGGTTCTCAATGTTAAAACCGGTAGTCATGTCTGACATAAGTCAGTCTGATGACGGAATGAATATCCGGACGCCTTATTTTCGTTTTTCTTCCAAAATAACCCAAACTGAATAGTCATAAGAATGGATGACAAATGCGACTATGCATGGTACCTATAGGACACAGAGGCATGATGATCAATTCATTGTGGGAGGAAGAGAAGCGACACACAAAATGTGGTCTTCTAGTTTAATAGTATAGAAGACCGACTAAGGCTAATTTAAGGGGTGGTCGGAGGGGTCCTGATCCCGAAATCCCGGGCTTAAAAACATGAAATCCCGAGATGCAGAATTTAAAGAAATTCATATCCCGAAATCGAAAAATATATTCCCGGATCCCGTAAGGATCAATTCCCAAATCCCGGGCTTAAAAACACGCGATCCCGACGTCCCGAAAAAGGTCCTGCCTCCCTCTAATCTCTACCCTACTTTCATTTTTGCCAAATCACTACTTTCACTTCCAACAATAAAATTTTATGACCCATTTACGGACATTATGTTTTCTAGTCTGTGCATCCGTTCGTTCATCCGTTCGTCCGTCCGTCTATCCCGCTTCAGGTTAAAGTTTTTGGTCAAGGAGGTTTTTGATGAAGTTGAAATCCAATCAACTCGAAACTAAGTAAATATAGTGCCGATGTGGCATCCATGTACTATGGACACATTCTTGTTTCCACATGTTTTACTTACTTTAAAATATATGCAACTGGTATGACCCCTTTAATAGTAAATATTTCAAAGAAAACAGTAGACAGAATACAGAGAGTCTCTATATATTAAAGTATTATAATCGTAGTTTACATGTAGATAAACGCGAAAAATAATTGTCCTCTCTAAGGAGGTATAATAGTTGTGTTCTGGCGATCTTAACACCATGATATGGAGATCGCTCTGATTGGCTTATTTATTTGTTCATTTTTGTTATCTATCATACGATTGGTTGTACTTGTGCATGTTTCAAATCGGAAGTTTATCTATGACTAAAAGTCAGTCTGATGACGGAATCAATATCCGGACTCCTTTTTTTTCGTTTTTCTCCAAAAATAACACAATCTGAATAATCATAATAAAATTGAGAATGGAAATGGGGAATGTGTCAAAGAGACAACAACCCGACCAAATAAAAAACAACAGCAGAGGGTCACCAACAGGTCTTCAATGTAGCGAGAAATTCCCGCACCCGGAGGCGTCCTTCAGCTGGCCCCTAAACAAATATATACTAGTCCAGTGATAATGAACGCCATACTAATTTCCAAATTGTACACAAGAAACTAAAATTAAAATAATACAAGACTAACAAAGGCCAGAGGCTCCTGACTTGGGACAGGCGCAAAAATGTGGCGGGGTTAAACATGTTTGTGAGATCTCAACCCTCCCCCTATACCTCTAACCAATGTAGAAAAGTAAACGCATAACAATACGCACATTAAAATTCAGTTCAAGAGAAGTCCGAGTCTGATGTCAGAAAATGTAACCAAAGAAAATAAACAAAATGACAATAATATATAAATAACAACAGACTACTAGCAGTTAACTGACATGCCAGCTCCAGACTTCAATTAAACTGACTGAAAGATTATGACTTCATCATATGAACATCAGGCACAATCCTTCCCGTTAGGGGTTTAGTATCACACCATCATAACATATATGAGAAGAACATAACCCGTGTCATGTCAACAACTGTTTTTAGAATAAATGTGTTTAGTTCCGATGCAAAGACCTTATCATGCATGTTACCTATAGAACACAGAGGCATGATGATTAATTTATCGTGGAAGGAAGAGAAGCGACACACAAAATGAGGTTTTCTCGTTTAATAGTATAGATTAATAGTATAGATTATCTAGCTATTTCTTTTAAATCAAACTGTAAACCAAATATATCGTATAAATTTAGTTGACCCAAACTAAAATCTTATAAATGAACTGGGTGATTAATTATTTTTACCATAACACAAGAATACAACAGATTTTTTTTTAACATATTAGAGAACGACCAGTCCAACAACAACAGCTAATCTTACTATTGTGCTACGATCCTTCTCTTCTACTCCCCTCCATGCTTCTATTTTCTTGATATGAATGATTGTAACTCTATGCCAAATAAAGAATTATCAAGAATATTTTACAGAAAAATGTTCTATTATGCATATTTTAGGGGCCAGCTGAAGGACACCTACGGGTGCGGGAATTCTCGCTACATTGAAGACCCATTGGTTGCCTTCGGCTGTTGTTTGCTCTATGGTCGGGTGGTTGTCGCTTTGACATATTCACCATTTCCTTTCTCAATTTTATCTATATGTGTGCAATTTTATAATGTAATGGAAAGAGATGAGTAACTTTACATGTTCCAATTAAGGTGCAATTTTTAAGGTTTTGATCCATTACAATGAGTATGATCAAATAATGCTCCATTTATATAATTCTTAAATACTAAGGATTTTCTTATCCCAGACATAAATAACCGTTGTTTAAAATTTTCAATGATCTTCAACTTTGTACTTGTTTGGCTTTCTGTACTATTTTGTTCTGAGCGTCACTGGTGAGTCTTATTTGGACGAGATGCACGTATGGTGTCTTAAATCATAGGCATGGTACTATTAGCATGTCGAAATGTCCTATTGTAGTGTTTATAAATTGTGTATTTCTTTGTTCTGAATGTTCTTGCATTTTTTTGTTCTGTAGTCCTTTTATGTAATGTTGTCATTTTGACATTAATATTCAACATTGCCATGAAAGCGCGAGGTTTGGCTAGCCGAAAAACCAAGTTCAACCCACAAATACTCTAGAGAGTACCGAAAATATATTTTCCGGTAGGTGTCGCTTTATTACTCTTATTTTGAAATGTAGGGCTATTTCAGAAAAGTCGAGTTTGTTTTAGGGATTACAATAGTTATAGAGGTTACTTAAGGTAATACATATATGTCATTGAAGAAATAATTCAAGTGGGAACAGATTTATTCAGGTCACAAAGTAAGTGAAAGGCTTAGAAAAATTTAACAACAACAATTTGAAGCATTGTCGAAAATGAGCTTCCTCCCTTGTGTTTTTTTAGGGGTTCGTATGGATAGTAAACCCGGCAATTGTAACAAACCCCTGTGAGTGGACCGTGAAAATGGGGTAAAATCATCAGTTGCATGTATATTGAAATAAGTAAAACATGTGTCCACAGTACACATATGCCACATCGACACTATCATTTTCTGTGTTCAGTGGACCGTGAAAATGGGGTTAAATCATAGGGAACATATTTTCAAAGTTTTGAGTTGATTGGACTTCCAACTTCATCAAAAACTACATCGACCAAAAACTTTAACCTGAAGCGGGACAGACGGACGGATGAACGTAAGAACAAACGGACGCACAGACTAGAAAACATAATGCCCATAAATGGGGAATAAAATTTATTGTTGAAAGTTAAAGTAGTGATTTGGCTTAAATGAAAGTAGGGTAGACATTAGATGAAGGTAGGACCTTTTTTTGGGACGTCGGGGTTGTGTGTTTTTAAGCTCGGGATTTCGGGATTGATCCTAACGGGATTCGAGAACTTTTTTCGAATTTCGGGATGTCGGGATATGAATTTCTTTAAATTCGGCACCTCTGGATTTCATGTTTTTAAGCCCGGGATTTCAGGATCAGGACCCCTCCGACCACCCCTCAAATTAGCCTTAGTCATTTATACAAGATTCAAATCCTACCATTGGCATGTTACTACGGCTCTCAAAATAAAAAAGCACTGATAGATTGTCCTAGAAGCATATCTTATTAGAATAATAATGGTCTATAAGCGGTTACATTTATTTCAGGTTTGAAGCGGTAAATTTTTTTAATTTAATTTGACTTTTACCAAAAAATCCATTGAGGCAAGGGGAAGAATAATTGTGGTCTGAGGCCAGAAACATGAAAATTTAACAGAAAGGAAACAAATAACGGACTTTGTAAAAAAGGAAGAGGCCTTTTGATGCCTTTTATGAAATTCTCCAGACATAATATATTTTACAAAAAATCATCCTACAACAGTTTACAAGCTGTATTTGCCCGCGATTTCGCGGGTGTGTTCTAGTAAACTTGAAACCACAATGAAAGCAGTTTTTTATAATCATTATTATGTCCAATCTTTCCATTTACTATGCTTCCTTTGATTTAGGTGGTAGTGTCTGATTATGACTCTGCTGTGACGTCTCGCGTCTGTGCTACATGGAATGATCCGAATTATATAACTGCTGATGGCAAGGTGTTCAGGTATGAAGGTATCGGAGAGTTTATTTTGTACAGACATAAAAAGTACCCATATTGGGTGAGTATACACCAAGAGTTAATGCGGCAACATTTTCTATATTTTTTTCTGATATTGTAATCAATGCTTCGCGAAGTGAGTTTTGATATGTTCTTTTCAAACTTAAAAAGTCCCCTTTCAGACAGCTGATAAGTTTATAATTTTTGTCATCTCAATTTGTCTGTTAAAAAAAAATTTGCATGTAATAATTCTCCCATCGATAAATTTGTTTCATTATAGGATTAAACACTTTTTTCTAGAGGTTATTGATGTGTAAACCGGGGGCGATTAACTCACAAACTGAATATAAGTCCGAAGGACTTTTATGTTGAGTTTGTGAGTAAGAGCCCCGGTTTACACATAAATAACCTCTAGAAAAAATGTGTTTAATCCTTATAATTCTTCAGCCAAACATTTGTGATATTTAATAAACATTTTTGTTGTTGATGGCTACTAAATATATTTACCATCAAAAGCACAATGGCAAGTCGTAACTAAGGAGTACGCCGCCATCTTGACTTTCTAAAAACCATAAATGTCCGATAAATACAACGGAATCTTAAATGAAATAGCACCTACCTCGAAAACTTCATTTTAATTAAATGTTATCCGAATTTGAAGCGTACAAGTAACGAAATAATCTTTCCCTTGAAATTTTTTTTCGTATGACGTCGTGTTTTACCATGACGTAAATTCGCCAAATCCTTCATGAAATTTCGCGGAATTTTATTAAATTTTATTTTAATACATTTTCGAAGCTTTAGTGCATTAAATTTATTTCTTTGTTTGTTATATATTCACTAGAATAGTCACAACTGTTATGCAATTGTTTTTAAATCTCAATTTGCTGAAAATCCCGGGATCACTGCAAGCTTGTGTATCGCGCATGAATAGATCACAAAAGTAGTTTCGGAAACATGGTTTATCGAAGTGTAAACTTAGAGAAAAATTCTAATTGACCAATCCAATTCAATTATTTATATGGGGACGAAGTCCCCAAAAACAGTAGAAAAAATTCAATAAAAAAAAAAATACGGGAAAATTTCCCGAATTTTTCATTGTACTAATGAACTCAAAATCGTTCAAATTTTTTTTGTCGTGTTTTGAAATCCCGGACCTGCGCAGAAATGTACAATGTACTTCCTTTTTCCGGTCTCGTTTGTATGAAACTTTGAGTAAAATATATGTTTATCAGTCTAGTATAAAATAGGAAGGAACGCGCAATACCAGTTTCATTTTTAATAATTCCTTGATATGAAAAAACGTTACCTGATGATAGCGTTTCTTTGTTTACATTGCATATGACGTCATAATTTAAATAACGTCACAACTAAATCCCTAACAACAGAACCAAAATCGGAAACGTTACGGTATTTCCGTTTTTTTTTTTTAAATAAATATTTAAGTTACAAAAAAATAATTCATACAGACTTCGTCCCCATTTACAGGTAATGCCTGCCTCATATTAGATATGCAAATCATATAAGAATTATATAGTAATACTTTAATTTAGGATGACAGTGTAGAATTGAATTATAAGGAATGACTGTAATCAAAAACTGGGTGTTAACTTTACTAGAATAACCCGATACGCGGGCTATTTAGTGGGCACAACATGCTTGATATTATTTCTTCATAGACAGAAAAAAATATTACAGTCATTCCTTAAATAGAATGTAACAAAATCTTATTTAAAAAAAAACCCACGATAAACATAAAGCATCATATCATGAAAATCTAATATATATATATTTTGTTTTGATTTCAATAAAAAAAAATCAAACTTGTCAACGATACCGTGTTTTCTCGACAATTACAATTCAGTACTGTCTCTTGCATGTCATGGCTAAGCGATAATGAACAAATTAACAAGTTGAGATTTGAATAATATCATCATGATGTTAGTATTAACTGTAAAATATATCATACAATCGAGTATGTTTTATTTGTCCAAGTATGCACACAAAGATTACAATAATTGGTACCTTCGGTTGCAGACTATATTGGAAACATATATACGCATGTACACGGACCACACTACTTTCCTCTGATATATATATATCGCCTATTTTTCTATATTTAAGTCGAAGAGTTTATTTTTCTGTCTTCAGATATTTTTAAACAGGATGTGATATGCACGAGAACGGGACATAATGATACTAGAATATTTGTTTTATAAGTTGATGGCTATTCTTTGATAAATTAACAAAACTATTATGTATATTTATGTATGAAATAAACAATGCATATACGAAAGCGAAAAAAAGATAATTTTATTGAGTGTTATTGCTGTAACAGTTGAATGTTTTTCTGTCTTTATTTTGTTGGTGAAACAAAATATTTCAGGTACACACTTTAACAACAAAGTGCCACCGTACACGATCCTGCAACTGTGGAATTGCAGTTCGAAGTCACGACTCTCTATTTGTCATCCGTACTTGTGATGTAATTGCAACAGAGTTTTATGCATCCGGAAGATATTATCCAAGCATATCGTATGCTGTTTGTGATAATAAACACATGGTCATTGAAAAAACTTCTGATGGTTATAAGGTTAGTTCAGATTATTTTAGGCAATGTGTACTTAAATATTAGTTTTTCGGAAATCACTCTGATAATTGGTCAGCTCATATGTGTATGTTTTTCAATCGAGAACTGATATAAGTGAACAATAGACATAAGTAGCCCGTAAAAATGATGAATGTAAAGCATTCAAGACAAAAAAGCTGTCGACCCTTAAAGGTTATTTTTTTAGGCGCACAACAATATGGAAATATCTATTCAGGGTTGACAATAATGGAAATTGACAGCTTTTTTTGGACTAGATTTTTTTTTATCCTGAACCAACATAAACATACTCAAGAAAATCGGGCCATACTGTAATAGCCACACTTGATAGACTGCCAATACTTACGTCAGAGAAACATCTTGTGTCTAAGATTTCTACGTATGTATGATACAAGTATAGACTCTTTTTGACTAATATTGCACGGTCTAAAAATAGCAGTATGTGAAGTCTCTCCTTAGCACACGATGATATTCCAAACCTGGATTTTTCGGCACTTGACGAAGGGCTCAGAGGTAATGATATGTCATATTTGTTTTTAGTGTATTGTTTTGTACAGTTTGTTCTTGTGATAAACTGTTGCACAATTTTTCTAGGAGTTTTCCAATAAGATAATTACCAATCTGCGACAAAATAACGTAGATATAAGAAACTGCATGTCAACGTACGCACTTCATCAATGTGTTAAATCCACCTTATCATATAACAAGCGACAAAAGACAAACAATATAAACAATTCAAACGAAAAGAAAACGGCACGATGTATGTAGAAAACATAAACGAAAAAACAAATAAAATGATAGTAACAACAACTTATGAATTACAGGCTCCTGATTAAGGACAGACACATGCAACATGTGGTTTTGGTAAAATCTTAAAGCAGGAATACAATGATCAGATGACAGTTGTTTTATATAAGCACACTTTTAGTTTTATAGTTTTAGTTTTCCAAACAAAAAGACCCGACATTATCATAAAAAAAATTAAGACCACGCAGAGATTAACAAAGATTCTCGAAAAAGGACCTTGGTTTTTTTTTTGTGAATCGACAAAATCATTCAATTTATTCCATTAATCGATAAATTTCTTGTTTTCGAAGGTAACGCTTCCAATAGGCACAGAAATTGATATTCACGTGAAAGACGGCTGGGTTCCATTAATTACACTCAAACCCTCTGTCTTAGACATTGAACAAAGTGAGGGCATTTGTGGATTCATAAGCCAAACAATCGATTCATCAGACGATCTCGTTCCAAGAGGATCAAATACTTCAATATCTTCCACTACAGAGTTTGCAAAGTCTTGGCAGTTTGTAACCATATTTGATAAATAATATTTTAATGTTATATGGAAAATAATACCTTATTAATCAATTTTTTTTTGGTAAGAGTGATCACCAGTGAGCCAACTATACACTAATCTAAATGACGAACGACCACCAACAATAAACAAATCCCATATCATTAAGTCACGTATAAAAGGTCCCGAATTGACAATTGCGAACTTTCAATTACTATGAAGCAACTTTCCAGCAGTGCCTGCATACGGAGTATATATCTCCCAGTTGATACGATATTCAAAGGCTGGTATTTCCTATCACTTTTTCCTTGATAGAAGGTTGCTGCTCACAAGGAAGCTAATAAACTAAGAGATCTAAGTGGTGAAATAGAAATTATCTCTTCGTACGTTTTTAAAAAGCCATCACGAGTTGGTTGACCGCTATAAAATATTCGTTTCACTGATGATAGCGGATATGTTCCGGATGTCGTTCACTACAATTTTTTTCCCTTTTTTCTGGAATGTGACCTACCGAATTGGTATCATAACCGTGATTGTACTAACATGAGTAACACGACGGATGCCACATGTGCAGCAGATTACGCTTACCCTTCCTGAGATCAAGTTTTTGGTGGGGTTTATGTGGCTCAGTCTTTTTCATGTTGTGGTTTGTGTGCTATTATTTGTCTGTTGGACTTTTTTTTTAGACTTTGAATGTCTCTCTGGTATCTTTCGCCTTTCTTTAACAGAATGCGAAACCACCAAAATAATTGGAACGAGAAAGCAACCGACATGAATTAAAAAAAAACAGTAAAGAAAAAACAGACATGACAGAAATGAAAAGCTTCACTCAAAATATTGATACGAAGCTTAAAAAACAAACAAAGAACAATAACAGCCATCAAAATTAAAAGTCACATAATAGTCTTTTATAGACGAAACGCGCGTCTGGGGTAAATACAAAATGTAATCCTGGTATCTATGATGAACTTATAATACGGATCTAAGAAATGATGCAGTTTTTTATAATTAATTAATAAAAAATAAACCCGACGAAACCAAATATATGACAGACAAAATAGCTTAACCTAATATATTGTCACTTAGCTTTATATAACATTTCTTCATTTACAGTTTTGCAAGTTTAGATATTCATATGTGGAATCATATATTATTTTCATATCAATACTTTATTGTTTATCGTTTTATCGTTTTGTCATTTTTTCTAGTATCTGATGGTGCATTACTTAATATTTATTTTGTCTTTGTATTATTTTAACAATATCACATAATCACTCATGTTCTTACACTAAATGCACCCTAACGTTGTTTTTTAAAGAAGGACGAAGGCAACATCGAATGACACAAAATATAATTTAATCTTTGAATCAAGATTTGCACACATCTAATCATCATTGAAAATTCATCGAAGACCAATCTCAGTAAAGACAAACACAAATCTTTGTTTTGATTTCGATTACATTTTAGCGCTTTTTTAGGGTGAAGGTTGGTACATACTAAAACGCTTAAACCCGCTGCATTTGTTTGCATCTGTTCTAAGTCAGGAACCTGATGCTCAGTGGTTGTCGTTTGTTAATGTGGTTTATGAGTGTTTCTCTTTTCTCTTTTTCTTTTTAATATAGATTAGACCGTTGGTTTTCCTGTTTGAATGGTTTTACACTATTCATTTCTGGGGTTCTTTATAGCTTGCTGTTCGGTGTGAGCCAATGCTCTATGATGAAGATCGTATTTTGACTTATAACGGTTTTCTTTTATAACTTGTGACTTTGATTGAGAGCTGTCTCATTGGCACTCGTACCACATATTCTCATATCTATGTACTAGCACATTGAGTGGAGTAGAGTGAAGTGTTGGAGTGGAGTCATGGAGTAATGAAACATGGATTGAGGAAGTGTAGTGTAGTGGAGTAAGGCGTTTTGTTAAACATTGAACGAATTCGCAAATCAAACACACTTCATATATTATCAAATGAAATTGTTAACGAATAATTGGTTTGATATACTCCTTTGAAATTGTAATTATTATTTTTGAAAAATAGCAGATATTTATGTAAGTGCATTATATTTCGCCTTTGGTTTGTGTTGTCTAAATTACTAGCTCATTGAACTTTTCAAATGTTTATAACCAACTTATTTAATTCTTTCAGAGTCGCTCAGAATTCTGAAGAGGAATTATTTTCACCGTTTCCATTTTTTCCTTCAAAAGATTTGTTTCTAAAGGATATTGTATATGCGCCAGGGAAGCAGGTCATAATGATGATATTTCAGAATTTTCAAGTATCCATTGCAATCTTACAGCGGCAATGATACAATGTAAAACCACGCGTACACCACTAGCAGAGAGGTTATATCAAGAGTGTCATACAACCAGGCGAAAAAGAGACACTTCAGACATGGAACTTCATGATAAAAGAATTGTAAAACGAAATGCTTTAGATAGTGATGATATTATGGAAGAGAAAACACTGACATATGATGCAAATTACAATCCAGATTATTTACCACCAGTAAGTAAATCATATAAATAGAAACAATATTGAATATTCGAATTATTAGACAGCATAACGGAGTAAAGCAATTATATGTCGCTTTGATGTTGTTAAAACTTGCATTGTGTTAAATTATTTACACTTTAATTTTGTTATTCTGAATACGGTTCAGAAGTTGTGTTAACATCTTGAAGAAATTGTTCGTCCTTGACCTCTGGTCTCGATTTGACGGAAATAGAAACTATGTATAGATTACCTTAGCCATATTTGGCACAACATTTTTGAATTTCGTGCTCTTCAACTTTGTACTAGTTTGGCTTTATAACTATTTTGATTTGAGCGTCACTGATGAGTCGTATGTGGACGAAACACGCATCTAGCGTATTAAAATATAATCCTGGTACTTTTGATAACTAATTACGAATGAGAAAACATAGCATCGCTCATATGCTTCGAAAATTATATGATTTAGCTTTATCTCAAATAGATGCGTTAAGATAAAAATTAGGGTTATGTCACTCTACTGTTTCCTGCGGTTTGATAACAAAATATGGTAGATTAATTTTGATTTTGAAATATCGAACAAGAGCTTTAACAACAAGTAGAACTATATCCTTGGTTTCTCTCCGTAGTGTCTTACAAAATTACAAAACTAAAATGAGTATTAATGGATTTTTTGCTAGACCATAATTTGCTGTATCACTAAAATACTTCGACTGAAATAATTGTCTTTTGTATTTATTGACACTAAAGGCATGGTCTATTGACGTTTGCTAAGTTTGCACTAATTAATTAGGGATTATGTCAATTTACGAGGAACCATTGTCCAATAATGGCATGTTAATAAAATTTAATTTTGTGTTCAGTTATTATACTACTGGCAAATCTCATTTCGACCCCCTCAATATACATGGTCTATTGATTTAAACATTTAATTTGTTTACATGTAAAAGTTTGTGATTATGTCGGGTGAAAGGGAACCACTTATAATAGTCATTTGATATGCATATGTATAAGCATACGTCGTGGTAGACATATAAAACAATATGAAAATCTGGCCTCCAATATATTTATTCCGTTTCATATGTATGGTTTGCTGATAAACATTCAGAAGTACGTATTTCTTTTTCACAAAGCATACGTAATGTTATTTGATATCATTGTTATCTTATGACGACCGATTGATTTTTAATTTAAAAAAAAAACCTATTTAGGATCCTGTATGGAGAAATGGATGGTCAGAAGAATCAGCAAGGCAAGCTTGTACTAATGGACTTTCAGAGATGCCTGCTCTTGCTTTATGTCAGATGTATGGTCATTTAGTTTTATCGGATTACATAGAATCATGTGTAATAGACGTTAAGGTATGATTCAATTCAGTTGTTTCATTGTGAAATAAATTTAATGGTTTTTTTTCCATATATGTCACCATAATGTTGATCAAGAAACAGTTTTATTCAGTTTAATCTCTTCGAGAACTAAATGCGTTATGCATGTTAGGAACTTAGTGTTATTTGATTGTTTTTGGAATTAAATGGTAGCTTTAGCTTTCGCAATTAGATAAGTTGCTTCGATAATAACTTTTTTCTCTGTATATTTATAAATGTCATATTGTTACAAGGAAATCTTCATTTTAAACCTTTGATTCAACATACACCAAATCTGTATCATCCGTCCAGTATAATCAATGCATGTTTCTGGAATAATCGCCATTAGTCCTTTCTTGAAATAAAAACTGTTTATATCCCAAAAATGTAATAGGCTTAGAAGATATAAAATGTATTAAATAATTTCCTAGATTTCAATTTTTTTCTTATGGATTTGCGACCGTAGTTTTCATACATCGCCTGATTTACAAATTGATTATATTAATTCAAAATGGAACATTTAAACCATGTCAATGCGAATTGCATAGATGTTATTTTTGTTGAATTCAACAACAAACTCACGTTTGTATTGTTACCGTGAGTTAAAAATGGTTGAAAATCTGAATCAAAATGCACCTTATGTTACATGTATGTCCAAAATTTTTTTTTTTTTTTAAACAGACTGAAAATGCCTGTACCAAGTCAGGAATATGACAGTTCTTGTCCATTCGTTTTTGATGCGTTTTGTTATTTGATTTTGCCATGTGATTATGGACTTTCCGAATTGATTTTCCTCTGAGTTCAGTATTTTGGTGATTTTACTTTTTGCTGATATTTATTTTATGTATTCAGGAAAAGACGTACGAGAGAACACCAACAGTAAAATAGGAAGAACATATGCCTTTAACAAAATAAATTGATAATGTAAATTATCAAATGGAAGTTCAATCATATTGATGTTATGTAAGAATAGTCTTAAACCTGAATATAAAGATTCCTCAATTTGAAATGATCACTCATATGCCTTTGAATAGAAAACAATATAAATGTATTTGATGGATTTTTCGAAATATTTTGCACATTCGTTATTTCAGAATATTTTTATGAAGTTATTATATTTTTTTAGATAGCAGGCAGTACAGAATTCCTTCAGTATACTATGTGGTTAATGGAGGATGCTTGTAAATATGAAATAAACAGGAACGAAACTCTCTTCACAAGTACATCTGGCAGTGATGGAAGTTCTGTCCTCCAAATGATACAAAATCTGTTATGTCCTTCTAACTGTAGTAATCATGGTCATTGTAATAAAAGTAAGTACATGTATATTTAATTTAATGAAATAACAATAAATTATTATGATTAGGCCAGGAACTAAGGTAAAACACAGCATATACACTTAACAATGATATGTTTATAATACGAATAAGTAAGATGTAAAACTAAATTTCACCCGACATGTAAAATATTAACTAGTTGTGTTTTATCATCTCCAGTATTATTGCTAATTATTACTCAACTCTAAATGTTATTTCAAGAAGGAGAAAAAACTTGACAAAGTTTGTAATTTGCCTGAACGCATCCCACATTATGAAATAATCAAAACAACTCTTCAGCAGTAAAACTGCATTTCCTAACATTAAATTCCTAAGTGACCCTGACAATTCTATAAACACAGTACTGTTTTTTCCCTTGAAATAGCACTACTTCATTTGATCCATTATATAAATCTGCTGTAAAATGATAAAAATTCTATGTTTGCTTGCACAATGTCTGCTGTCGATTCGACGATTAACGAATTTAGTCATAAGCTTTAATATTTTCTAAACAGTTGAAACTTCTAGATATTTCACTTTTCTATTTGCACAGAGTCTCTATCTGCCCTACAAGTTATGTTGGTATTGTATTCATTTTTGATTAGTTAAAGATCCCACATCCTCATAAAAAATACACCTAGTCTATTTGATAAACATTCTAATAGGAATTTATTTTCATTATGTTTACTGATATTCCGGCAGACAGTATTCTCATGGGTAAACTTGTACACACATTATTGCAGGTGTGTTTTAAATTACTGTTGTCTGTCATATTCATTTTTGATCTTTCGAATGTTTCTTTTATGATTCTGATAACAACTTTAAATAACATTTTTTCGTAACTTACTCAGTAGAATAAAAACTGTTTAATTTGTCATAATGATAAAATTTTATTTATTTGAGAATTGTCTTGATTATTATGATGTGTTTTACTTTAACAGCATAACGTATGGTGATGGTTGATTTCGAATATTGGGCCCGATTTTTCAACCTTAAATCCTGAAGCAGAACATGTCAGGACTACCTTTATTATTATATATTATGTGAAATTTTATCAAATAGAGTAATTGTCTTGATGTGTATTACAGCTGAATGTGTTTGTTATGATGGATATATTGGATCTGATTGTTCTACCTCAACATCTGAACCACCACGAGAGCTTACTGTACCCGACGAGGGATTATGTCGAACAAAGTCAAGAGCATGCAAGAAGACAAACATCTTTGGAGTGTTTCATACACCTGTTGTATATTGCAAATTTCAACACTTTACAGTAAGTTTAATATTTAGTAATAAAAAGTAAAATCACAAAAATACGGAACTCAGAGGAAAATCAAATCGGAAAGTCCATAATCACATGGCAAAATCAAATGACAAAACACGTCAAAAACGAATTGACAAGAACTGTCATATTCCTGACTTGGTACAGGCATTTTCAAATGTAGAAAATGGTGGATTAAACCTGGTTTTATAGCGCTAAACCTCTCACTTTGTTGAAAGTCTCATCAAATTCCGTTATATTTACAATTATGCGTGAACTAAACAGACATAAAAATAAAATAGTCAAAATATGGGTACAGCAGTCATCATCGTGTAACAATTTTAAAAGGAACAATTTAACAGAACACACAAACATCTATCTACAAACACATTCATTGATTCGCGTGTCTGACCTCAGAAAATTTTATACGTCACATATTTTTTGTCGTTCAATGTTTATACAAAAAATTTTAAAAGTTCACATGGGCAATATAATATAATCTCTATTAAAAGAAATATATCTACATATTCTACCTGCAACAATTGTATAATCTTATGTAGACGAAATACGCGTCTTGACGACTGGGTTTCCGGTACTTCTATGTGTGTGGACGTGTAAAATGTTATAATCATTCGTAAAACACTAAGATTGTTCTTGGCCCAGTCATTAATTGTCTTCACCAGATTTGTAACAACGTTTTGAAATATGCGATTTAAATGTCCTTCCACTTTTTTTTTAAATATAATTTTCAAAATTGTCTTTGCCGAACGCTAATGAAAACAGTTGTTCAGTTAAAGTAAATTCATTGACTGACTCTCTACAACACCAACACCTGAAAAAAATGGAATTTAAGGGATAAGAGTATGTTTAACGCTGCACCGTCCTTACTTTTCGTTTATAACTACGATTTTCAATAAATGCAACAGTGGTCTTGTGATATCATTAGCGTTCTGTTCAAGCCAAAGATCGTGTGTTGCATCCTCAGATAGGTGAAACTTAAAAATTGAAAACTGGTATTTATTACTTCTCCGTTATGCATGTGCCATTTTGGAGTTTGAGCATACACTAGTCGACTCGGAATCAGAATAATGTTCCCGGGTTAGAATGTCCTTCTGTGGATTATTATTTTATGAAAAGTCTGGATAAACTAGTGGTTTAAATATTGTTACGTTTTAAAGTATTCTTTTATTTGTCTTAATAAAGTATTAAATTTACTGTTTGGTCGATCTTGGTAGTGTCCATTTGACGTTGCTCAGTACAAGCATAACCCGTCATTGTGTTATTGTGTTGTGGTAAATTTTTGTATTCTGTATTTCGTTTTTGCTAATGTGCATTGTCTTTATGCCTTTTTGTTTTTCTTTGTTGACTTATATGTTTGATTTTATAATGATTAGGATTATAACACAATGTTGAATGCTGTTCCCTTATTATTTTTTTTTTTTACATTTTTACCCATTAAATCTGTTTTGTTTGTTCACACATCGTACTTAAAATATAATGGAATTTATGATGAGTTATTCTTATATGAATGTCATACAAGTGAGAGGTTTCGCTAGCTGTAAAACCAAGTTTAATCAACCATTTTCTACATTAGAAAATGCCTATGCCAAGGCAGGAATATGCCAGTTGTTATCCATTCGTTTGATGTGTTTGAGACATTGATTTAACTAGTTTGCTTAGGAACTTTCCGTTTAGAATTACATCAGAGTTCGGTATTTCATTTTCCTTTTCTTTTTTAATGCATAAAACGTTCAGATGATATTGTTTGTATTTGCATGAAATACTGAAGTTAAAAAGATTGTGTTTGATTACATTCGGTCTAGTTATAGGGTAGCATTATATTTATATTGCAATATAAATGAAATTAATATTGTAATGGGTTAAAAAAGACATGACCCTCTATATGAATAGATTTTGAAATAGATACCGGTGAAGCAGGAACTAAAATTTCAATTATTCTGAATTAAGTTTGGAAAAGTGATCCTCTTTTTTTCTTTTCAACGTTTTGTGCGTTGATGATTTATTTTACTATAGTTTTATCAGGTTTTTTTTATCAACTAATGGTTTTTAATTTTCTATTGGTATTCACTTTTTTTTTTATTTGAAAGCAAAAGATACCCTCATTTCAACTCGTGCAAACGTATTCATATTTGAAATGCCAGCACCACGAAATAATAAAAGTTGTATTTTCACAACTTTGTTGGAATCTGTTAAAGGAATAAATGACATATGCTTTATGGATCTGCAAACAGATTAAAAACAATTAAGGAAGAGTATGAATATCGTTGACACTGTGAATGTTGTGTTTGAAACTTGATATCGTCCGAGTTAATTCTACAAAATAATAACCTATCGTTCAAAAGGAAAAAAAACTCCATTTAGGTATATAAGATTATCTGCATATCGTCTGAAAATCATTTGAGAAACAGATTCCACATCGAAATCTCGTGCAATACGACATTTATCACTCGGGGCAGTTAAACTTGAAAATTTAACTGTCTCGAATGGATAAATAATGTATCACACATGATGAAGTGATAGAATCTCTATTATTCACTATATATTGCATTATATTAACGGACTTATATTACTTAACATTTTAAGATTGCCGAAGATGGGAAACAACTTTCTGGGAGTACACAAATCAAAACAGCTGTTTTTTCATTTGATAATATGATTTCCTGCGAATTCCCTGAGTCGTCAAGGAAACGGCGATCGACAAATAACGATGCAGAAGGATATGATATATATCTGTCATATGATCAAATAAATTACGGCGATTCGGTCACAGTTATACTATTTCCAGAAGACTGTTTGACTTGTAATGCGTCAACATTGACTTGTGTTGAAGTAGTAAGTATCTTTAACAGATCGTCTTGCTTTACATTAATATAATGAGTATTGAATAGGGAATGTACATTAACTGGCTAAAATCAGGTAAAACATTTCTTATAATGAACCATTGAGCAGGAATAATAGCAATACATCAACATAATAAATTGAACTTTATCATTTCAAATGAAAAAAGATATACTATACCTTTAAAAGACAATAAGCAAGTTAATCCTGTGATTTCTTAAATAAAATGTGTCCAAGATAGTCCGTCTTATTAGTATCGATGTCGCGTTAGGTATTCATGAAGTTGTATGTCTTGATTTTTTTCTACATTTTCCTGTAATTCTGAAGTATGGTATTTTCATAGGAAACCTGTCCTTCAGATACTGAAATCCATGATGTTAAAGGTAAGTTATGTTCTTACCAATTCTGCAATAATTATTTATCATTGTCATGTTAACATTAATTGTGGAAGTAACGACAAATAAAATAACAGGTGTAATTGTTAACCTTATCTCGTCTGAAAGAAATAGCGACAAATTATCTATCATGACATGAATTCCTTTGCCCCTCTTATGACTTTTTGCATTTTAATCTGTTTTTCGAGAAACTTTTGAAGCAATGAAGACCTGAACGGCGAGCTATAGTAATACGTTTTTATCTTTAACTTTGGAAACCAACCTTGTTTTAATTCATGGAAAATATTACTGCAAGCGTTTAATCATTCCCATTCACCAATCTTCAAATTTCTCCTCCCCATTTAACACAAAAGATAAATGGGAAAACGAATGAAAAAATTTGACTGCAGTGATGGCACGTATGTTCATCGTGAAGCACATAGGAAGTCATATTTTCATTGTTTTTTATTTTAACATTTTATCAAATACAAGTTGAACTCCTAATACATATCTGAATTAATGATAAAAACAACATCACACAATTCGCTTTTGTACGGGAGATCTGAGATATTGGTCGTTCAACCGGTACGATAGCTAAAATTAAATAGAGGGTTATGAAAATTTCTAGCATTTTAATACCTCATTTGGTACGACACAGACGACCTTAAAACATTTCCATTAGAAAACAAACAATTGTATTTTTCATTCATATATCTATTCATTTCAATTGTTATGGTATATGTGAGATAAGAGACGTTTATTCTTTCACCTAATGTTTAAACTTCATACTTCTTATTCAAATCTTTTGTAATTGTCAAAATGCACAAAGTGTTGACTTAACAGTGCTTGAAAAATGTAGCATGCAGAAGTACAGATGTTTGACTATTCTGTCATTCGCATCGGCTTTCAGGGGTACCAGAGCATAATTTATTCTTATTTCTAATTGAAATATTTTGTCAATAAGTCGTATGAACAGTAAGCATTATTGAACTTTCAGAATAGTTTAAGATGTTTTTGTCCTTACCGTTTTCTAGCGTTGATTTGTTCGTTTTCCTTAGTTTTGTTTATACATTCCTTGATTAAATTATAGTTACTTATTGAAAGGAAATTTACAGAAACAATACACTGAATTAGTACATATTTTTGTTTAAGATCCAGCTGAAGCCCGTCTCCGTGTGCGGGATTTTCACGCTGTATTTAAAGACCTATTGATGGCCTTTGGGCTGTTTTCCAATTTTCATTCTGAATTTTATATAATATTTTATTTTGTTTGTTATAGACACAAAGTCAGGTACTCTTCCAACGGCCATCATAGCTGTTATCATTGCAATAGTTGTGTTCATTACAATTGTGTCAGTGCTTGTCTGGATGAAATATAAGAAGTCTAAAGAAAGGTAAGTGTTGACCTAAAATAACAGCTATCTACTTTCATAAATTTGAAATAATCTGAACAAAAAAACGTTTATAAATTTTCATATTAATCGAAGCTCTATCTGACCATTCTTTATAATAAAATAACAGATTTAACATAACTGCTATAACTGTATATATCTTATATTCAGAAATATGAAGTTTACCCGAAACGTTTAAATAGCTTTATTTATGAGTCATGAAATCAAATGGATATATGTAAGAAAGAAAGGTTATTCATTATGAATATATAAAAGTATGTTTTGAATAACAACTTTATTCGACGTTATTTGCTACATCTTTTTTTCTAAATTATTGGGTATTTATTTAACAGGAAACAGCGACGAAATAGCAATCAAAGTGATCATAGTATATTCGCAAAGACAGGTATACATAACGAAAACTGTCCACCATGCTCAACAGGCTTTCCAATGCAGTATAGAAAAGACACAAGTGACCTATCGATTGCATGGACAGAAAGAAACGCTAGCCCAGTAGATCTTTTTAGAGCTAATTTATAAAACTAATTAAGTGCCAAAATGGCCATCATGAACTCTGTAAAACCATCATTTTTTTTTAATTTAAAACAAAACCAAGACACTCATCTAATGCATCCATCGAACACTGCTTTATTGAAAGGATAATGTGTTACTGTAATTAGTCCCCTGAAACGGTGCGCGGCATCAACATTTTAGAGTTTAAAATATTTCTCAATTATGCAAACTTTTTATCAATGAGTGGATAGTTATGGACAGACGAATTTAATAGAAATGTCAAAGTGATATTATTATAATTATTTAACCCTTCCTTTTAAATATTGACCGAAATAGTGTTAGAAAAAAGAGATGTGGTATCTTTGACAATCAGACATCGACCCACCAGAGACAGAAATACAAGGATGTGATACTTTCAGGTTATTGTACGACTTTCAATGATTAACATGTCCCGTGAAAAAAAACCGTAAATAAATCATAAAGATTAACATGTTTCAATTTTCACTTTTTGTATTTTTATACCATATATATGTACATTTTTTAGTGCAAATTATATTGCCTTGATACATTGTTTAACCAAATTTGGTCAGAAGTACAGCAAATTGGATTTTTAGCTTGCATTCTGTAAATTCGAGAATGTGACAATGTGTTGTTTTACCTCACATTATAGTGGAGTGACAAATCGAGAAAAGTAGCTCATTTAAAGATTTTAATAGACCGAACTACATCACGGCTGAACATTCAAATGAAGATAGAGTAAACATATATTTTCATTTTATCCCTGTTGTAGAGTTTTCCCACGGTGCATTTTTTTGTAAAATCGTAAAAAAGTGAGATATTTTTTTTTCTTTTTCATTTTCACACACGGGAACGCTTATAATAAATTCACGAAGTTATCATCAAAAATTGGTATCAGATGAAAGAGTGATGTATCAGCTTTTATTTGACATCAAACTTTAATATTATATGAACATATAAATAGAGTGAATTGGACAATTTTCCAATGTATGTAACATTTATTTCAATATTACCGTCAATCAAAGTATATATCATTTCTTATATATAACACCAATAGTATTGGAACAACCAACACTTAAAAAGTTTAGATATATAAAAGTTTGATAGAACATACAAATCAGCTTTTACGAACATTTTTGTAAAACACATCGCATAGCAGTACTACTTCTCAATTTTACCCCAATAAGTCATGTAACATTCCTCTTTCATATTTCCCCATGTCATATGAAATGCAATGAATTTAATATGCATTTTTGTTAAGTTTCATAAAATAGTAAATATATTTGTATCAATAGTTGTATCTATGTGCTTGAATAAGTACAGATGCTAACTTTTAAGTTGCTTTTATTCTTGTTTATTCTTAATCTTAATTATGAATATTTTTTGTCGATAATTGCAGTAGATAAAAATATATTTATTTCATTTTCTTACATGTTGCAAGCGAGGGTATGTATCACTAATCTCTGGTAATCGGACATAAATATGACTAGCTGTATTTGTGAAGCATTCCTAGCGCATGCTTCCATCGAAATAAATTCTCATTTAACATGATAGACTACCGAGAACTATAATTTGCGATTTTTCAAAATCCCCCTTTTGACCTTTGACCGCAGTTTGAAAAATCTGCAGCACTTTGGCACTCTACGACATGCCTTAGTCAAAGGATATTATATTTATCTACAAAATAAGACCAAAGTTAGACGTGAGGTACTTCGGTCCATTAAGTTTTTAAATTTACCATATTTGTCACCGTACTGTAACGAGTATAGTCGATTACTTTGTTACATGCATGTACCATTTTTTTTCATTTTTAATTTATATCTTCATTTCTTATCGTTTGAGGATTTGTTTTGATTTTATATTTCCTTAAGTGTGTGTAATATGTTAAGATTAGATTTGATTTAGATTTTAACATTTTATCATTTGTTATGAGCACTCGTCTGTTGGTGAAGATTGTATGTGGATCACGGGGTGTATTTTGTGTTTTTTGTGTTGATTAGGATAAACATAACGTTGCTTGTACATTTGGTGTTTTAAATTTTTAGCATTCTTTTATAGAAATACGAAATATTTATTATGATGTTTTTATTTTATAAATACTAATTTCACTTCAAACACGCCTTTATTTGAAGGTTTAAAGGGAAACTTCGCAAAAAAATCAAAAATTGATATTATGTCCATTCTGTATAAAAATGCTCAAATTTATAGATATTTAAGTTTTATTCCGCTAAATAAGAGATCACCATCGATTTTAAATTTTGAGTATCAGTTCTCTACTCTCCGCCATCTTGTCACCTTCTCCGATGAAAAATCCCGATATGTCAATAAACCACAAAGGAACAAAACTACAGTAAACGATGTAGTCGTAATTGCGTGTCGATATCTTGTCAATCGTACGGTTGTTTTATCTGACTGACTAACTTGATACGGAAAATGGTCTTATATTTTTAAATAACCATATAGTCTGTTATTTTTAAACTGATAATAATGTAATTAGTTAAAAAGTCAAAGTTCAAATCATAAAATGATAAATAAGTGTTCCGTGGAAATTGTTTTCGAAAATCTAATTCGTTCATAATTCTTTCAAGTAATAAACTTTATTTAAATAAATTCGGATCTTCCCTTATCTGATCACCAGCATGGCTAAAGGTATTACTCCCAAAGGTATTGGAAGGGGTGTAAGGTGACACGTCCAGGTATTCAATCGATTTCCTGTCCGGCGGGCTTGCAAGTTCATGCATCGTTTCACTTCTGTAGGTATTGATCAGTGTACACGACCGTTACTTATAACTTTCCATTTTGAACTATCAGGTGCATGTATAATATACATTTTTGTCTTGCGTGTCCGAAAGTGATATAATATACTAGTCATTACTGAACTCATACGCTTGTTTATAAATAACATTTCTGGTGTAAAGAATATTATTTATAAAAAAAAAAATAATACAAAAAAAAATAATTGAAGAAATACAAATCTATTTACATATTTTTCCAAGGGTTAATTTGGGAAAATGTAATATATACTCGTTGTCAATAGTTTAGGACAGATTGGAACATACCAGAATTATTGATTTAAAAAAATGTGCGCACTTGTCGACGATTCGTGTATACATACGCCTGGTAGAAAGTTACGGAACTATAGTCAGTAGCGCAATTTAAAATATGTATACATGTATACATTGAACATAAGAAAGAAACATACATTTTGTGTAAATTGTGGTAAAAGTTTTGTAAATAGACTAGTCCATGTATGCCAACAGTATGTAATCAACGAATTCGATAGACTATTGTATACCAAAAGAAGAAGAAGAAAAAAAAGAAACAATTTGATTTAAATACAGGTCAATTTATAACTTGCTTTGGTTCATCGAAGTTAAGAACATAGTAAACTCACAGATTTATATATCAATTAAATTGTTCTCGAATAAAGGACGAAATTCGTCATCATCACAATTGTTCCAACATTCATGTAAAATATATGCAACTGGACGAACACTAATAATCCCCAAGGAATGTGAATATTTTCTAGGAAAACTATTGAGTATCAATTTCGGGATTTATTTTCTTTCTTGATATTCAATGACAGCAATTTAAAGAATAAACTGCTTGTCGGATATTTGTCCGCTTTAGGGGTATTCTTGCAAGTTGAACAGACTTATAATGACATTCAAAAATAGGGAAAGATAACATTAAATTCGTTGTCTTTTAATTTTAAACATCGTTGATCAAATAGTTATTTAAGTATATATATACGTTGGGAGACGACGATTATTATAGTTGTCTCAGATTTTAATAAGGACGTTCCCCATTATGAATAAATTTGGTTGACGTTTATCACACTTGAAAAGAATATCTATTCGTAATTTTTCGATTCCATTACAAAAATATTTTTTTCTTTATTCGTACATATTATATTCCGCTTCGGTAGAGTTATCTTCAGATAGTTTCATATATTAATTAATACATGGCTTTCAAAAGTCTAAATGTAAGTGTTCTCGTACATTTTTTCGCCTAATAAAGACAAATAAAAATGATTTAGTAAAGCTATTTCTAATTTCTAAGTCCCCCTTTTTTATGAGACATAAATCAAGGACAAGACTTGTATATCATTTCATTCTGACATATGAATTAAGTTTCCCGTCTTTAACCGAAAATTGTGTATTTCTTAGTAAATTAACTTATTTGAATTCAAATAAATAATAGCACCAAATATAATTAAATAATTCCACGGCGACCAATTTTTATTTGTCACCAACTTGAATATGTATTTTTAATGTGTGTATTAAATGCTACCACTGATCCGAATAGACAGTCACACCTGGCAAGGTGTGCCCTAGAGGCGTGGTTAAATACCGAAGTGCAAATAACAATTTACCTTTCAACAAGCCATCTACGAGTATTGCCACAGAACCGTGAATACACACATCGTATAAACCTAGCCATAGCAGAGATAGTAAAAGGTCAATAATAGTACACCAACATATTGTCTTTACAGATTATTGTACTTTAATTTGTTCACCTTATCAGTCCAAAAATGCATTTATTAAAAATAAATTTATAACTTTTTGTGTTGTCTACAAAAATAATTCGAATATATACGTTTAACATAGATAATTTATCTCACGAATGAGTACAATTGAACGTCTGTGCGTTTTATCTTCTTATTATCGGATGGTTATTAGATAAAGCATAAGTCATCGGCGCGCTTACGATTACGTTAAAATATGATTAAAAACCAAGACTTTTAATGATTGTATTTTAAATCCCGGCATGCAAAAATCAGGAGAAAACGTCACGACCTACAGGAAGTAGTTGATATTTTTTCATTAATTATTGAATTTCTCCTTTATTACTGCACATATAGCGATAAAACTTTGTGAATATATATATTATGTCATAATGAACATATTTAAACCATAAGTAAAAAATCGTGAATTTTCCCTTTAAAGACATTTAATGTGCCAAATTTTGAATTTTAATATTTTTATATATTAATGTCAAGTGTATTTTCTTTTTTCAACATGTGTTAATTAAAAACTGCTGCATTAATAATTTTGCACTATTCCTATTATATAGTGAGACAACATATTCATCATTTTGCGTCCGTTTCGTCGTCCGTCGTCGTTGTTAACTTTTACAAAATTCTTTTCCTCTGAAACTACTGGGTCAAATTAAACCAAACTTGGTCACAATCATCATATTGGTATCAAGTTTAAAAATGTGTCCGATGACCTGGGCAACCAACAAAGATGGCCACCATGGCTAAAAATAGAATATAGGGGTAAAATGTAGATTTTGGCTTATATCTCTGAAACCAAAGCATTTAGAGCAAATCTGACAAGGTATAAAGTTGTTCATCAGGACAAGATCTATCTGCCCTGAAATTGTCAGATGAATCGGAGAACCCGTGCTTGGGTCGGAAATTTTACCGTATTTGGTTATTATCTTGAATATTATAATAGATAGAGATAAACTGTAAACAGCAATAATATTCACCAAAGAAAGATTTACAAATAAGTCAAACATGACCAAAATGGTCAGTTGACCCCTTAAGGAGTAATTGCCCTTTATAATTAATTTTGACAATTTTTTGTAAATTTTTTTAATCTTTTACAAAAATCTTCTCCTCTAAAGCTACTAAGACAAATTCAACCAAACTTGTCCACAATCATCATTAGGGTATATAGTTTTAAAAATGAGTCCAATGACCCCGCCCTTGAACAAAGATGGCCGCCATGGCTAAAAATAGTACATTGGGTAAAATGCAGTTTTTGGCTCATGTCTCTGAAATCAAAGCATTTAGAGAAAATCTTTTGTGAATAGAATTGTTCATTAAGTCAAGATTTTCCTGCCCTCAAATTTTCAGACCAATCGGGCAACTTGTTGTTGGGCTGCTGCCCCTGAATTGGTAATTTTAAGAAAATTTTGCAGCTTTTGGTTATTATCTTGAATATTATTATAGATAGCGATAAACTATAAATAGCAATAATGTACAGCAAAGTAAGAGCTACAAAAAAGTCAACTTGACCAAAGTGGTCAATTGACCTTTTAAGGAGTTATTGTCCTTTATAGTAAATTTTTAACAATTTTAATAAATTTTGTATATTTTTGTAATTTTTTATATGTATTTTCCACTGTCACTTCTGGGCCAATTTTATTATAGATAGAGATAATGGTAAGCAGAAAGATTGTTCAATAGAGTTGGACCTACAAACACATCACCAACACCAAAACACAATTTTGTAATGAATCTTTAATGTGCACATATACCAAGGTGACCGACACTGGCTCTTTAGAGCCTCTAGTTTCAGCGAAGCTGTGATGTTTACTTTATTTAATTTTCGTTTCCAGTACTTGGTCAATACGGCTACCTGTGGACCACGAGTATGCCGGTGTTGGCGTGATTAAGTATTAAACATTTGTCTTTTTTTAAATTTCCCTTTTTTTTTTAAAGAAACTTAGATTCGATCTCCTTAAACTAAACCTGACGTTAGATAAATTCGTCTTTTCTATTTAGCTTCTATTTGGTGAAATCGGTCATCATGCATTTAGATATCCATACATCCTTGACATTAAAATGACCTGTGTGGGCGTTCCGGAAGGGTAAATCCAGGAGAAATATTGATACCAAAATATACCATCAGTAACGACCTGACAACAGTATCGTAATTATATCTCTTCTGAATAAGTCTGTTTAAAGGTAACCTTTTGGTGTGAATGCCGACATGGTTGTTCTTTGTACGTAATATAACATAACATATTAGATGTGAAATATCTTGAGGTACCAGTCTTGTATTACAACCCAGTTTCCGGTGAATACCGGTGCATGTCAAAACATTGAGGGAAACAGAATAGTCCATTTTTTTTTTATTCTGGACTCAATTTTTTCTGTTTGATTATAGGTTTATGTTGAATTGAAACTTTATATTCTTCGTGGCATGACCCACTTTTTTCCGATTAAATCACAATTCCATATTAGTATATACATGATATAAACATGAATTTTATTTCTATGTAGCATTTTTTTTTTTTCATTTTCAAAGATCAGCTGTTTTGCATGTAAGCCTATGGAGCAGTCAATTACAAGACTGCGACCTTAACGTATAAAATGTTGATGTATATTTACGAATGATGTACTTGTATCGAGGATACTTTTTGTAAATATTTTGACTAGTAAAGTGATATGAAAATTCCGAGTATAATAACTTTTCACTAATACAGAGATTGATTTGGTTGAAAATCAAATACCTTGTTACGTACACGAGCGAATCGGAAAGGTTGAGATACATAAACACCATAAGTTGGTGGAAAGGGAACAATTTGTTTTATACATTTTGTTCAGGACTTGCGTATTTGTCAAAAAGCAACAAAAAGTTATCAACCAAAGTTCTTTAATTTAAGCAATGCAAAACTACAGAAATTGCTACGCTTACACAAATTGTAGAAAAACAAAACATAAAAACCAGCGAGTGACATTAAATAAAATAACAATCATGACAATTTCTAATGTGTTCTTCGTTACAAATGAAAATATTTACGAATGATTTAGACAAAAACATAAAAAAGACATTTGTATAACATTTACGAAGGAAGCTGTATGTGTGTCTACCCTAAAAAATCGTTGTTCATTTCTGCATTTCATAATAATAAGCATCAGATGGGGTTGTCCGAAATGTGCTGTCGAATTCCTTTACAATGGTTTTGAATGCTGGACGATCTTCTGGTTTAAGACTCCAACATTTTTTCATTATTTTGTAGTGGCTAAAAGAGTAAGAATAATGTTATTGTTTCTAATTTAGACAAACACTAATGCTTTGAAGAACAGAAATTGAGGTGACTGAAAATGCAAAAGATTACTCCGATGTTTAACATTTGACTATACCGTATGTAAAACCAAACATACGACTAAACCTTATGTACATATATGCATGAAAACAGACCATTGAAACGCCATTTATTAATAGTGGTAATTTCAGACTAAAACCCAAAAAAAACAGATGTCCACAAAAATATATTCTTTCCCAATCCACGAAAATAAGTATTTAAAATTGTTATGAATGGTTATTGTATGGTAAGTTAAATTATGGTTTTAAGGTTATGTGTGTTCCAACAAATGTTCTTGTTTGAAGTATTTTTTTAAAGGAGTATTTGCTACGAAATATAAAACATATAACAAAAATTTTAATGTTTATATAATTTGGAATTACTTACGTCAACAAAAGATTAGAACGTGATATAATTGTTTTATAATTATTCAATTGCATTTGAGGTAACTTATAGGTCCATTGGGCCGGGTGTATTAATACTTATCATATATTATATATTTATAATTTGCATATGTCACTATCATACATAATTTACTTACTTACTTACTCATTCAAAAGATACTTTTTTTATTTGTTGAATCGTTAATGAAAGTAAACATTTAGTTTTGAAGCAAACTAGTTAAATACAAAATTGAAGATGTAGTATGCTCATCTTGTTTGAATCAGTTAACATATAGACAATAACAATAACCGTGATAACGTGTACGTACGTATCTGTGCTATACTCAGGTCGTTCAAGTCTGTGTCCATTCTGTATTCTGTCTGGAACATTGCGGCTGGAAATTCCTCCATATGGAGTTTCGCCTGAATAAATATAAATATCACATCTTGTATTAAGTTTCTTCATTAAAAACAGCAAAGTTCCTTAAACCATACAAATATACAGATAACATTAGAATATGTATGAATCAAACAATGCTATATAAAAAAAGTATATGAATATAACTGATTACTTTATAAGACACATATGCATTAAAATTTATCATAATATATATATACATAAATTGTTCCGGAGTTTCTGGTATTCAAGACTCTTCAATTTCATTTTTGATTTTGTTTTCCAACCGCTTTGAATCGAGCAAATATAATCCATGTGAACGATCTCGCGTTTAAGCAAATCAAATAATAATATTTAGACAATATACGTATAGTGTCTTGAAATATGAAATTTATTTGTATGAGGCTTAGAAACGGGGGAAATGCGAGGTTCTACCGAGCATTTCCCCTGTTTCGTACCGAATACAAATAAATTCCATATTTCAAGACACTATAGGTATATTGTCTTTATACTGAAATCGATAAGAAAATTAAAAAAAATTAAAAAATATGTAACAAATATTGTTAAAAAAGTGTTTGGAATTTCCTTTTTGGGGTACCATTTTGGGATATTTCCCTATGACCGTAGTCCAGGCGGTAAGACAAAGACATTTTAATGAATTAAACAGGGAAAATTAATAACATTTAATAAACATGGTATATAAATTACCAATTTGAAGACATAACAAGTTTAAATTCATAAAAGTTTGACCATTGTAACTACACGTTGTCATGGTTGTGACGTGACGTTGTTGATGAAATACAGTAGTTCCGGTAAGTAGGCGGGGCTTACAGGTAAGTTGAGGTCATTGACGTATAAAGCTTACGTTTATACGTATACATGTAGCTTTATCTGTATAGTAAAATAGCTGATTGCAGTATAAAAGAAATTGTACTCCTTTATAACCAAACATGTAAAAGAGGGACGAAAGATACCAAAGGTACAGTCAAACTCATAAATCTAAAACAAACTGAAAACGCCATGGCTAAAAATGAAAAAGACAAACAGAAAAACAATAGTACACATGACACAACATAGAAAACTAAAGAATAAACAACACGAACCCCACCAAAAACTAGGGGTGATCTCAGGTGCTCCGGAAGGGTAAGCAGATCCTGCTCTACATGCGGCACCCGTCGTGTTGCTTATGTGATAACAAATCCGGTAAATAGTCTAATTCGGTAGGTCACATTCAGGAAAGGGAAGGGGATTGTAGTTACGACGTAAGGAACATATCCGATATCATTTGTGATACGGTTATTCCATAACGGTCAACCAACTCGTGATGGCGTCCGTAAAATTTACGAAGGGATGATTTCAACTTCACCATTTGGAACTCTTGGTTTAATAGCTTCCTTGTAAAGTTATCTGCAAATCTAAAGTTTTAATTTAGAAATAAACAAGCAACATCATTTCTCACTTGACTTTTTTCAAGACTTAATTATTTTATTTTTTTTCTATTTGCAGAAAGTCAGAATAAGATTTAAATAGGAAGTAAAAATAACTTTTAAACATTGTTTTACCTAAACTTAGAATTTCCCACATAACAATTCCATATGACCAAACGTCACTTTTTGTGGTTGCATTAACTGTAGACAAGGTACATTCTGGTGCCATCCATTTTACTGGTACTCTCTCCTGTAAGATAGGATTTGTTAACACACGCTTGTATATTTGGTTCACTAGATATATTTAAACCATAAGATTGGGCAGAGGATATGTATCTGGTAAGGTAGGTGACTCATGTGATAGGACATCATAATGTCATACATTATAATGTAAATAACTTTGAGAAGACTTGCTGCCTTGCCCGGCACTGCACAAAGTTTAAGCGGGACCATACACATTCAATATGTATTCGGTTTGGTATCATAAAGCTTCATTGTATGTATACTACTGCAAAAGTTTTAATATTTTATGAGAATTATTGCAGTATGTATTAGATATTTTGGAATAAACATCTGATTAACACAGTTACCCAAATATCAAGTCGACCTGGCTTCGATTTGCTTTTTGGGAAGTTTATCACGTATCCAGGTTAAAGGCGGAAGATTTTCATCGTCGTTGTTTTTTTAATTTTAATACCAATGAAGGAAAAGGATTTGTGTTTTTATTTAAATCTCCTATAAGAACTTTCTTACAAATTGACGAAAGGTACGAACGAACGTATAGGGAGTATGTATTGCATTCCCACAATAACACAGAGAGTCCATGTTTTATCCAGTAAACTGCATTCTTTTTTTAATCACATTTAGCTACATGTATTAAAAATATCAACATATTGCAAATAAAACATGCATATAATATCTGTAAATAAAGAAAAATAGTCTAAAATACTCCTACGTCCAATACGTTGCTTATGTAACCACGATTACACACGTATGCGCGGGAATTGTTCAGGCATGCTTTTTTAAATGTTAAAACCATTAACTTTTTAATGACATTCTTGCAGTATGATACTCTAGATTTAACGTCAAACTTGCAAACTTCACAATTATTTTTATTTCATTTAAATATGCCATTAACAAATTGTCAACGTGCACCATCGAGATTTTCAAAACAAAGAATAACAAAATATGAAAACAAAATCTAGGATAAGGAAAAGAAAATGATTTAGTGATAAAGTTTTCATTATATTTAATTAGAGTTTAAATGTTAAGCAGAAACTATTTCTACGCTTGTGATAGCTGGATTCAAATGTAAAACGGAATAAATAACTATACCCCCACCCTCCCCCTCCGTAAACATTGAAATTGTCGTTGCATTTGTATTCTTGAAATTATTTTTAGTCTGTTTCCAACTAGTAATAAACCAATTACTAACTGAAAAGGAGGCTAGGAATATGTCTGCGAGAAGAGACAAATCCGGTACACCCAACTCCAAAATATGCCCATGAATTCTTATTATAGATCAACTAATTATGGTTCTTTTTTGATTATTTACATGTATGAATAACTACACATTTGAATAACTATAATATGACATTTGAATAACTATAATATGATTATTGTAGCCCCGACATCCATTTTGGGTGTAATTTTTTTCCGATTTTTCAATTTCTGGAGGGTTGAGTACCAATGATTCAGAGCTTTTTTTTTATTCTGACAAGTCGATGTTTAGAAAATTTGTTTGAGTGGTCTCCTTTACATTGGTTTTATTATTATTTGGTTTTACATCGTACGTTACAAAACTCCTATGTCGCCTGAAAGTTCTCTTTTGACGTATGCCGTTATATGCAGTGTAAACATTGAGGCGAAACGCAAACAAAGTCCCATGAAAGCGTTGATTATTAATACAGTTCAAGAATTCAAAAATCAAAATAAAGGATCCCTCAACGGGTCTTTCGTATGATTCGTCATGCATACGTACCTTTCGTCAATTTGTAAGAAAGCTCTATTTCGTGAATGATGTGGTATATGTCTGGTTCCTTGATTTTCACTGAATTTCATATTGTTTAACGAGACATTCCGAATATAGATTATTGTATAGAAACACAATATTTTTTCGAGACTTATATTATTAAAGCAAGTAAAATCGTGTATTGAATTTATTATTGAAATAAACCCAAAAGAAATACTTAATCAACTTATACGATGTAAATGTATAATTTTAAAAAGCAGGAGTTCTAGTTATACATATACCTGTGCGTGTATCATAATGAAAAAAAAAAATATTTAAAGGTGTGATAATATGTTTGTTGGTGAGATTCATAAGATGTTAGTTTTGAGCTGCAATGAAATTTAAAACAAACCAGAAAGTGTCACAAGTACACAGATGCCCAATCTTCACTTTCATTTTCTATGTTCAGTGGACTGTGAAAATGGGATAAAATCTCTAATTTGGCATTAATATTAGAAAGATCATATCACGGACGCACAGACCAGAAAACATAATGCCCATAAATGGAGCATAAAAAATGAGGCAATCAGAAAGTCATTGAAAAAGGTAATGTTTAGACAAACATAATGAGTTTGAAAGCATTTCAAGTTTTGTTCTGAAAAAGTTACAAATACACCCTTCAATTAAAATATTATCAATGCAAAGGTCGTTTTTATAAGCTGGGAAAAATTTACCTTTGTTGTATCATTTTTATCTTTTGTCTCATCATTTGGTGTAGGCCCAAATCCAGAAATCTTCGGTATCAATGTAAATGGAAGTAAAATATTCCTGGCAGCCAATCTTCGGTGAACAATCTATTTAGAAATGACATGCGATGCTCATGTAATACAAGTTTAGGCAGTAAATATTGTTTGTATTATCTACTTTTAAGGTACCACATTATCGTTTTAAATCGCACAACAACATATGGTACGGTTGCGATAGACTCATTAATTTTGTAAAGTTTTTTTTTCTCGTTTGTGTAACAATTTTAAATACTAACTAGCATTTAACCAATACTGTTAAATTCAAGTATATATGATAAGACCTTAGGAAAATCGTAAGAAGTGTTTTTGTCTGATCTCTGAAAATATGTCTTTTTTATGTCCTTTTCAGGTTAGATCGATGTCACCCTCTTACTAGATGCACTGGTTTAAAACATATTAACGTTTGATATTTTGACTTAAGCAATATTTGGTTTCGTGCACTGGGATGAGTATATTACATATATATATATGCAAAATACGATAACAGACCATCAAATTAAATCCAGTATCTTGTAATTTTCTATCTCGTTATTCCAATAAACTTACTTTTAGTATCCAATACTTATTCTAGCTTACTAAGCGTAACAGAGAAATATTTGAAAGAAAAAAACGATAGTACCACTTGGATGTCAACAAAACATGCAAAAACGCAAAAACATACATGAACAAGAATGTGTCCAAAGTACACGGATGCCCTACTGGCACATTTTCCATGTTCAATGTACCGTGAAATTGAGTAACAAATCTAATTTAGCATTACAATTAGAAAGATAATACCATAGGGAACATGTGTACTAAGTTTCAACTTGATTGGACTTCAGCTTCAACAAAATATACCTTGACCAAAAACTTTAACCTGAAGCGGGACAGACGGACGGACGAATGGCCGGACGAACGAACGGACGGACTGACGGACGGACGGACGGACGGATACATAGACCAGAAAACATAATACCCCTCTACTATCTTAGATGGGGCATAAAAAAAGATATTGCTTCAATATATACACCACTGCTCCTGGCCAAAGCGTAAGTATAATTTTTTCAAATAAACTATGAATTCAATATACTTGTGAATGGAAAGGAGAAACACATACTTCAGTTCATAAGATAGAGTTAACTAAGAGCTAATTTGAAAACTCTCCTCCATCCAAACTGGACAGAGAGTATTTGTGTTACCACATATATATTTCCTACCAACGTGATTTCTAACTAAATACCCACAATTACTGTTAAAACATAATAGTATTATGAAACATTCTTGTCACAATACATTGATAATGAACGAACACAGAGGATTGTAGGCGACTCTCTTTTAGCAATGCACGTTCGTCGTACAAGTTATAAGCCTGGTATATTTGATGATTTTAAAACTCGCTGGGCCCATGTCGCTGGTAGATGATGTTTCGACACCGAGTGTATTACCATCCAAGTAGTCAGCATTGTTTTGCTGTCATGATCATTTTCTGTAATTGTACTCGTATAGAGCATTAATTTATTCCAAAAATACTAAAAATACTAAGGTTTGTATTATCATTGACATATATTGCCCTAGTCATATTGGAATAATCTTTCGAAATTTTTGGTTTAAATGCTCTTAAACTTTACATTTGATGTGGCTTGCGTATTGATCTGATTCGATCGCCATATATGATTCTGATATAGACGAAACATTCGTCTGACGTAACAATTTCAATACTGTCTTCGCTGATGTAGTTAAAAAATAATAAATTTGATATTTCTGTTGAAGAGTTTCTTCCCGGGGGATTGTCGACCTCACATACGCGTTGATTTTGGTGTTATCCGATTCAACGTTTAAAAGTTTTGCATAAATACGATTTGGTTTTAAGCACTAAAGACTGCATGCAAATAACATTCAAGACAATGCTAGATTTTCATATAAAGCAAGCATTTTCTCTCTTATCCTGCAGTTAAAGTACAACGCAGTACTTCTGTTTAAAGCTTTCTCTGCAATTTATATTAACTACCTTTTTTGAAGCCAAGTATTCCATTCCGGTTGCTACCCCGAACACAATCTGAAACAATTGTTCTATCATTTCATCTCCTATTTTATCCTTCTTTTTTAAAAGCCAGTCTCTGAGATTTCCTTCTTCACAATACTCCAATACCATATAAGGTCCAACTGTGAAGTACAAAAATAATTACACAAATATTGTTAAATTGGTTAGTAAGCGATTTTACACGAAATGCATAAAATGCTGTTTAGATTTATGTTCTATAATCCTTCTATCGAGGAAATTATTTCAAAAAATTAAATAAAGTGCTAGATTAAAAGAAACAGATTTAAGCAAGGGAATTCACTTTAAGTAATTGGAATTGGTTGAAATTCGACTTACGATGAGTGTTGTCAGTAACAGCTCCAATGAATCCAAGAATGTTTCGATGCTTGCCAACTTTTGTTGCAAAGAAGTTAATTTTTGCCATCATTACCAAATTAGTATCGTCATTGTAGTTTGCTTCAAAGAAAGAAAAAGACGTGTAGTTTTAAATGATTTTATATTCTTTTTCAAATAATGTTCGCTTGTCTTGTATTTTAATTTTTTATTCGAATATTTGAATTCTTCTTGTTCTATCTATCTGGTGTCATATAACATTTTGTGCCGCTAATTTTAAATTTTTTCATCACTTTAAATCGTATAGTTTTAAAAAAAAATTTGGAAATCCTTGTAATGTTTTAAAAGAAACAAAGGCGTTAAGGTTAAATGTTTGAAATATTTAGAGATAATCGCCGACCGCCAATTAACTTCTTTTTTTCGTAACATTGTCTTTTCGTCGGGTTCTTTTATAGACGGTTTTTAAATCTATCTCCATATCTTTAAGCATGAAGAGAGTCTTTTACGTTAGTTACCTTGTAATGTTTTGGCAACAACAGTTGTCATGTCATTCTGTTTGGTGTCATATCTGGCTTTGAATATATCAGCAAATCTACCGCTGTTTATTTTCTCTTCAAGGACTATTTTAGTATGTGGTATAAGCCATGTAGGGTTGTCAATTTTCATTCCCCCATACAAGTAAATATCTTCCATTCCATCATCACTCGTATATGTTTTGTTCTGTAAAATACCACAAATATATATTCATAAATATATTTTTACCTGTATTTATCGTATATACACATCTACATAGACATATGCGTGTAGCTAACTTATATAACAGAATTGAACAGATTTAATTACCTTTGAAAAATATGTATTTTCCAACTTTTTGTAAAAAGAGTAACTGTGGAAAATCTGTAAAAAAATAACTTATATCCAATTTGTATTCTATGAGGTATGACATAGTCATTAACCTTTAATAAAGAAAATCTATGTCACAGATACCCATTTAACTCTTCAGAATGCATAAGATTATATTAAAATTAAATGTTCAGTATAATAAACTTACATTGTATTCTGTCAATTTATTAACTTGGTGTTTGTTTGGCAAACCAGACGAATATGCATATGCTTTATCGTTGTCTTGTTGCTGTTTACGTGGTTCACAAAGTCGTCCAGTTCTCCATAATAGTATTATAATGATTATTACTAACAGGAGAAACAGTACTGAAATAAATCATAATGAACAAAATTGTATTCGAAAAAGGATTATTCCATTATCATTTGCAAATTGATATGGTGCAGATACTATGACGCAGTTAAATAAGCCCTTTTAATGTTTCTTTATTCGTATGGTTGATACTTATGGTTTTTTTTTAATTTATTTGTAAAAATGTTATTTTTATATTTGTCCATAATAAATTTATTTCAATATTCCAAGTAAACCTTTTCAATTTGAATATACAATAGAACAAGCTCGTTGCAAATTCAATAGTAAAACTGATCTTTTTTCTGACGTGAATCTTTCTTTCCGAAGAAATACACCCCACCCCCCTCCGGCCCCTTTGATCGTCGTAAGACCTGCGATGTTTTTTTTTCTTATTTATTTTATGGTACTCACTACCGCCAATAGTTCCACCAATGGCTGCAGCATATGAACTTTTTTCTTCAGAAGCTATAATATTGAAACGAAACTAGTTTTACTAGATTATCTATATCTGCTTAGCACCTAAGCCTTAAACAGGATCATTGACTTGAAACCTTTTATTTTTTTGGTCTTTATTGACTACGTTAAGTCTCACACTAATGAAGGATAAATCGTTTAAGCTATTCCACTTTTTAAAATATTAACAGAATTTTGATATAAACATGAAAACTGAATAGAAGAAACCATGCAAATTTCAAAATGTGAATATGTAATAATGAAGAGGATGCATGAAAATTTCAACATGCTATATTTATATACTGCAAACTACACCTATAATTGTGTTATTAGTATGAAGAATTTGTTACATTGTGTAATGATTTCTATCCTTAATCCTTAGTTGATATCAAAATGAAAATTACCCAAAAATAAAGTAATCTTATTCCATATTCTTCAGAATTCCTCACAGATTACGATCAGGAATATAAATTGTTTTCCTTTGTTTTTAAAAAGAACACTTGACACATTGTAAATTAGCTTGTGGGTTCGTGTTGCTTACTTTTTGGGTTTCTATGTTGTGTCTTATGTACTCTTATTTGTGTGTTTGTCTTTATCTTCTGTAACCAATGCGTCGTCAGGTTTTTTTTTTTTAGATCTATGAGTTGAAAGCGGATGTATGCAAGGAAAATTCAAAATGGAAAGCCCCTTTTAAAAAGGCAAAATCAGAAGCTTAAACACATCTAACGAATGAAAAACAACTATCATATTCCTGACTTAGAACAGACATCAACGATAGACCAGATAACTAAAGCAATGTGTTTGTAGAGAATTTTGACATGTACCAAATGACAATTTAAAATCTTGACAAAGAACATAAAATATCTATATATCTACATATAAGAAAATGAAATTGACTGGGATAGCACGGCTAGACAAAAGAAATGATTTGATAATTAATTACAAACATAGTGGTGTCCATAAAGGAAATAGGACATGTTTTAAAAGACAAAAAAGAGAATAATATTTCATGCGTCCAGCTTAGTTTTGTAGCAATCGTCGTCGCTTGTTGTACAATTTAAATACTTTATGTTTCTTGATATTATCAATGTATAAAGAAATATACTTAGTATTTGATTAACATGTGCTACAATTTTCACACAGATTCGAAAGTGTATTGCTTCTTACTAAAACGAGATGATTTTCCCCAAGATATATAACCCTAAATAGCATGCTAATGTATTGCAAATAGTCAAAATAGTGAAACAAACACAAAAATGTATTATATTTACTAGATAAGATTTAAATTTTATTGTTTTCCTTTTAATAATGCACACCTTTTTTTCATACACATTCAACTTTATGGTAAAACGTATAACAATTTTCTAAATTATTAAACAAACCTGGAACATAATTAATATAAACTGGATCACTTGAGTCCTCTGCATAAATTGTCACAAACTTTATGGTAAAGTTGGTATTGGTGTTGAAACCTATGATACTAGTCCAATCAGCGTCCTTACTTACATGCCTGTTTTCCAGATATCCTGAATTGTTAGTAAATGTAACAAGTATGTCTTGTATCTCGTAGCAACTTTTCCCTTTAGTCCATTTAAGTTTAACTCCATTAGAAAATATCTTATCTATTCTTAAGTTTATTGGTCCTGCATCTGAAAATATTGAAAAGTAAACGTATATCAAATTTTAAAGCTGGGTGAACACAATAGTACATATATGTGCCTGTCCTAAATCAGCAGCTTGTAAACAAAAGATGTTCCACTCGAGAAACTCATTACGATACTTTTAATATACATATTTTAACAATAAATCTGGGACTGTATATGTACCATTGCTTCAAAACAACCACCGTAAAGAGAACTTTAAAGATACTAAAATAACTGACAATGTCATTACAAAAATAAAAACTATCAAAAGACAAAACAACAGTATGCTGAAAGAAAAACAATAAACTGTTATAAAACCAAGAAATTCCTTAATTGTTTGAATAACACAGGATCGTCGACGAAAATGATCACTGAGACATCAACTGACACACACACCAAATAAAACTGAAAACACTTGCATCAAGAGGTATTATAATAAGCACAGAGCTGAATATGCGATATGGGCTTTGCTCATTGTTGAAGGCCCTACGGTTAACTATAGCTGTAAATTTCTTAATCATTTTAGTCTCTTGTGGAGAGTTGTCTCATTTACAGTCATACCACATCTACTTTTTTATACATATTTGTATTTCGTTCATTTTTTATCAATAAATTAGGCCGTAAGTTTTCTCGTTTGAATTGTTTTACATCGTCATTTTGGGGTCTTTTATAGCTGACAAGTAGGTATGGGCTTTACTCATTGTTGAAGGCAGTACGGTGACCTATACTTGTTAATTTATGTGTCATTTTGGTCTGTTGTGGAGAGTTGTCATTTTAGCAATCATACCACATTTTCTATTTTATATATTACACTACATGTACGTTTCTGTTTTAGTTTGTGTTTTAGAAAGATCAACTAGAACATCTATTTGATTCTGAAGTTATTTCAGTGACATCATTAGTGCAATCTTTCTGCCAAAAAAAACAAATGTCAGTGCATCGTGAAAATATCTTTACTAATGTATACTTACAACTTTCCATTCCATGAAACTGCATTAAATTAGATATCTGTATAAAAATTAAAAAAAAAAAACATGTACACATATGAATTTAAAATGCAAAGATACAAAATTAAATATAAATGTTTATATACTATGGCACATTCTCGAGCTTTAATGGTCATTAACACTTTTTTATATTCAATTATGATACAATAAAAAATAAATAAAGCTAATTGCAACAGCTCTGCTGAAAACCTTAAAATCGAATTTGACCTGTTATTAGGTGTCCGTGATATTTGGACAATTTCAAGTTATCAAGTGGTACATAAATTATCTGGAAACCAAGATATACCAATTTTTCAAGCTTCTTATCATTGGCATGTGAAAATTTCCCCCGATTTGGTCAAACACTGTCTTCATTATCTTCTGGAAACAGAAGAAATCTAAACTTTAACGGTAACTTATCGGTATTAGTTTTTAACTGTAAACATATAAACATCTATAATTGAATTTTATGATCCATGACGACTTACTTAAATATACAATTCCTTGTTCTTGCGTATAGCAAACATGCCAAAAATATCTTGAAATTAAGAATTTAAATTTTCATTATATCAACAAATATTTAATTATACACGAGTAAAATTATTTTAAATTGTATCAAAATGCATCTATCTCGCAATGAAGAATACATTGTGGGGTATTATTGTATCCCAAGATGAGTGACTGTCAAGATATCGATGTTTGTGGGTTATTATTGTACCCAAAGATGAGTAACTGTCAAGATATCGATGTTTGTGGGGTATTATTGTACCCCAAGATTAATGACTGTCAAGATATCGATGTTTGTGGCGTACTATTGTACCCCAAGATTAGTGACTGTAAAGATATCGATGTTTGTGGGGTATTGTTGTACCCAAAGATGAGTGACTGCCAAGATATCGATGTTTGTGGGGTATTATTGTACCCCAAGATGAGTGACTGTCAAGATATCGATGTTTGTGGGCTATTATTGTACCCCAAGATGAGTGACTGTCACGTTATCGATGTTTGTGGGGTATTATTGTACTCCAAGATGAGTGACTGTCAAGTTATCGATGTTTGTGGGGTATTCTTGTACCCCAAGATGAGTGACTGTCAAGATATCGATGTTTGTGGGCTATTATTGTACCCCAAGATGAGTGACTGTCAAGAAATCGATGTTTGTGGGCTATTATTGTACCCCAATATTAGTGACTGTCAAGATGTCGATGTTTGTGGGCTATTATTGTACCCCAAGATGAGTGTCTGTCAAGTTATCGATGTTTGTGGGGTATTATTGTACCCCAAGATGAGTGACTGTCAAGTTATCGATGTTTGTGGGGTATTATTGTACCCCAAGATGAGTGACTGTCAAGATATCGATGTTTGTGGCCTATTATTGTACCCCAAGATGAGTGACTGTCAAGAAATCGATGTTTGTGGGCTATTATTGTACCCCAATATTAGTGACTGTCAAGATGTCGATGTTTGTGGGCTATTATTGTACCCAAGATGAGTTTCTGTCAAGTTATCGATGTTTGTGGGGTATTATTGTATCCCAAGATGAGTGACTGTCAAGATATCGATGTTTGTTGGGTCTTATTGTACCTCAAGATGAGTGACTGTCAAGATATCGATGTTTGTGGGGTATAATTGTACCCCAAGATGAGTGACTGTCAAGATATCGATGTTTGTGGGGTATAATTGTACCCCAAGATGAGTGACTGTCAAGATATCGATGTTTGTAGGGTACTTTTGTACCCCAAGATGAGTGACTGTCAAGATATGTTTGTGGGGTATTATTGTACCCCAAGATGAGTGGCTGTCAAAATATCGATGTTTGTGGGGTATTATTGTACCCCCAAGATGAGTGACTGTCAAGATATTGATGTTTGTGGGGTATTATTGTACCCCACGATGAGTGACTGTCAAAATATCGATGTTTGTGGGCTATTATTGTACCCCAAGATTAGTGACTGTCAAGATATCGATGTTTGTGGGGTACTATTGTACCCCAATATTAGTGACGGTCAAGATATCGATGTTTGTGGGGTATTATTGTACCCCAAGATTGGTTACTGTCAAGATATCGATGCTTGTGGGGTATAAATGTATCCCAAGATTAGTGAATGTCTAGATATCGATGTTTGTGCGGTCTTATTGTACCCCAAGATGAGTGACTGTCAAGATATCGATGTTTGTGGGGTATAATTGTACCCCAAGATTAGTGACTGTCAAGATATCGATGTTTGTGGGGTATTATTGTACCCCAAGATTGGTGACCGTCAAGATATCGATGCTTTAGGGGTATAAATGTATCCCAAGATTAGTGACTGTCTAGATATCGATGTTTGTGCGGTCTTATTGTACCCCAAGACGAGTGACTGTCAAGATATCGATGCTTGTGCGGTATAATTGTATCCCAAGATTAGTGACTGTCAAGATATCGATGCTTGTGGGGTATAATTGTATTCCAAGATAAGTGACTGTCAAGATATCGATGCCTGTGGGGTATTATTGTATCCCAAGATAAGTGACTGTCAAGATATCGATGCTTGTGGGTATTATTGTATCCCAAAATTAGTGACTGTCAAGATATCGATGCTTGTGCGGTATAATTGTATCCCAAGATTAGTGACTGTCAAGATATCGATGCTTGTGGGGTATAATTGTATTCCAAGATAAGTGACTGTCAAGATATCGATGCCTGTGGGGTATTATTGTATCCCAAGATAAGTGACTGTCAAGATATCGATGCTTGTGGGTATTATTGTATCCCAAGATTAGTGACTGTCAAGATATCGATGCTTGTGGGGTATAATTGTATCCCAAGATTAGTGACTGTCAAGATATTGATGTTTGTGCGGTCTTATTGTACCCCAAGATGAGTGACTGTCAAGATATCGATGTTTGTGGGGTATTATTGTTCCCCAAGATAAGTGACTGTCAAGATATCGATGCTTGCGGGGTATAATTGTATCCCAAGATTAGTGATTGTCAAGATATCGATGCTTGTGGGGTATAATTGTATCCCAAGATTAGTGACTGTCAAGATATCAATGCCTGTGAGGTATTATTGTATCCCAAGATAATGACTGTCAAAATATCGATGCTTGTGGGTATTATTGTATCCCAAGATTAGTGACTGTCAAGATATGATGTTTGTGCGGTCTTATAGTACCCCAAGATGAGTGAATGTCAAGATATCGATGTTTGTGGGTTATTATTGTACCCAAAGATTAGTGACTGTCGAGATATCGATGCCTGTGTGGTATTATTGTATCCAAAGATAAGTGACTGTCAAGATATCGATGCTTGTGGGCTATTATTGTACCCCAAGATGAGTGACTGTCAAGATATCGATGCTTGTGGGCTATTATTGTATCCCAAGATTAGTGACTGTCAAGATTTCGATGCCTGTGGGGTATTTTTGTATCCCAAGATAAGTGACTGTCAAGATATCAATGCTTGTGGGTATTATTGTATCCAAAGATTAGTGACTGTCAAGATATTGATGTTTGTGCGGTCTTATTGTACCCCAAGATGAGTGACTGTCAAGATATCGATGTTTGTGGGGTATTATTGTATCCCAAGATAAGTGACTGTCAAGATATCGATGCTTGTGGGTATTATTGTATCCCAAGATTAGTGACTGTCAAGATATCGATGCTTGTGGGGTATAATTGTATCCCAAGATTAGTGACTGTCAAGATATTGATGTTTGTGCGGTCTTATTGTACCCCAAGATGAGTGACTGTCATGATATCGATGTTTGTGGGGTATTATTGTTCCCCAAGATAAGTCACTGTCAAGATATCGATGCTTGCGGGGTATAATTGTATCCCAAGATTAGTGATTGTTAAGATATCGATGCTTGTTGGGTATAATTGTATCCCAAGATTAGTGACTGTCAAAATATCGATGCTTGTGGGTATTATTGTATCCCAAGATTAGTAACTGTCAAGATGTCGATGCCTGTGGGGTATTTTTGTATCCCAAGATAAGTGACTGTCAAGATATTAATGCTTGTGGGTATTATTGTATCCCAAGATTAGTGACTGTCAAGATATTGATGTTTGTGCGGTCTTATTGTACCCCAAGATGAGTGACTGTCAAGATATCGATGTTTGTGGGTTATTATTGTACCCAAAGATTAGTGACTGTCGAGATATCGATGCCTGTGTGGTATTATTGTATCCAAAGATAAGTGACTGTCAAGATATCGATGCTTGTGGGCTATTATTGTACCCCAAGATGAGTGACTTTCAAGATATCGATGCTTGTGGGCTATTATTGTATCCCAAGATTAGTGACTGTCAAGATTTCGATGCCTCTGGGGTATTTTTGTATCCCAAGATTAGTGACTGTCAAGATATCAATGCTTGTGGGTATTATTGTATCCAAAGATTAGTGACTGTCAAGATATTGATGTTTGTGCGGTCTTATTGTACCCCAAGATGAGTGACTGTCAAGATATCGATGTTTGTGGGGTATTATTGTTCCCCAAGATAAGTGACTGTCAAGATATCGATGCTTGTAGGGTATAATTGTATCCCAAGATTAGTGACTGTCAAAATATCGATGCTTGTAGGGTATAATTGTATCCCAAGATTAGTGACTGTCAAGATATCAATGCCTGTGGGGTATTATTGTATCCCAAGATAATGACTGTCAAAATATCGATGCTTGTGGGTATTATTGTATCCCAAGATTAGTAACTGTCAAGGTTTCGATGCCTGTGGGGTATTTTTGTATCCCAAGATAAGTGACTGTCAAGATATCAATGCTTGTGGGTATTATTGTATCCCAAGATTAGTGACTGTCAAGATATTGATGTTTGTGGGTTATTATTGTACCCAAAGATTAGTGACTGTCGAGATATCGATGCCTGTGGGGTATTATTGTATCCAAAGATAAGTGACTGTCAAGATATCGATGCTTGTGGGCTATTATTGTACCCCAAGATGAGTGACTGTCAAGATATCGATGCTTGTGGGCTTTTATTGTATCCCAAGACGAGTGACTGTCAAGATTTCGATGCCTGTGGGGTATTTTTGTATCCCAAGATAAGTGACTGTCAAGATATCAATGTTTGTGGGGTATTATTGTATCCCAAGATTAGTACCTGTCAAGATATTGATGTTTGTGCGGTCTTATTGTACCCCAAGATGAGTGACTGACAAGATATCGATGTTTGTGGGTTATTATTGTACCCAAAGATTAATGACTGTCAAGATATCGATGCCTGTGGGGTATTATTGTATCCCAAGATAAGTGACTGTCAAGATATCGATGCTTGTGGGTATTATTGTATCCCAAGATTAGTGACTGTCAAGATTTCGATGCCTGTAGGGTATTTTTGTATCCCAAGATAAGTGACTGTCAAGATTTCAATGCTTGTGGGTATTATTGTATCCCAAGATTAGTGACTGTCAAGATATTGATGTTTGTGGGGTATTATTGTATCTCAAAATTAATGACGGTGAAGATCTCGGTGACATTTAAAAAAAAAAGGAAATAAATACCTTATGTTTTATAATCATTGATCTCTGTATGCAATTAATCATTCCAGCATTATAAAAAAATTATAAAGATTATTATTACTATACCTAATTTGGAAATGAAGTCAGGGGTTTGACTCTTTACATCAAAATTTGTTTTGAACATCGATAATGCAGCACTTATGTCGTTAACGTTTGGTTTTCATATTAGTTATATATTTTTTTTTTAGAATGTGTCAAAAAATGTTCATTGTCCATTAACATGACATACAGGTAACAGCAACGAGGTTTCCACCGGACAGAATGAGAGGAGTGATCGGAAGAAGAAAGCTGGGACAGAAAGCGATGGAGCAGTAGACATCAATAGAAATATCGAGTAAAAAAAAAAAAAAATTCAGGTCAAGCCCGGACGATGCGACCATATTTGAACCCCTGATCAACAGCAGGTCTACAAAATAGTTGTGTAGACATGTTCACCAGCACTATAAGGTTACCAGCCTTTGTTGGAAGAAATGATTTTCTTAGGTTTTAAAGATGTTAAAGCACTTATTCAGGACTTTAACTCGTATGATTTATTGTTTCCTTGACATTAAGATGTCAAATTTAAGAAAGTTAATAAGGATTTACCTTGGTTTTATAATTACCTATGAAGACATCTGAGGATAATTAAAGAGGGTTAATGGTGGTTGTTATAACGTTATACAGACGTTGTGCAGACATCAGAGGTTATTAAACGAGGTTTAACCAACTTTGTACTGATGTTGTAACTAGTACGTTGTACGAATGTTGTACGGACGTATGTCAAGACGTTGGGTTGACGTCAGTGTTTGGCGTCTAAAAAATTTCATATACAACTCAAACCTAACGTAGGTGCAACGTTAGGGTCTGACGTCAATCTGATGTTTACGAAACGTCAAATTACTGCTGGGAGGGGGGCTAATCTTTCAACGGATATTGATCGCATATGATTATATCAATTGCTAATAGAACATCTATTCACCATGACGCTTATTCACGAAATTATTTATGACCAATACTTTGTTTTGTTAATAAAGTATTAAAATATTTGCTTTCTGATTTGACTAAGATAACAAAAAGGGATTCAAAATTTCTTTTTCTTTAGACAAAGAGATGGAAAATGTTAAACAAAATCAAACCTTTATTTTTTTATTATTTGAATTTAATTGAACTAACACTGTTTTATATCTGTTGACTAGCACGGCACATGCTTTTAATTATAGCTTCGGATGCCTTAATATACTCACTAAATAAGGCCGTTAGTTTTCTCGTTTGAATTGTTTTACATGGTCTTACCGGGGCCTATTATAGCTGACTATGCGGTATGGGCTTTGCTCATTGTTGAAGGCCGTACAGTGACCTATAGTTGTTAATGTCTGTGTCATTTTTGTCTTTTGTGGATAGTTGTCTCATTGGCAATCATACCACATCTTCTTTTTTATATATCATTACTTTATTTCTTTTTTATTTACAATCTGATGTTCAACTTGAGTTCGATGTTAAGCTTCAACGCAGTTCAATAATTATTTTTCATCTTCAAATGTTCGGCTAACGGTGCCGATGCTGGGCCTGCTGTTCATGCAGCTACCAAATGATGTAGCTGACGACTAAAAGCGGCGGTGTTTGAAAATAAAATTTGATCGAAATGTTTCTCTATGTATAGTTAGACAAAAAATTTAAAACTATTAATAAGTTCAAAAAATAGTCAGAGTAGGCATGACACACGAAGGTCTTTTTGGGAATGGAGAAAGGAAAATATTACAATTGTCAAGATTGTCTAAACAAGGACTACATCATTTTACGGTCAGTCAGTTCTTGATGACAATCATTGTTATTGATGTAACAGGACCGGACGGACGGTCTTGTTACAATGTTCCTTCTAAAATTTCATAAATGGCATTACATAGACTTATGAAATCGTTGTTAGCATGTGGCACAATCTGCAATGACAGACATTCTCATTTAAATACTCATAGTCATAGAAAAAATAAAAGCAGATCACGATGTGAAATTGATAAATTCAAAAGAGAGATATCCAAATCTAAAAAAAAAATCAAAATAATGTATAAAAGTAAAGGTAATACTGTTCATGAATGACTTATTTTTTTACATGTAAACTGAATGTGTCATTAGTCGGTGTCGACAGCTGTTGAAAAGGTTTATTTGAATAAATAACAATACATACATCATTAAAAAGCGTCCACACTTTTTCAAGCCTCATATTACCTGCACCTTACGACAATGGTTTTAAAGACACAAATTTTAAATGGCAAAATACAAGAACTAAGGTATAAGTCACTTAAATTGCTTTTTCTCTACAATCCAATCTAAGAATTTTGCTTACAACTTACATTTTATAGTTGTTAACATGTATGTTTTAATGATATGAAGACATTGGTTTAAGTATGCATTTATATGTTGTTGAACTGCTGTCGAATCAGCTGGGGTTTGTCTGTTCAAACGTACACAAACACATTTATTTTATAGCTTTCAAATAAAGAAAAAGGCTAGCTCGTTCTTACCTTTTCTTTCATTTGCACAACTATTAGACCAAAAGTTTATACAGTACATCACAAAATTGTAGCTTTACATTGGCTCCCCTTAATTTCACAATAAACATAAAAATACCATAATTGTACTGTTACTGAAGTTGCAACTCTCTCAAAACAAAAGCATGTGATTTTACAAAAACCTCCTCCTCAATTGTAAGTACCTCTTGATTTATAACCTCATATAGTGAATATCCGTTTCTTGAAGGACCATCTGCCCAAAAACCAATAGCCTCTGTAGTGAGATGATTATATTAAAAAAACTAAAATAATCTTTGGTTCAAATACTGGTGTTTCATAAACATCCATACACAACGTTTTAATTCTTTAAACATGATAAATAAGGATTAATTTACTTAAAGCTCTATTTATCTAATCCTCACTTGATACACTTTACTCTTAAATTAACTTTACCTGTCTCTTTTTAGATAATGATTCCATTGCCATATTAAACACGTCCACCTCGAGTGTTAAATTCTGACTTGACAATTTGGCTTTCGGGACAACCATCCAGCAGTTATTAATGTCAATTGTATGCTTGAACAAATAACAATCGCCCATTGGTATACATGTTCCGAAAGTTCCAGGATTTTTCTGAAATGTATAAGCATACTACGTTATTCTGCAGGAATAATAACGTCGATCAAAAGAAAACATAACTTTGATACTATTTCGGTTTTCTAAAGATACATTTATAATGTAGAATTCAAATTCACCAACATTTATGAATAAAGATAATAAATCCATATAAAGCAGTACATGTTTGTATTTCACTTCATTGTAACACTACATTCCATTCACTAATGATGAAAAAAAAAACAGACAGAAAGAATACCATTGTATTTCCTTTTTGTATCTTTCACGTCTATTTTATCTGTGAATTTAAAGATTAAAAGATCAGAAAATATGCAAAGTAGTATCAAATTGACAACATCAAATGCATAGACGGGCTTAAACCATGATGCATAAAATACAGATTATAACTCCAACTAATTTTAACTACGTATGTAAAACTGTGTATGTGATTCAAGTGACAAATTTCTTGACAATGTTTCAATAAAATATCAAGTAGAAAAAGAAAAAAATTAACAAAAATAGTAATACTGAATATTCACAACGTAGAGTCCGAAATTAAATGGCAAATTCAAAAGCTGATACACATCAAACAAATGTTTAACAACTGTCATTATAGTATAATTTTTCAAAATACGAAACATGTCTTTCCGTACTATTAAAAATGGTATGCAAATCAAAATTGGCTGTTGTTTATTTATGAAATCGACCTGTAACTAAAAGTTATACAGTTATGATCTCTACAACAAATGAATTAAAATATAATGAGGATTGAAAAATAAATTAGTGTTAATATGAAATATTGATATACGACTATTCATTGCAGTTTCAGAAAAATAGATTATAAACAAAAAATACTGAATTCCAAAGTAGATTTAAAAAAAGGATGTCCATTTAACCTATGAAAAAAAAACTAATTCTGTACTGCATCACCTTGCACCAACTAATCAAATGAAAAACAACTACCACATTCCTCACTTAATACCGGAATATTTGGAAACAGCAACTGGTCGACATGAGTAACAACTTATCATCCATATGACAAAGAACACCTTATAAATAAATAGGATGTTATCAAATATACATGTTGTTATTAACTTTTAACTAGCGGTCAGTAACTGCGACTACTCGCAGATCAGTGCTTGGTCTCCTTTTGTTGTTGGGATGTACCAGACCAAAACAAATAATATTTTTTGTACATGCATTATGTCGTCAGTTTTCTCGTTTGAACTGTTTTACATTTATCATGTCAGGGTCTTTTAAAGCTGACTATGCGGTATGGACTTTTCTTATTGATGACGGCAATACGGTGACCTATACTGTTAATTTCTGCGTCATTTTGTCTAATGTGAAGAGTTGTCTCATTGGCGATCATATCACATCATAAATCATGTTATCAACTTAAAATCTTGTCAGCAAATCAATGCATTTTTCACTTTTACTTTGAGAATCGTAAAATAAATACAATTAAGTATTATCATGCGTACTTTTACTTTATTTCCACTTAATGTTCCATTTTTAAAAACTTTGTTTGTTTTTTCATCTTTAATTCGCCATTCAATTTTATGGATTCCACTATCTTCATCTTTGGTACTAATAACTACCCTAAAACAAGATCGAAAAATGTAAAACAATTTGAAATATCATTATTACTTATATATCACTGAAGATTATTTAATGTTTAAAATTAAGTAAGAAACTGTAGTCATGATTGTTAAGAAGTAACTTCGTATTCAACAAATGTTTAAAAGTATCTTTTTAATGTCTATTTCCGCCATTATATAACCATCATGGTTATTACATCGTGTGTTTATGTTCTCTTTCTAATATCATGTGAAAACCATAATATGCATATACTGTATGATATCGGAATAGCTGTGTTCGACTGTTTCAATCATAAGGATAATGAGCCTTCTTTTTTTAAATTGAAATGTAAAAGTGAAAATAACACATTTGTCATTACGGGGCCTTTTAAAGTTGACAATGTGGTTCATCAGTGCATGAACTGCAAAACTAACTTGTTAGTCGTGGAAACAAAATTTTAACTTGAACATTAATACCATGATTGGAAAATCGATCATTTTTGGTTTGAAAATCGGAACAGTGGTTAATTGCTTAAGTTAACAAGACAAACTGCATCGGGAACAGTAAGTTGCACTTCGGTCTTCGCAACCTAATTACGCAAATATGAATTTTATTTTAAAATTCGGAACGTTGTTTACCTGCTTGCAAAATCGAATTTTGTATTGTTGACATTTGCATCTAGTTTAACTGTAGTTATTTTTGGTGGAGTAGTGTCAATATGAACTACAGTGCTGTCTACATTGATATTGCCCATGATGTCTTTTGATCGTACCCAGATACGCACGGTATCTCCATTGCTTCGTTTAACATCTATTGTCTGATTTTCATGCAATAAGTTATCTACTTTCTTCCAACTGCTAATTGCCGTTGGTATCACTGTAATTGTCTCTCCACCCTTGTGATCAACAGCAGATGCAATCTCAAACATTACAATTCCGTGTATATTAGGAATCGCTTTCCGGGTTCTTTTCCCACTCACATCGTCTAGGTCGTTATCTACATCTTTATGATACATCCCATCCATTGCTGTTACATGAAAAGAATTAATAGAATTCAACAACTGATTATCTTCGTGGAACTTGTTTCTGAAATGTCCTTTCCAAGAAACACTCAGAGATGGACCATTGAGGTTCTGATTTTGAACATTTGACTGCCAGTGGAAATGCGTTTCCTGTTGGGCACTTGCAACGTATAGCTTACATTTTTGATCGGTTGTTATATTGGACACTGGATCATACAACACGAACTGTCTTGCAAACCTTGAGTTATTTGCCTTATCAGCTACATCCAGAATTATGGAATACATTCCAGGTGATGGTGGTTTGTAAATAAATGGCTTATATTTTTCCTTGAACATGGGTTTTGAGTAAAGGGGTTCCATTGGTGAGACTTCGGTCAAATTTCCGCCGGCATCAGCACTCAGATGATGTATTTCCCAATTATATCTAAAGATTCCCGCTAGTTCATCTGTCCATCCATCCCATGATATTGGAAGTTCTTGCTGAAAAAAAATTAAACAGTACTTTGGTTTCATTTCATTGTCAATCAGGGTTTCCCCTGGGACATTTTTTTTCGCCACCTCTTTCGCCAAAACATTTTATTTCTTCGCTACTTTATGTTTTTTTCGCCACGTAACATAATTATTTTTTTTGTTTAAAATTTTCCTTTTTTTCTACCGTCCTCCCAACCCACTCTCCCCTACCTAAATAAGATGAGTTTGCCTCATTGTTATTGCAAACTTATCTTGTAGACTACATTGCAATGAATTAAAACTTAACATTTTCTTTTAAGAAGTAGAACTTTATTTTTAACTTAAAAGGGGGAAAGTTGATTATATTTTGAACAACTTTTCTAAAAGAAGGGGGACACTTACTTTTAGTAATAAAGAAGCTATAAGTTCCAGAATATAACAAAATTCGTGGACATGTTTTGACCATATAATATCAGAGAGATGTACAGTTCTTTGGGAAAGTTTCTTGGGAAAGTAAATAGAAATATGTGCAGAGATTTTTCTTGCTTTTGAACATGCTTCATTATAACAACAGTTTTCTTTTCTTGGTTTTCATTAAAAGAAGGAGAGGAGACCTCAAAAGTTTGCTTCAAACACGTTTGTCGCAAAGTGGTAAATAAATTCTTCTAACACGTTGCCATTTCACCATATAATTTGACAAACAATACAATCAACACCTTTATTAATTAGTCCTTTGTTGTCGACAGCTATAAAATGCAATCAACTGATAACTATTGATTTTCTGTCAAATTATTAACGAGTTCAAGGTGAATTCCGAGTATTGTTTGACCAGGTAAAGTCCGAGAAACACGATAAAAAGTAAATAAACAAGATGGATGAAAATAAATTCTTTCGCCAATGACGAATTTTAATCGCCACAATTATTTTTTTTTCGCAAATTGCAAAACAAAAACTGTTGTTGTCAATGTCTATAGCTCTAAGCAAATAAGAGAAGATTTTTTTTTATCTAAAATAAAAGTTAGTAAATATATAATTATTCTAATTGTCGAAAAGTTCCTTTATAATTTTGATGGTCATATCTCCATATTATTACTACAACATTGACCTTCACATCTTAATGAGTCACTGATTTCTCGAACAGTTTTCAACAGAGTGATCTGAATTTGTTTGGGGTTTTATTTGTACATTGTAGTAGAATATGTACAGTAATTTCAACTGAGATTTTTTTTACGTTTTTTTCTTTATATTTCGTCTTTTTTGAACTATCTAAACTCTGGAGTATTGGTGATAAATAAAGGCAACAGTAGTATACCGATGTTCGAGATTAATAAATCGATTGAGAAGGAAACAAAACCGAATTACAAATTAAAACTGAGGGAAACACATCAAATATAAGTTTTGGTACTTTATCTAACAAACATACCTTTGTTATATCCGGGCCTATATCTATAGGTTCGTTGGAGCAATTGTTCTTTTTTTCTGAACAATGGTTTGCTGATTGAAAGTCAAAATGAAAAACCATGACTTTCTTTGATTCTTGTCCTACATACGCTGAAGTTGAATAGTGTGCACCTGTGTTTACGTCTTTTAATTTTACGTATCCACCACTGTTGACTGTTGCTGTTATTGTTAGGCTTTAAACAAAACAATCATTTACGTTACAACACTTGGAAAAGAATACTTAATTATTTGTTTACTCAGGTTAAAATCAAGAAAGTTACAATTGTCTTTACAAATGCAGGATTTGGAATAAGTAGCTCATTAAACTAGAATACTATTCTACTAACCCTTAATGGTTATATTTTCTGTTTTATTTTTATTATTGTTAAAACAACGTTACTAGAATTTGAATCAATAAAGTGGTAAGAACTAATTTCGAATATGCAATATCACCTACTTGTCTCCATGTTCTATATTGATAACGAAGCTTTTGTCAGTATGATTTAGTACAGCCACTTTAGGTTCAGGGTTCATGGAATTAACACCATCAAGAGTATAAGTGTGATCGAAGGCAATGTCTGTTTTTTCACCTTCAAGAGCAATAAATGTATGATAAAAAAATACTTCCACACTTAATTCAACATTTGTGTACCTTATTTTGTGATTTATTGTCGTAACATTCTCTACACCATATATGTACTAAACCATTTTTTTTTTTCATTTGACAATATTTACAGATAAAAAAACGAGCACCTGAAGCGAGACAGAATGACGGACGAACGGAATTACAAGCAAACGAACGGACCAACAGACCTAAAAACATAATGCCTCCTGATTGGGTATGTAAATGAAATAGTCTGAGTTAATTCACTCTCAAAAACACATTTAATGTGAAAATTGACTTGAAATAGGACTCTACCATGAAAACGTGTAGACAGGGAAAACAATACTAGTGTTTTGGGGGATTTTTTTTAAAAACTTTTTTACTATATTCTGCTATAATAGAAAATGTTTTCTTTAGTAATACTTTAATAATATATAGTTGAAATTATGATTGAAGCAGTAACAACAAATTATGCAGTAAAGTGACATTTTGTATGTGCCTCTCTGGAATGCGACGTGTTGTCTGGTGTTTTGGTCGGTTTGATTACATATTCCCCATTTCCATTCTCAATTTTTATTACGTAAGGGCTTTCATGTGGATTGTTCATTGAGGTTGAATATTTCAACTACTCATTTATTATAACATTTCAATCATAAATGAGTGAAAGTTGCCCTAATTTTTTTCCATTATTGACCTAAAACGTTTAAATTTGAGAAAATGAGAGGTATAATGGACCGAACCTACCGTTACAGTCTTCATTTCCATTCATTGTGTTATTTTGAAAGAGACGCAAATCGATGTCTGTATAGACAAATAAATAATTGGGTTCTTCATTTTTTTTTTTTTTATTATTAAATCATAACAAATAAAGAGATTAACATGTTCAATAGAGCCCAGTTCAGTTGCTGCATATGTGAGATACGAACAGACATATTGAGGAGCGTTTTTATTCTAAATACAACGACTGCCATTATGTGAGTATTTATCGCATTAAAAAAATAAAACGATAAGAGTTTTATCGGCTTGTCAGTTTCAATTGTTTTGTAATCATGTTGGTTTAAGAAATCTGTTAAAAAAACATTACCTCTATCGATTGACTGCAAACTAAAGACTTCCAATATATAAATATATTATAAAAGTGTAGCATTCTCCTGTTTTCTTGGTTGATACGATCACATGTTTCAATGAATATTTTACGTATCCAGAGCCTTGTATCTATTTTTAAGTTATATTGACGCTATGTTTGTTTTTTATATGTATAATTGTGGTCATTATAAAAAAAAAGAAATAAAGAAGTCTATGTTTAAAAATACAGACGCTAAGAATAAAAGAGAACTCATGCAACAAGCTGTGAAGTTGTTCAATAGATAATTTTAATTAACATTTTTTAATTTTTGCAAAATACAATTTGAAAATGCAAGGAGAGTATATTATTTCCGAATACAAAATATAGCCTTTGCAATATAAAAATTAAGGGCTTTCACTTAGTCAATACGTTAAATGTGGACCTGTAAGATTATAATGACATCTGTAATATTATCTGTTCATATATAACGTATTGACCTCGTCAAAAATCCTTTATTGATAAACATTTAAACATATATATTGTACCTGGTCTTGGAACTTTTGAAACTATAGCTCTGACGTTTCCAGATATAATGCCAAACTTATAATCTTCGAGATAATATGGCCGGTTGGGTATATTTGGTGGAACATACATGGCTTCAACTAAAAATTCTAGTTGGTTGAATTCTTTGAAATGTATCCATCGATGATCTGGCTTCGTTGTGTTTGGTTCAGAAGCATCTGACATAAACCAGTACATTAACTGATTTTTAAATGTTCCGGCCCTTGGTATATATTTCATGGTTGTTGACGCATGAGTAATATGTGGTTGTTGGGAAGACATCACTAGTAAATAAAACAAATCAGTTACTATACAGGTTAAAAATGAATGATAAAACGACGCATTCCTACGGATGCGTATTGACGCCACTCATTTGTTTTTTCCCCTATCTTTGCGTTATAACGGAAACCTTTGCGATGTAATGCAAATCTTTACAAAATAACCCAAGGTTACATAAACGCAAACCTTTGCAAAAAACCCAAACATATTCGTTCGAATGCAAATTTTTTGCGTTATAACACAAACATGTATGCATACAGATATAATATTTTGTATAACTATAGGGCTCATTACTTTTTCTTCAAATGTAAAAAAAAAAGAAATTAAACTATGCCAGGCATTAACTGATTTAAAATTTCAGGCTCTTGGTATATATATATATATTCATGGTCGTTGACGTATGTGTTATATATGGTTGTTGGGAAGCATCATTAGTAAATAAAACAAATCAGTTACTATAGGTTAAAAAATGAATGATAAAACGATGCATTCCTACGGATGCGTATAATATTGTGCCACACATTTGTTTCTCCCTCTAAATTTGTGTTATAACAGAAACCTTTGTGATATAATGCAAACCTTTGCAAAATAACCCAAGTTTACATAACTGCAAACCTTGGCAAAATAACGCAAACATTTTCGTTCGAATGTTAATCTTTTGCGTTATAACGCAAACATGTGTGCATCTACAATATATTTACAGATATAATATTGTGTATATCTATAGGGCTCATTACTTATTCGACTTTTCTTCCAATGTAAGTTAAAAGAAATTTAAACTATGCCGGGCAAACTGATATCAAACGATCAATTTGCAACTATCTATAACATTACGTATTTTCATTAGTGTCTACTTTTGTTAAATACGAAAAGACCGAATCGAATTTATCAAAAAGATCGGATAAAATCACAAGTTGTGCTGTTTAAAACACATACAAATAATGTCTTGCTCCTTATTTATATTCTTCCAATTGTAAAATTATGATTTTATCAAGTGGACCGTGAAATTGAGGTCAAAACTCTAATTTGGCATTACAATTTAAAAAAAAACATATTATAGGGAACATCTGTACTAAGAGTCAAGTTGATTGTACTTCAACTTCATCAATAACTACTAGTATCTGGACCAAAAACTTGAACCTGAAGCAAGACGGTACGACGAACGGACTGACGGACGAATGGTCGATCGAACGAACGGACGGACGGACGGAAGAATGGATAGAGGAACAAACGAACGAACAGACGCACAGACCAAAAATTATAATGTCATAAATGAGGCAAACAAACTTAACATTAGAATTATCAAAGTTACACATACTTATATGTTCTAAAGATTTCATAGTAACGTTTTTTAACTTACAATAAATGTTTTCAAACATTTTAGACAGAATTAAAAATCTAAAATAAGTAAATTTGAAATATGTGGCACAATAGAGAATTTAACAATTTTGAAAATGTTGAAAATATCGTGTTATTTTGATTGTTTTGTCCTTTTCAGAAAATATTTTCTAGTTTTCTTTAGCTTATATTCATCCTCCTTTGGTACTTTTCCTTTAAAACACAACGATTTGTACGTTTTCCAGAATTTGCCAGGTGACGAAAAATTATCATCTGAAACAATTATATTTCTGTACCTTTATGAAATCATGTACTTATGTTTATGAGTTGCGCAAAGTTTTCTTTTTACAGATTATGCATGACATATTTATACTGACTGTGTGGGATGTACACTTATTGATATTTAAGTCTAGGATAACATAAGCTATGTATTTATTGTTATTCCCTGAAATTAGCTTTCGGTAACTCAAAGTACTATTAGATCGGTACTGAATTTTTCAGTTTGTTCTTATATATTGTACAGTAAACAACACTGTCCCAGAAAATGGGATGGTTAAGTGATCAAAACATGTTTAATCCTGCCATATTATATACAAATGCATGTTCCTTTCGAATTTCAGGATCTGTAAGTTAATGGTTGTCGTTGGTTCTTTTTATTTTTCGTTTCTTGTTTTGTTAAAAATCAGGCCGTGTTTTTTCTCGTTTGAACTGTTTCATATGTTTGTCGTGACCGTGCCATCTTGTAGTAGACTATGGAATATATGTATGTGTTTTGATCATTTTTGAACGTGTATGCTGACCTATAGCTTCATTTGGACTTCCTTATTGGCAATTGTACTATATGTTCTTATTTTATATTTTTTTTAAATTATATTGACAATGATTTCGCTGATTAAAAACGTTTTATACATATTCATATATATTGTCTGTTACGTTGATGGAAGCTGATACTACTGTCTAATAATATTAGTAACAAGGTTAGTAACCTAATACGAAGCTCATATGGAATTTACTGACCCCATATATTTCGTATTAGGTCACTAGCATACCGTGTAAGGAATTTATCTTAACGACTGTCTTCACATGTGTATTTAGACTATCGGCCTATCAAAGTGGTCAATACTTAGATTTAACATGTTTAAGAACCTACTTCCATTTTTCTAGTATACAAAAATCAAATGCCAACAATAACACGTGTGTTAGCTTTATATTTGTTTTATGAATGTATTTCAATGATTCATTATCAGTTTCTTTGTCTGTTTTAACCTTTCAAATTTCTTTTTTTTTACTGAAAGGGAAGTAACTCCTTACTAACCCCATATGGTTGCTAACCCTATATGATAACTAACCATGTAATTTTCAGGGCACCCTATACCAAATAAAAAAAGTCACCACGTATAGTCCGAATTAACCAATCATATCCTCATAAATATATGGGAGGTAAGATTAGTGTGAATATGATGTTAAGATGAGTAATAATACATTGTTCTAAACCCATTGAATGTTTAAAGGGATCTTGTATGTATTAGACCGTTGGTTTTCCCGTTTGAATGGTTTTACACTAGTAATTTTGGGGTCCTTTATAGCTTGTTGTTCGGTGTGAGCCAAGGCTCCGTGTTGAAGGCCGTACATTGACCTATAATGGTTTACTTTTTTTTAAACTGTTATTTGGATGGAGAGTTGTCTCATTGGCACTCACACCACATCTTCCTATATCTATAGATGCTTTCAGTATGCCATTTTCCTCAAAATATTTTCTTTTTCTTAGCATCATGTTTGCAATGTTCATTCGATCTTTTCGATTTGTACTTACTTGTTGAGCAATTTGAGCCAGTGAAACCATTAGTGCAGCTACATTTAGTCATGGATAATTCGTCACATCTTCCAGGAAAACACGGTTTTATATGTGAGCATGTGACTGAAAAAATACAAATTAAATTACCAAATGCTAATGAACTTTTCGTGGCTTCTCGTGTTCTTTTTTTGCTTTGACTGTTAGTGATTTTTAACCTTTTTTTTCGAAATAACTGGATGTTTATTGCTAGTAGATTATATTTATGTTAACTCATTTTCATTAACGCGATTACACCAACTCTACGCGTTCTGTTTTCGAATATTTAATCTAAGCATGCGGCTGTCATTCGATTCCTATCTCTAAACGTTGAACATAAAGAGTTTTTGTTTCATGCTGTCACATATTTGAATTTACCAAGTAAAAATAGCATGTGTGCACTTTGGAATCTGTATCGTATATGCATTTAACATATTTAACGTTCTCGCAATCATTTTAACATGATCATCCTTACTTTATTTCACTTTTTATAAATGATGCTATAGGTTTTGTTGATTTAAACTGTACTTTGACTTTACAAGAGCGCAATTATTCGTAATCGTTCTCAATATTGTACAAGTGATATACTATATGTTATGTCATGAAAAATACACAAAGTACGTGTAGCCCTACTCTGACAAAAAAAGGTGGTTATGATGTCATTATTAACTTAAACTAACCAACTTTTTTTGTAGAAATGACCTTTGGTGAATATATGAATCATATATGTTGACCATGTTGAGTCAAATCTTACTTGTATATGAGTTTGCATTAAAAACTGATGTTTAATGCTCTCCATGGTATACTGATTTGTGATTTCAGAAAACAAGGGATTATTTTTAGTAGTACGTGGCTTCCGAAAGACAGCTCTTTCTTACAAGACTTTAAACATGAGTTTTAAATTGGCATGCAGAGAGGTTATACATGTTCAGCTCAATATATACCTGGATTATATGAAGTTAAACGTAAGTTAAATTTAAGAAAGCTATGAAAATTGTAAAATTTAGTTAAATAGATTGGGATTTTGGATTGGTAGTCTTACACATAAGACGCAACATTATACTTTATTCCTGACATTGCATTTCATATCATGTTCATTCAAATTTAGGATCGTGGTTGATTTCTGATCAATTTTTAAATTGAAAATGGAATAGGAAATGTGTCAAAGAGACAACAACCCGACCAAAGAGCAGACAACAGACGAAGGATACCAATGGGTCTTCAATGCAGCGAGAAACTCCCGCACCCGGAGTCGTGATTCAGCTGGCCCCTAAACAAAAAAGTATACTAGTTCAGTGATAATGGGCGTCATACTAAGCTCCGACATATACACTAGAAACTAAAATAAAAAATATACAAGACTAACAAAGGCAAAGGGCTCCCGACTTGGGACAGGCGCAAAAATGCGGCGGTATTAAACATGTTTTTTGTGATCTCAAACCTCCCCCTATACATCTAGCCAATGTAGAAAAAACAAACACACAGCAATACGCACAGTAAAGGTCAGTTCAAAAGAAGTCTGAGTCCGATGTCAGAATATGAAACAAAAGAAACTAAACAAAATGACAATAATACATAAATTAACAAAGGACTACTAGCAGGTACTGATATGCCAGCTCCAGACCTCAAATAAACTGATTGAAAATTATGTCTTCATCATATGAATATCAAGTGAAATCCCTCCAGTTAAGGGTTTAGTATTATACCGTCATAAAATATATGAGAAGAGCATAACCCGTATTAGGCCAAAAACTGGTTTTAGAATAAATGTGTTTATTTCCGATGCAAAGACCCTATAAGTGAATCAATATTAAAGCTAAATGTGCAATCTTTAATGACATGACAACAGTATCGAAACTATATTACTTTTAATAAGTCCGTTTAAAGGTTTTGTAAGCTTTTGAGGTGAATGCAGACATTTTTGTGCTTTGTAAAGAATACATAAAAAATTGGATGTGAAATACCTGAACGTATAAGCTGTCTGCATGTTGAATTATATTTACGGATGATGTCCTTGTACCGATGATAAAATTTAGTAAATGACTATTTTAGGTATAACTTTATCCCACTATTAAATCTATCTATTCAGAGATTGTCATAGTAAAAGAGTGGTGAACGCTACCAGAGGGACAGTCGCACCCATAAACTGACAACGCCATGGCTAAAACAGAAAAAGACAAACAGACAAAACAGTAAATCCATTTGGTTGCTCATAAGGATATTAAATTATTTTCTAAATGTATACTTACTTTGTTTACAAAATCGCCCTGCGTTTCCAATAAGACACTTGCATTGATTTGGAGCAATACAAGTGCCTCCATTATAACAAGCTGGATCACATATCGCTGGAAATTAGAATTTTTATAGAAATTATGCAGATAAAAGGAAGCGATAAAATTACTACAGCTAATATTAAACGAAAGGAAAATATGTAATGTTTAAACCTGCACACAAACTATGAACACAATTACGGACTTCACCTAGGATTGTAATATTGCAATTGATGTTCTGTGTCATGTTTGTGATCAGATTTTTTCTCTGTAGTAAACTTTCTAAAAATTCTGTCTTGTTTGGGGGCCCGCTGAAATCCTAGTTCCGCATCTGATAACGACAAACGTTATCAATCCAATAACGTAACGCTAGCACAATGCATTACAGACAAACAAAAATCGTGTGATGTTTATCACAAACAATTCTTAGATCTACAAATAACTGATGACAACATTTTTTTTATGCCCGTAGTATTATTGAGGCATCGTGGCAATAACACGTCAACACTGCTTTTATTTGAAAACAACATTTGTTAGTCGAGTCATGCATTCATCTAAGATTGTTATAAAGCGGCATTACAATGGAAAAACTTGCATGCCAGTTGTTTTTGATTGTCGAAAAGAACATCAGAAGTAGCCACGCATGGGGATCAATATCTTTTTTTTTTTTTTTTTTATCAAATACGTCTTAATGTCAACAACTTTGCGACAACTGTTTATCAGATAACCTATTGTTATACAGCCTGTGGCCTAAAACCATTATTAAAAATACTAAGCCTGCATGTTTAGAAAAAAAAACCATCTTTGGTCATTTTATGCTACAGTTTTGCTTTTTTTTTTATTAGTTTTGATCAAGTCTGAGCCAAAACGTAAATTTAAAGCATGGTCTTTGGTTATTTGATGTATATTTATTGTCCTTTATAAACTATAGATTTTGTATTGGTCTGCACGAGAGGATGACATTAAAACATGCCCCCCGCTAAGCAATGGGACAAAATAAATTGTCTCCCTCGTATTACAAAAAATGTAGCCAATTAGAATCTGGCATTTTAACGTGAAGCATAAGTATAAAAACTATACATTCTCTTTGCCATTTGAACAAATTTCATTAATAGATTGTAATATTCGTGCATTATTAGTATTACGTAGTTTCCTTGTTATCTAAATTTTATGACATTCTTAGGATAAGCACTGTTCTAATATTCATTTAATTCAAAAATAAAATGCATAACTTGTATGTGACAATAAATTTCCAGGTATATAATGATTCAGTGGTTGTCGTTTGTTTATGGTCTTTGTTTATGTGGTTCATAAGAGTTTCTCGTTTCTCGTTTTTAGGACAAAATTACACCGTTGGGTTTTCCGTTTAAATTTTTTACACTTCTAGTATTTTTTGGGATCAAATATCATATAATAGCTTGGCACTGATACCACATATTCCTATATCTATATAATAATTGTATGTGAAAATATTGACTCACGTGTGTTGCAATTATTCCCTGTCCATCCAATACAACAGTACCTTTCAGTAGCGTATGTTGTAACAGTTCTCCATTCCCACCAATTACTTTGAAAACAGGATGAATGCATAACAGTTAATCGGAATAACAATATTGAGTTTGTTGTTTGTTTACTTGTATTACAAGTACTTGTTGTTACTACCAATTCTCACACATTTTATTTGATTATGAGGGTCTATGCAAAATGACAAAAATAACTTAAAAATATTTTTTTTTAAATAAGTCTCAAACAAATGCGATAAAACTTCGCATATTATTATATACCACTAGAACACACCCGTGATATCACGGGTCCGTGACTGAATTAAAGTATATATATTACTATGCGCAAGCCTTATTTTAGTATTAGTATTGTCATCTGATAAAGTCATGCCGATTATAAGATACACGGTTTTTCTCTGCTTTCAAGTCTTTCTGTTTGAACCCGTCGCACTGAAACAATAATATTAACTATTTGGAAAACAAAAGGTCCTGGAATGGAGTATTTTTTAATCAACAGCATTGTCATATATAAGTTATAAATAAAGTTGAATTCTTTGCTTCGCTGTTTTACGTCATGCCCACTAACAAATTGAAAACTGTACCTATACGCCTTATTTTTAGTCCAGATTTTTAGTATTCGTATTGTTATCTTAGAAAGTCTTACTGATTAAAATACTACAATAGGTAACAATTTGACAATTTAGTAGTGTCAACCCTGTGGTTATGACCCGTGTATATAGCATATTAATCCTGAATACAACGTTTGGTGGTGCGCCTGTCAGATGCGGAACGTACAGATAAGGTAATAGGTAACAGGTGAATATACTATTGGTATCGGTAGCGGACTCGACCCGGAACTTCTTAATTATTGGCAATATTAATTACGTGGAAAACAAAAGGGCCTGGAGTGGTGTAATTTTTAATCTACACCTTTGTACTATATTAGTTATATAATAAAGTTGAATTCTGTGATTCGTCGTTTTTACGTGATGACGGCTGACAAATTGGACCTCGTAATTTTAGTATTATAGATGTATTATTGTCTTGCCTACGATAGTACCGAAGTACATGTATAATGTTCTAGGTCTATGCACCATTCGTTAGTCGATCCGTCCCATTAGCTTAAAACTTAGATATAATTGATTGCAGGTACATGTACATTTGTACAAGGATAGATAATATTTATAAAGGTTGATGTTAATAATTTATAGTGGGAGTTTTTTTCTCATTTGCTTTTCCCCGACAAATGAGACTGTAAAAATTGGGGCCCCCTTAGTTGCTTCCCTGGGCAACTGAGGATTGATGTAACAGGTGATTGTTAATAAAATATGTTTAATATTAAAAAAAAAAAAAAAAAAAAAAAAAAAAACTTAGGCTTAAAATATGTTAAACGTTTGGGTTAAGAGTAGTACACACGTTCAGTATGAGTTGAATTTTGTACAGCCGACTATATGGTATGGGTTTTGTTCATTGTTGAAGGCCGTAGGCCTATAATTTCTCATCCATTTTATTTGAATAACTTTCTCATTTGCAATCATACCACATCTTTCATAGAAAAATGTTCATGTTGTTAAGAAAATTTTGAACGATAGAAATAAGGAAATTTTTAATAGTAAAAATTAACAGCAAAACAAGTGTATAAGCAAAAGGAAAAATACAAGAGATTAGAATTGTTGCAAATCAACTGCAGTAAGTTTTTGGTGTTTTTTTTTAAATATGTATATCTTTAATGCGTATGGGCCTATTGAAAGCCAGAACAGGTGGCTTGGGAAAGGTCTTGGATATAGTTTAGGATGTTTATCGATTTCTTTCGAATTTACGCGGTTTATGTGAGATAACTTGTCAAATGGGAGATTAAGTCAACACAAACGGCACCCTTTTTTGACCTGTTTGTCTCCAACTTGTAAAAGTTCATCTCGGCTGATGTTTTTAGTACGAGAGAAACTTGCATCATTGTCTTTTCTTTTGTGGTCCCGACTTTTAGATGACTGCGAAGTTCTTGTAGTCGCCTTTTTGCAGTATTGTTGGTGGAGCAAATTCGTTTTATTTGTATTGTCTTAAAGCTTGGCTGTAGGAAATGGTCTTGGTGCAAAGTTTTAGATGACAACTCAAAGGAGAAATATATTGATGTTTGTCTGTGGACTTGCAATATAGATCTGTATATGATTCCATCCTTCACACCAGTGTCAAAAAATGTGATCTTAAAGTTAGAGATTTCAAAAAAGATTTTTATTGAGGATGAACCTCGTTGGATGAATTTAGTCTTGTTCAGAGTTATAAAAAATATCAAAGGTACCAGGATTATAATCTAATACGCCAGACGTGCGTTTCGTCTACATATGACTACAGTGACGCTCAGATCAAAATAGTTATAAAGCCAAACAAGTACAAAGTTGAAGAGCATTGAGGCCAAAATTCCAAAACATTGTGCCAAATACGGCTAAGGTTATCTTTTCCTGAGATAAGAAAATCCTTAGTTTTTTTTGAAAAATGCAAGGTTTTGTAAACAGGAAATTTATAAAAATGACCATATAATTGATTTTCAACGTCAACACCAAAGTGCAGACTACTAGGTTGGTGATACCCTCGGGGACGAAACGTCCACCAGCTGCGGCTTCGACCCATTGGTGTAAAACGTCACCAAAGGTGCCTGGATATCCCACTTCATGTCAATATCGTCGATGAAACGGAACCAATAGAGAGGATGATAAAGAGAAGAATTAAGAATTCGCTGTTCTAATTTCCCAATAAAATGTTCTATATAACTCAAATGAAAAGTTATAGTATATATTACTACACAGCCATTGTTGCTATTTCTTTACCTTTGTCAACTCTAAAATTATTGAACTATACAAGTTTAAAATCTTTTCTTTGGGAAGTACAAGAACGCAGCCACGTTCAATTACTTAACTTTTGTCAATATTTATTATATTTTTTTTTATCTTTATCAAACTGCTTTTTATTTGGGATGTTTAATTACGCAGCCTCTTTTTTAATTACTTGATCGTTGTCAATTTTGACTTATTATACCAGCTTAGATCAGTTGCTCTTCAAAGGGAATATATTTCCATCCAGCCAGTCGTTGTTGTAACATTTTAAATGTCGTTACTTTAGAAATTTTAGAAATATACCAGTTTGTATCGCATATTACTATTTTTTTATTAGAAATATATTTATGCAGTTTCTGTTGCAAATAGCTATATAACCTTCGTCATTTTTGAAATTTTAGAATTGTTCAAGCGTTTTTGTGTTCGGTCGTTATTTTGTTCACTTTTTAAGCGTTTATATATATTTACACGTAAGATTAATAAGGTGTACAAGTAAACCCTTCTTTCAGCTTGTACGAATATGTGATATGTTTTTATAATGAGTAGTAGACTACAGCTACAAAGGACTTAAATTTTACGTTTCTACTAAAAGACCATACATTTGGTATATCTGACAAAAAATATTTCCTCTTATATGTCCCACTTAACCCTCTTTTTGATTCGTTTCTATTCAACGTGAAACAAGAAGCCCATCATAGCTTAAGCTCTTACCAAACTATTTTACAAAATGCGTAAAGGACACAACTATTAAAAACATGATAAGTACCTTAAATGTTTCGCACATCGTTTTGTTTGAGTATATGCTGTATTGCTGATGAGTTTTGCTACTCAAAGTTTTTATGTCTTTTATAATGTTTGAGATATTTTTAATACAGAATAATTATGTACTGATATACTATAACTTTAACAACACATTTGCCAGACAAGTGTAGCATTCAGATTGCATAAAGATAACTTACCAGTGATGCCAGTCCCATCTACAACAAACACGCCTCTGTTCGTAACGAGTAACTGTTCTAGAACACCATCCTCTGTAAATAGTATACATTTAGAATACATGTCATTCAAGATGGCATTCTTTGGCTTTAATATTGATTCACTTATCGGGTCTGCAACACTCTTATTCTAAAATCAGTTGTTGACATGCTACAGTTTATGTTCTTACATATTTTATGATGGTATGATACTGAACCACTAACGTGAGGGATTGTGTTTGATATTAATATGATGAAGACATAATTTTAGTTCATTTATATGTTTTGGATTAGTGTGATGACCATATTCACTGAACTTTTATATTTGAGGCAGCTGAGGGTCACTTTGGATGTGGGAAGTTTTCGATGTATTGCAGACCAATTGGTGGCCTTCGGCTGTCGTTTGCTGTTTGGTCGGTTTGTTGTCTCTTTTACATATTCCCCATTTCCATTCTCAGTTTTATATATCTTTGGAAAAAAAATTGTTCCGTGTAATTGAGGAAATTTAACTAAAATGATTCAATGTGAGAAAAGTAACATTAAGACAGTTCAGATATCCTTCAGAGTGACCTTTGAAGATAAACAGTTAAAATCCCCTGAATTCTAGATAAGATAAATGCTTCTGACAATCGTATATCCTCTTATTTTTACGTACAATCACTCAATCGTCAATGATTAAGACAGCAACAAACAAGTGCTTTCACTCCGTAACATTTTCGTATCGTAATAAGACCAATACCTAGTGTTGACCTTATTCGCTGCTTTAATTTATCAACTTGAAGATAACATGTACATGTATACTGAAGCATAACTGATCATTCCCTTTCATTGAAGCCAAGAAAACTACAGGCAACATTTTCCTAGTACAATGAGTGTTGTAACATATCAAACTATTTATCAACAGAAAATTGCTGCACTGCAGACATAGAAACTCCTAAACTGCTTTCACGTTACATGAACAACTCTTCGTAATAAATGTTCAAATCTAATTAATTCCATTCAAAAGAAGGCAAAGAAAAGGTTGACGGAAATCTTCCTTTTACAATTAGAACTGAAATTTCACACGGTCGGTAAAAAGGAAGTGGCTGTACTACAGATATCACAATTGTTACCCCCTTCAACTTGACATTAATTATAAAGCTGCAGACCAAATACACAAGCATTCCCTTTCAAAGAGACAAATAATGAAAGTGTTCTCCCCAATGTTTTAGACAGATACAATTGAGTGACCTGTTTTGACCGTTGCCAACGAAGGTTTTAAAACTGAGGAAGAATTTCGAGATCTAGTAATTCAAATGACAAAAAAAAACTGTTTTTCATCTGATTGTATTATGCCAGCTATGCTGGCACTTATGGTAGAAGCATCGTTTTGGGACAAAGAACGATAACTCTTTCTAGACGACCCATCTGAAAAGTTTCGTCACTCTCGCTAAATCTCGTACGATTATTTTTTTTAATGGCGGCCGAATTTAACGTTTTAACGCGATCTTGAAAAAACGGGACAGATTGGAATAATTTCTATGTTAAATACGACATGAATTTTTATTTGTTTGCAAAAACAAGAATTCAGAAATGTTGGCTACTTGTGTAGCGTATTTGAATTTTATTGTACCACGGAAATTACCGAAGTTATGACAACAACATCTGACGCCATGTTTCGTCTGCTTCAACATTCCATTATCAGTGAGGTCAAAGCAAATGTCCTAAATAATCACAGGTACTTCATTCAAAAGTCACAAAATCATAATTAACGATAACATATTTAGCGTAAAAGTTCCGTCCAGCCATGGGAACAAAGAAAAAAATTCTACAAGCAATACATTTCGCATTTTTTTTTACAAATTGGCTATGCCGGGCAAACTCCGGTGCACTGGTTGACCATGACTCCTTATGTTCATCTGCCACATATCATTATTCCCCACACCAAGGAACAGTGATAATTATACAGTTGAATGTGATCACGGTTATTCATGTAGTCAATGGCGAATCCAGCATTTTTCATAAAAGGGGGGGGGGGGGGGGGGGGGGGGGGGGGGGGGGGGTGACGGTGCGCTCCAGTCATGCTTCAGTTATTCCCTATATAATCATCATTTTTTTTCCCAAGAAAAGGGTCTCCCTCTGGATCCTATGGTAGCCCACAGACTAATTCAAAACTTAACAAAAGTTAAAACATTCAAATAATTCACAATCTTCTAATTCTGTACTTCCTAAATGGCAAACTCTCAAGACATCTTTTCATTGATTATGTCACACCTTATACAGTCCCAGGAAATGGAAACTGTTTTGTTTTATCTCTGTAAGTTTAATCATAAAAGGAGACTTGAGTCTGAGTAGTACATTTAGAACTGACTACTGTATATATTGTATGCTTCAATATTGTCCAAAATTGGATTTTATGGGAAGATGGAGTTATTAATATGATAACCCATGAGAATAAACCACTGTCCATGATAGGTATATACAGGGCATGTTACTTGGAAGAATGTGGGCTACATCCTTTAAAATTCAAGCTGCATCAGTCACCTGCATATTTTATGCATCAGTTTATCCCTGATCAAAACATTTTTACTCTACCAAGTACTTTATCACTATATCACTATCAGGTTCACATTTCAACCTATTTAGCAATACACACTTATGATATAACATCACAGTACCAAAATTGTACTCAGTAACCAAATTGCACCTTTTCAACAAAAATACCTGCATGTGCAATTATCTTATTAGCTTCTTTTTACTCTGGTAGATTAATTAATGAGTGATATATTTCTCTTAGAAGAAATTTAAAGGTCTGAGTGACTATAAACTATACAGAGAACAATACCTGTTGTATTTGTTCAATGGGACAATAGAACTGCAAAAAGTTTAAATGGACAGGTCACTATCAGGTGAATCTATGGAAAGGTTCAATTGGGTTTCAATAAAATGAGCAAATTAGATGTGTTACCATGAACATCCTTTTCTTCCAAAAATAATAGTTACAGCATGAAATAAAACAAAATCTCTGTTTATATCCCAGTTTAAAGGATTTGAAATTAACCATACATGTAATGATGTATGGAATTTGGGTACTGGTCTCATTACAGGATCATGGATTGTTTGGATGTAATTTCAAACTCATTTTTCAATGACTCTACATGGACTCAAAATTAAATTGGTGTAACTCTATTGTAAACAAGGGAAGTCTACAAAATAAGCACAGAATAAACTTTTGTCTGGTACATAAAAAAGTTGGGTAAAAAAAACTAACAATTTAGGTAAAATTAGAGTATTCTCATGTTAGCAACTTCACAACAGACTTAAAAATTTATTTTCATGACCAAAAAAAAAAAGTACAAACCTAAAGGCAATAAAATGCTTTGCCATGCACAGCCTGATACGACCGCAGATGTATATTGAGCATATAAATAACACCATTTTTTTTTTATGTCAGTTCAAATCAAACATATTTTACTTTCGGATCATTCAATATGGACTAATTTGAAAACAGGAATCAGGTAGACCCACATATTTCTATTCAGCAGAAGTCTCGAACTACATGTACATATCTCCTTAATTTCATATGATAGTAAGTCCTACAAACTATTGAAAATGTGTACATTTAATTTTTTTTCTAGCTCCTCTCATGTGAAAGCAGTACCTTTTTGGTCACTATTTATGTGTTGCGTCTAAATAAGAATTGTAACACTTTATAGTGACTGAACAGGTTAAACAAATACTTCTTAGGAAACAGAAAAAGAAGACAACTTGAAACAGCACAGCCATGCCAGTATATGTATGTATAAAACTCAGATCAGAATAGCATGGGCAATGTGTTAGTTCTATGTCCTTGTGAATTTATTGTGAGGAAAGTTATCAACAATTCTGCAGATAATGCAATTTTATCAAGTGTTTTGTACATTGCTGTTTGGGAAGTTTGGGAAGTTTTTATGTTTTAAGATATATATAAAAGTTAAATTTAATTTGCATATATATCTGAAAGATAAAATCATTTTTGGTGAAGATCTGGATTAAAAACATTTTTTTTGTCCTATGCTTGAACAGATTTTTTATTCATCAATTTATGAACCAGAATATTTTTTCAGGAAAAATACCATAACCCCTCATGCCTTTTCAAGTTCAATGTTCGTTCCCTAAACATTTTCTATCTGAACTTATAATTTCATTTTAGACATGTAACCTAGGACATTTGTTCTGAACATGCATGAAATATTTGCCACTGGACGTTAAACAACCAACAAATAATCAAAACATAGGCCATTGTCTTAGTATAAAGCTGGCATTTAAGGTAGCGCCTTCCTCATATTAACATTATATATAAACATGTATTTTTAGTTTTTATAAATTTTATCTCTGAAAGTGTTATCAATGATCCATATAAAGATGCTGTTTAACGAGTTCTTGAATGTGGTTTACTCCTGGTTTGCCCCATTTTAATTTTACCAATAAAGTAACAATAAAGACAAAAGGTTTAATGAGCATACAATTGTATAGTCTGTTCGATTCCAACTAAGGTATATATTATACATAGAATAATACATGACAAAATCCGTATCGCATGCTGTATCATCACGAGAAACCAATATCAGTCCTGAGGGCCGAAGGTCCCGAGGGCTGATATTGGTCGAGTGGTGATACAGCATGCGATACGGATTTGTCCATGTATTATTCTGTTTATCATATATTTTAATATAATCATTTTCATAGGATATCAATTTTTTTTATTAAATCGTCCGAAATTATTAGAAAGAAAAGAACATTATGATTGTGCTGTATTTTTCAAGCTGATTTTTTTTTAATAGACTTCAACACCAAGAAAAAAATTATTGAAAAGTTTGCTATCTATTCTAATCAAACTGAAATCGTAAAAATTATCCATCGGGTAATGCAAATAAACCACGAAAATTCAGACCAAATTAACACACAGAAACTTCAGATAGTTCCATCTAATTGTGTCTTTTCTTTTCTTTTTCTTCATAAAAATCGATCGTAAAGTTCCTGGGTAATAATTTTTTGAAAAATATCGATTTTAGTTAAAATGATAGGACATTTCTGTAAGGAATGCCAGGAAATACAGCAACTGGACGTCATATGGCAAGCGTTGACGTCATTTGAATTATGACGTCACGCCAGGTATGCGATACGGGTTTTGCTATGCGATATGGGGTATGTGTTACGGATTTAGCTATGCGATACAGGGTAGGTGATACAGACTGGAAAAAGTAACCTTTATTAGATATACAAAATTGCTGTATTTTGTAGTAAGTAGGCCTATATGATAAAGTTTGTTAGTGATTTCTATATTTTCAGGTGTTTTTTTTTTTATAAAAAAATAATAAATAAATCAAATATTTTTTCCTTATAATATGACAATAATAATTATTAATGATGCAATGAAATCTGAAATACCACACAATTACGTATTATACTTTGCCTTAATTAAAAAAAAAACCAATTACGGCAATTAACTTTAAAAAAAAATGGCACAGATTTTGTCTTTTGCTTAAAGTTAGTAATGTGGATGCCTCGTAAAGTTACCATGACTTTGATAAAAACTTTGCATAAAAAAATGTATTTAAAAAAAATATTAGGTATTTCGTAGTGAGTCCGTTAAGTTTCCTACACATTCATTTCATGTATATCGGTCCTCAGATAATCTACGTGTAATTACGATATTGTATTTTGAATATATCATTTCCCAATAAAACCCAATTCTCATTTTGTTCATCACAATTTTACGCAGTACCATAAACTGTTGAATACCGCTAATACAATGTAATACGTTCAAAACTTCTGTTTAGCTGTGGAGTCGAACACTAAAAGTGATGAAACATTTTTCACTTCTACAGACATTGTACATATATTTTGAACAGAAATAAGAAAACAGCATGTGTAACTTTATTTCTATTCTTCAAATGGCGAAGAAAACGAATATTTAAAGAAATGATTTCACTCCAATTCGTATTCGTCTATTCCCATCTCAACCACTTCTTTGTCGAGAATGTTTAGCATTGTTCGTTAACTGACATGTTAGATGCGAGTTAATGATACTCTCTTCCATATACACCATACTTCCACTTCCTTCCTTTTTTCTCCTGATTTTGCTAACTGGTCACTTCCGGGTATATTTTTTTTTCAATTTTTTTTTTCATTTGTTTTCACCTTGCATTAGTCGTTGTTATTTGTATCGTTCGATTTGTTTTTAAACTTTCTCTTCTCAAATTGCGTGTTCTCTTGAAACTCGAAAATATTATTCCACCTAAAGCGTTATGTATATCAATGATCAAAGTAAACCAATATGTCACAACGGTTAGATTAAATGTAACAGATCGTATAAATTGTTTTATGAAATATTTAACCTCCTGTTGATTCACCGTTGTTTTGAGAAAAAAAAAATAATCCCCCCTTTTTGTCATTTCAGCTAATGTTTTCATATTGTCAACACACATCCATATTTGAACTCAGTGACAGAAATCATTTACATTATTTTGAGATCCCTACTGCTGTTTAATTCTATGTTATATACATTTTTTTTTATAAATATTTTACTTAATTTCTTACCCCTCAACAAGACTACAATAGAGCGTTGTCAGAATTGCCAAAACAAAAAAAGCTGCTGCCTTCTTCATTTTCTATCACTTCAGGAATTAAAACATCCAGGAAGTTTGTCGATGAAAGGTTGAGCCGTTTATCACATAACGGTATCTTGGTTTTTTCTGTTTATCTACAGTTTGTTAATAACATAACTGATAACATTGGTAAATACCTATACGTCATTTTGAATTAAACCACCAAAACAGGTGAAGTACCTGATTGAAACAGTCTTTGAACTTTATTGTACATTTCGTATTTTGAAGTTCTAGACATATTTATGTTTTCTTGAATAATAGTTTTGTGAAAATATAATGAACTTACTGAATATGCATGTAATATTTGCCAATGGACCTTAAGGAAGTTCGCTTGTCATCTTTTGGAATTTTGTCAGATTTTTGGACTCCTCTGGTTTTATCCATTTGAATGCCATTATGAAAATTGCCCATTGACACACATTTTTCTTTTTATAAATCGTTTATTTCCCCGAGGGAATCACCAGCCCAGTAGTCAGCACTTTTTGTGCTGACATGAATTATCATTGATATGGTTATATTTATAAATTAACTGTTTACAAAATTTAGAATTTTTGAAATACTAAGGCTTTTCTACCTCAGGCATAGATTACCTAAGCTGGATTTGGCAAAACTTTTAGGAATTTTGGTCCTCGATGCTCTTCAACTTCGTACTTTATTTGGCCTTTTTAACTTTTTTGGATTCGAGCGCCACTGATGAGTCTTTTGTAGACGAAACGCGCTTCTGGCGTATATACAAAATTTAGTCCTATTTAGTATTTAGTATCTATGATGAGTTTATTTATAATGTATAATGATATAAAAAACATCTGTAAAAGTCTAATAAATTTTTATTATTTAAGGAATGATTGAAATATTTTTTTCTGTCTATGAAGAAATAACATCAAAAATTTGGTGCACACTGAATAACGCGCGTAGCGGGTTATTTAACAGTGTGCACCACATTTTTAGTGTTATTTCGAATAAACAGAAAAAATATTACAGTCATTTCTTATAATTTAATTCTAAATTCCATTTTAAACCGTAGAAAACCATGAAAAAACGTTCATGACGTTACGGTCACATGACTAAATTATGTCTATGGGATGATAAAAAATAACGTCAGCCAATCAGAAGACGCGTTACATCCAAAATCAAATTATTTTTTAATGTTTTTGAGAACTTAAACTTGTCAATGATAAAGCTAGGAAAAGTCAAGAGAGAATACCTTCCCGCCAAAATTTCAATGGCTATTATCTCAAAATCAAGCACCTTGACCGATATATTTTTTTTTGCTCTTTTGGTTCCTTCATTAATCCCCTATCAATATAAATAAACTCATCATAGATACCAGGCCTATTTTACACTTACGCCAGACGCGCGTTTTGTCTACAAAAGACTCATCAGTGACGCTCGAATAAAAAATATTGTGTTTTGAAAAGTTAGTTATTTTGAAACTGAGATGCGAACTCCCTTAAGCAAACCACAATTAATAGTTTTTGATAAAATGAATGAAGGGGGAAGAGAAGTACAGGTGTAATCGCTTTTTTCATCAAGATTGATATACCTACTTTATTATACTGCAAATATCATCGCGTCTATATCACTGGGGTTTATGTGATATCCGTAACCAGGTTCGATAGCATTAAAATAAAACAAAAAAACGCGAGGATAGGGGAAACTGTATAGGCTGATATCCGTAACTGTTACAAACGTTTAGAAAATAATATCCTTTTCTGTTGAGTTGCGTTGTTTCTGTTTCATTTATTATCCTCGATTCAATAGATCGGACGATTTTTTTTTCTTTTTCGGAAATATAACTGTCATAAGAGGGGCGAAATATACCGCAGGGAAATTCAAACTCATAGATCAAAAATAAACTGACAACGACAGCTAAAAAAAGGCAGACAAACTAAAGAACACAAGATACAACATAGATAACCAAAGACTAAGCAACATGAACCCCACCAAAAACTTGGGGTGATAAATTCGTCAAAAGATTAGAAATTATCGGAAATTGAAAAAAAAGTTTGTCTACAATATACATGTAACTACAACATTAGAAAAATGACACTGTTTAATATGACGTATTCACAATAAATCTAGTGGATGTTGGTTGTGTAATGATAGATAATTAAGTTTTAGATGCATTTTTTTATTACTTTTTTTTTTGTTGTTGCTTTTAACTAGTTTTCAGTAACTACGAGTATTCTCAGCTATGTGCTTAATGTCTTTTTGTTCTTGGGGTGTACAAGTAATCTCCCACGTCCACTCTGTGTTTTTGTTAGATTTTTTTTTATTTGTATCCATCTGATGAGTTAAGCCTTTTCGTCTGATTTTCTTAGCCTTTTATTATGTTGTACTGTGATACCACTGCCCAAGGTTAAAGGAAGGATGGGCGCCCGCTTACGTGTTCAACCCTGCCACATTCTGTATTTACCTGTCCAAAGTCAGGAGCCTGCAATTCAGTGGTTGTTGTTTGTTGCTGAGTAACACAATTGTGTTTCGTTAATTTGCCTTTGTACAAATATAAAGCCATAAGTTGACTTGTTTGAATTGTGTTACATTTGTTATTTCGGGACCTTTATATCTGACTATGTGGTTTGGTCTTTGCTGACAGTTGAAGGCCGCACGATGACCTATAATTTTAAATTTCTTTGTCATTTGGTCTCTGAAAAAATATTCGTCCGATCTAATGAATCGAGGATAATAACTATAGGTGCAATCTTTTCTAGTGTTTATTTATATAAAAAAAGTTTGGTTGAGAAAAAAAATTATGGTGCCATTCTAAATGTTGTGTTTCCTCGTGTACGACTTAGGAACTACAATGGAAATGATCATATTTACTAAGTCACAGTCTCATCTTTCAGTTGTTATTTTACCATTCCCAAAAACAAAGTTCTGATTAAACATATACATCAATAAAACGAGGTACAGTATAATGAATGCAAAGTTAATATATTACAGTGTACGAAATAAAAAATTGTTTACACTCCTTTTGATTTTAAAATTGATGCTGACTTATGTTATATGTATTGACTTCTACACATTTTGGTCTCAAGCGATTCTAAAAATAAGATTTCCAAAACACCGACGTTGCCTTTCAAACCCTTATACTAAGCTGTTACATGTACATATAATGTGAAACAAATGCAATTGTCGCATATAAACTTTTCAATATATATACATGTATATATATATATACAGTCCGCCAAAAGTTAAGCACCACCGTAATTCAACTGGCAATATTTTTTTAATTATTGCGAACAAAATATTTATTTTTGGTGTTATGAATTGCCTTTAACATACACTAAGAAAATTCATTACTACCAAAAAGATTCAACTCCAATGAAGCAGTCCAGAAACTTTTTATTACAGGGCATCTGCGTGTTTACAAATACACTGTTTCTCCAGGTGCTCGTGTTAGTGTTCGAACATTGGTCCGTCGACTTCATAGAGGCAACCGAAGAGCAAATCGTGTTGTCACGAGACCTGCCCTAACAGGCAGGCAATATACAGTCAGGTTTCAATAGGGTTATGACTATCTATGCTTGAACATGAGAAGCTGACAAAAGACTCATTGTTCAGATTAGAGTCGGTTCATTTAACGACCAGTAGTCGCCATAATACGAATTTCGCCTGGAAATAAAACGGCCAATGATCAAAGCAACATGGGTCCAATGACTGCATTCGGTCCTGGTGGTGTTCCAGTACGGCAGTGCTTCTTATACTGTTGTCAGCCGGGTATGCATATTCTGCAGGGTCACATAAACGGACAGACATACAGAGATGTGTTGCCTAAAACATTGTAGTCCCTCATTTTGATAATCCCCCATTTGCGTCAACATGGTCTCGACCCTTGTACATAGACGACAACGCTAGACCACACAGGGCAAGGATAGTAACCGAGTCCAAAGAGCATAAAGCCATTTACATTATCTTTTGGCCTTCCATGTCTCCATAAATAAACCTTATCTAACATGTCAGGGATATGCCATTGGTAGAAATTACAATCGCAGAGACCCACCTTTACAAAATGTTGTCGATTTAAAAGTGGCAATCGAGAATGCCTAAAAGTTCCTCAAATTGAGTTTTGAAGGCTTGTAACGAGTATGAGACGTCGTGTTATGGAACTGTACCGGAAGAGAGGTTTTTACACATGCTATTGACCCAAATATTGACCTTAATTTTGCCGAACATACCAAAGATTATTTGTAGAAAATTTTAATGATAATGGGTGATTAATTGTTGTAAAAAAAATCACAGTGAAACTTAAATTCCGTTTCTAGTTTGTGTAATTTACACTATTTCTATGAACACATAACCTAACCGAATTGGATAAACATTATTTTTCACCATTCACTCGTTTCATATGACTTTAATCGAAAGTTAACGGATAATTTTGATTCGATACAGATATGAATTTTATTGTTTTTTTTTAGGTTTGAAATAAAAAAAGTTGAAAAGGGTTTGCAAATAAGATAAGTGTCCAACATAATAAAAACGATGTTAACGTGTTTAGTTGATTCTGATAGTCAATCATTGGTGAGATCTATCATCAATCTTTTTTCTTTGACTCCATTTACATTCGATATGAAATCATTATGATATTTTATACAAATAATTCGTGAAGTGTTTTAGTTGTTTCAATTGAATAGCTTTCTCACCTTTCCAGTCTTGGACAAAATCAAGGTCCAAAATTACAAATCATGACTCAATTTATCAAATTTTGAACTCTATAAATAGCCAGTTAGATGGGATTACCATGTCTACTTTGAAAAATGCCAGTATTAAATAAATATCTTTGTTTGCTTTTGTAATCTTTTCTCTACCTGGTTAAGGAAGTAATTGACAAAATAAAATGCTGACATAATACTGTCCTCTACCTAAATTTGCCTAGAGAATAAATTTGAAAAATTAAAATCATTAGGGGGTTAATTGAACATAGTCTATATCTAGTCTGGTGAATAGACAAAAACTTTCTTACACGCATCTAACCGTTAAAGATGTAAAGCTATGGCTCGTTTTGTTTTTTTAGATAAGTATTGGTTTTTTTTGGTGTTTTTTTTTTGGTCAGAATAGCTGAAAGATGTTAGTGTAATGTTGTTTTATGTATTTTCATTCTTGTTTTAGATTAAGCCATGATATTTAAGGCTTCAATTATAAGTATATGGGATGTAGTTATCTTAACTACAAATGTATCTGCCAAGAACTACCTGGTATTTTTATTTTTGATTTGTCTTGAATATGACATTTCATCAATATACTTTTAATTAGATAAATCTTACTTTCTTTCGTTGCACCCTTTATGATTACTTTTCGTATGTTTTCAACATGAACGTTTAATAAAGAAAGAATAAAATTCTAAAATCGATTATAATACTTTTTCGAAATGGACAAATTTAGATTTATAATAATCGATTCGGGTTTAAAGGGATCCTCATGATATATGAATGTTTATCTTTTGTTTAACTTGACATCATTCATTTCGTCATATATATTGTAAAATAATTTTTTTTTCTTTAATGCTTTAACTACATTTATGTAGGTCCATTTAACAAAAAGGGACGAAGATACATAAGGGCTAATAAATTAAAGTCGATTAAAAACAGACAACACAGCGACGATAAGACATTTTTAGCCGACTACACGGCATGTGTTTTACTCATTGTTGAAGGCCGAACGGCTGCCTATAATTGCTTATATTCGATTCGTTTAACCTTTGTCGATATTTATCAAATTGGCTATTATACAATACTTTCTATCTTTATAGTAAACAAAACATTGCTCAGACAAAAAAGATTCAGCAACACGAATCTGATTCGTGATTAGGATTGATAACCTTTTCGATTCTTGATCCAATAGTAGAACAGTTTCGTGTTCCGTTCGACAAGTAGAAAATGTTGGGACATTAGTAGCATCCGATGATGTTATAATCGATGCAAAGAGAACAATAGTGTGGCTTCGATGTATAGATTAAATCCTTGATAACTATGACAGATATTCCAAAACAGCTGACATCAACCAAATATTGAACATGTTGAAGGCGTCAGTAAAACTTTCGAAAATAAATTCCCGCAGCTTCTTTGTTAGAGCATCCCTATAAAAGAGAAATCATCAGAAAGCGCAATCTCTGAAATACCGTAACAACTTGACGATATGTCTATAATAAGAAGAGAATTTGTAGAAATGCTGCTACACACAAAATGAAAATTTATCATTTTAATTTAGATAAGTGCTCAACCTACTATCACTAGATGTAAACCAAGATATGAAACATACTTGAACGAACAAATGAACAAAGAACTACACAGAAGAGTAAATGTTGAGCAACTCGCACTCCACCAAAAATATTACGATTGTACATGTGTATGTTGTATTCTGCATTTCTATATATTTTGAAATTTTAAAATTGCTTTTAAAGTTACATTGTAGTTATATGAATAAAATAAAGTTGTATATTAAAGTTAGTTGTAATTTGACTTACGAAGAGTGTTGTCAGTAAAAGCTCCAAATAAGCTTATGTTTGCCATCATTACTAAATTACTGAATTAAATGTATATTAATACATATTTAAAAAAAAGTCATACAAACTTATAAACAGATTTCGCCAAAACTTATTTCCCATTTCTTATATATTTTTTATAATTTGGCATCGTTGTATATTCTTTTAAGAATAAGATAAGATAAGATAAGAATTTTATTAATCTAATCAAGAACCCATAAAGGGCATCATTTTACAACACAATATGATTGGAAAAAACAAAACAGAAAACTAATACATACTATAACGTTATGAACAGGATCAGAGCCTAACACAACATGTGTTTTATATAACTATTATATTAAATCTTATAACAATAAAATACTAAATTACTTCATATATTTTGTTTACATCTGGATCTTATTTCTAAACCTTTAATAATGTAATTTCCTAGGCACATGAGAGTTGGTAAATGCTCATTTGTGAACAGCCAGAAATATTTCTTATCATTAGGTAGTTCTTTAACATTAGTACAAAAAGTGATAACTTTATCAAATAATAATTTCCTCTGTTCATCATATAATGGACAATTTACTGTAAAATGGGTCTCATCTTCAATAGAATTTGATTCATGTGATAAGCAGTGATGACATAGACGTTGAGTTCTCTCTATGTATTTTTTATTATATCTATCTTTCTCAATTTTAAGATCATGAGCACTTATTCTCATTTTACATATAGCTCTTCTTTTACTAAAATCTTTAATTGATAAATAAGCCTCCTTTACAAAGTCAGTCTTGAGGTTGAAATAATTCTCTAATTTACTATTACCTTGTGATAAGCTTTCAGATCTTTTGACCAACCAAAATGTTTTGAAACTATTACAAAGTTTACATTTTACAAATTTAATTAATTTATTGAGCTTTGTATCTAAATTTTGTATATCAAGTGATTGAAGTACATATTTCATAGATGAATACCAACAATTAATGTTTTCTGCATCTAAAATTTTATTACAAACATAAGCATCATAAAGTGTGTTCAACTTGTTAAGCCTGTGTACATATTTTACCATAGATATAATGACAGAAAAATAAAGAGGAAATCTTGCAACCTCTGATAACACTGCTAAATTTGAGGCTTTCTTATTTACACCAAGAATATACTTTAAATATCTGAAATGTGATTTTTCCAAATAATCATTTATGTAGATAAATTCAAATAGATAATCACTTTTTTCTTGCAAGCAGCAGAGTTAATTTTAAATGAACCCCAAATTTCACTACAATATAATAAAATTGGTTTTATTGTGTGATCATATAAATGAATTGCAGTATCAATACTTGGATTACAAGCTGACATGGATTTTTGTAATTTAAATTTTGCCTGTAAGGATTTTTTGAATAGCTCTTCTTTCCCCTGTTGAAAAAGACCACTAGAAGTAAAGACTATCCCTAAATATTTACATTTATTAACACATTCTATAGCCTCTTTATCTAAATAAAATGATTCCTTTAAAAATTTTCCAGGTTTGTTAAAAATTAAAACTTTTGTTTTGGACAAGTTTACATCTAGACACCAGTCAATACAATAAGTATGCAATATATCAAGTCGGTTTTTAAGACCTTTTTTAGTGTTTGATAATACAATAATGTCATCAGCGTACATAAGACAATCAATTCTACGCCCATTGATATCAACAGCATCTGGACTTGGCTCAAATTTTGGAGGCAGATCGTTAATGAAAAGCTTAAATAAGTTTGGACTTAGAACATCCCCTTGTCTTAAAGATGGTGTTAATACATTGCCCACTTTCACAGACATTTCATTCTTGCTATACATATCTTTTAAAATAGTATAAATTTTCCAGATATGTTATTTTCCAATAATTTATATTTAATACCACGTACAGTGTATGACCCTGTCGAAAGCCTTTTTAAAGTCCACGAAGCAAGCATAGATTTTCTCCCCTTTTTTGTTAGTATATTTATCTAATATGGTTTTTAAAACAAACATATGATCAAATGTTCTACTCTTTTTTGAAAAACCAATCTGACATGGATGAATTATATTATTTTTATCAAGATGAATGTCAAGTCTTTTATTAAGAATACTGTTAAATAATTTTCCAATGCATGAATTTATTGCTATGCCTCTGTAATTTTCAGGTTTACTAGGACTCCCTGTAAAATTGGACATAAATAAGATAATGCCCATTTGTGAGGGTATTTTCCAGAGCAGAATACTAAATTAAAAAGTTTCTGCAAAACAGGTGCAAATATACTTCCCCCAGATTTTAATATCTCGATTGGAATACCATCCAATCCTGCAGCTTTATTATTCTTTAGTTTATTTATAGCATCTAAAATTTCTTTTAGGGTTATTTTGTAATCTAGTTCACAAAAAGTTGGATTTTTTTCTATTTTTTTTTTACTTTTTTACTAATTTCCTCTAATCTGTCTTTAAATTTGTCAGAGTTAAAATTTAAAGATTGAAAATATGAAAACCAGACATTACTTTGAATAGAATTTTCTGGACCATCCGAAATGCCTTCTTTTTATTCTTTAATGAGATTCCAATAACTCTTTGGATTATTATCCCTTAGATTATCCAGACTGGCAAGAATGTTTTGTTTAAATTTCCTTTCTTTATATTTACGTAGCTTATTACACTCTCTATAACATTTATAGACCCTTTTATAATTGGGTCCCACGGAAATTTTGATAATAGCTTACCTTTAGAAATAAGACTTTTACGTTTTTGTACTAGGTCTATGTCAAACCTTTTTTTATTTTTATGTTTACGTACACCTTTTAATTTTGTTTTACGAAATATTAAACATTTACTAGCAGCGTTAGGTATTATATTAAAACATTCATTAGCCGCTTGTTCAATATAGTCCTCTGAAAGATTAATTTTTGAGTCTAAAAATTGTTTAATACTGTTTTTAATATTTGGCTGGCATAAAGTATCTTGAAGTTTTTGTGTAGAAGTTTCTGACCATATATATTTTCCTGGAAATAAAATAATAATGTCTTACTCATTATTTTTATGTGAATAACTAGCTAACATGCCAAATGTTAGTTTACAGTGACAGTCTGACAGAGTTGATAAAAAATCAGCAACATGAAAAAATAAAGTGTCTGCAATCAAGTCTTCTGACACGATAACATAGTCAACCACACTACTACCTACTGCTTTCATACAAGTGTATTTACCATAAGGATCACCCCACATTCTCCCATTTAAAATACGTAATTTGGACGCAATACACAAGTCCAGAAGTTGTTTACCTCTTGAATCTACTTTCATATCATAACTACATCTTTTTTCTTGAATAACATCACAACTATAATTATCATACATTGGTATATATGTGTATCATTAACATCATTAATTATAAAATCTGGCTCTGACCCTGTCCTTGCATTTAAGTCCCCACACAATATAATACTACCTTGTTGACTAAACTTAATAATATCTTTTTCTATGTTTTCAAGTGTGTCGTCTTCTGATTGGTCAGCATAAAATGAAGTTGCAGGTATAATATATGCCAAACATAGAAATATATCTGTATTTAGATTAAAATAATGTTTATCAAATTGCAACCATTGAAAATCTTTACATGTATTTGTTAAAATCTTGATGCCCTTGCGAACTTCATATTTTATCAAAATACCTAGGCCCCCATAGTATCTAGAATTAGTTGATTGTGGTCTACAAATAGGGTAATAGTTAAAACCCCCAATATTGACTGTAGTGTTATAACCTACATGGGTCTCAGTTAATAGTACAACATCATAATTTCTTATCTCTTGAAGAAAAAGGGGGTCTGTTATTTTATCATGGTGTTTTGAAATAAGCCCACCTATATTCCAAACACAAAATGTTATGTTGTGGAAAAAATTATTTTTCTTTAGACTGGTCATAATTGCTCTTTAATCAAAATTTTTTTTTTTAATTTCCCTCTGATGACCACTTCTAAGTTGTACAATATTTTTTTTTTAGATAGATAGTTAGCTTTTGGGCAGGTACAATGTAATATGAATATGAAATCCTTGTAAAGTAATAAAACTCTTTGCTCTCTTATGAAATAACTAAATCCTCTAACTGAGGAAAGGTAAAAATGGGTTAACCTTTTCTTGTCCTATATAATTATAAAGGACAATTTAAGTTTATACAAGACAGAAAGCAAAACAAAATCTAACTACAATTGCTTACAGAGAAATTTAGGCACTGCTCTGCCTTTATTTTCTAAATTACTGTGATCACACAGATATACTTCTTCGGTATCAAAGTATTCCTGCTTCAATAAAACACTTATCAACTGGCCTTTCATATTGAAGCTTTCGTTGTCAGCTCTAGAAGAAGCTTAATGGTAACATTTTTTTTCAGCTTTTACCGAAATGATTACGTAATTCATGTAATGTGAGTGAGGTTCGAGTTTAAATAATATAACTCACATTGCTTCAGTTCAAAATAGTAATTCAAAAGCCAGAAACCCTAGTAATTATAGACATACTGATTGGAAAATGTTAAAGTCGATATTTAAACATTTAACATAAATAAGGAAGAAGTAAACTATGTGTAAACTGGTTTACCAAACTTAAACCGGCTCATCCAATATCTGAGACCATCTAAGTATATATTTGGTATCATGAGATCGTTGCCCCTTATAAGAGTCTCTAAATCTATTGCTTCTCTTCCGACCACTGGCGTCATGAGAAATAACTGGAAATAGAAATAAGAAAGCTTTCTTGTAATTTGATATTTTTTTTACGATACTATTTTTTGTTCAGTTATTATTCTCTGCTTAATCAAAATTACGTCCCTATCACATGAATTGTACCCTTATATGATAAAGAAGTATTTGGAAAAAGAAATTGCATGCTATCGTAGAATTTTGTAAATTTATAAATGTATGCAGATTTCATAGTTTGTTGAACTAGAAACCAAACCTTTGCATGAAAAGATTTATTTTTAACATATGCAAGGTTAACATACACATAAGGATGTGTAAAGAGTCAGGAAAATTATTTTTGAAATGATGAATAAATTAAGTTTATGACAAGTTTGTGTATATATCTTTAATGCTGATGTGCACTAAAACATGTTATATGCCCATTCCTCTTGTATTTTACTAAGTATTTACAAAATTTCTCATTTGAGCAGGAAATGCTACCCTTTCTACTGCACATAGGTTCGCCCCATTTATTTGTTTGTTGATCGTGTTGCTAAATCCTAAAATCAATTTGTTATGTAGCGTTATTATTGTCTGTATTTTGTCGGTCTTGTTGTTTTGGCCGTGGTTTGTCTTTTTTTTATCGAACTCTTGGTGTATTATCTCCCTATCTATGCCCTCTTCTTGCCGACTTTCTTCTTTATTATTATGAGGCTGAATTCATACAGGAACTTCTCAGGAAGAAAGATAAAAAGTTAGCAATATCCTTTAAGAACTTCTCAGGAAGACAGATAAGAAGTTAGCAATATCCTTTAACTTTACGATCCGCTAATTAGATGATGTTCTCTCACTAAATAATACAAAATTTGGTGACTTAGTGGAACGAATCTATCCCAACCAACTAGATAAAGGATGCCAAAGACACAGTTAAGTCTACCTGATATCTTGACTTACACCTAGAAATGGACAATGAGGGTCGGTTGAAAACTAAACTTAACGACAAAAGAGATGAACTCATATTCCAAATTGTGAACTTTCCATTTCTATGTAGCAACATTCCAGCAGCGCATGAATACGAAGTATATATCTCCAAATTGGTAAGATAATCTCGGGCTTATATTTTCTATTATAATTTCCTTGATAGAGAATTGCTACTCACAAGGAAGCTATCAAACCAAGAGTTCCAAATGGTGAAGTTGAAATCATCCCTTCGTAAATTTTGCGGACGCCATCACGAGTTGGTTGACCGTTATGGAATAACCGTTTCACAGATGATACTGGATATGTTCCTTATGTCGCAACTAAAGGCAACAGTAGTATACCGCTGTTCAAAACTCGTAAATCTATCATGGACAAAAAACAAAATCTGGGTAACAAACTAAAACTGAGGGAAACGCATTAAATATAAGCTGAGAACAACGACACAACATTAAAATGTAACACACACAGAAACGGACTAAGCATTAGACAAAATCCGATGAGAATAACAAATATAACATCAAAACCAAATACATGAATTTGGGATAGAAAAGTACCGTGACACGTCTTATAGTAATGTGAATTTACAAAACCATTCCCTTTTCACGAATGTGACCTACCGAATTGGACTATTTTCTGGATTTGTGATAGTATAAGCAACACGACGGGTGTCACATGTGGATAAGGATCTTCTTACCCTTCCGGATCACCGGAGCACCTGAGATCACCCCAGTTTTTGATGGGGTTCGGTTTTAGTCTATATTTTTCTAAGTTGTGTCTTCTGTACTATTATTTGTCTTTGTATTTTTAGCTATGGTAGTGTTAATTTATTTTCAATCTATGAGTTTGACTGTCCCTCTGGTATCTTGCGCCCCACTTTGAGTATGAAAAGGACATGTTACTTCAGTTAATACCTTGTAATGTTTTGGCAACAACAGTTGTCATGTAATTCTGTTGTTTGTTGTCATATTTAACTTTATAAATATCAGCAGATCGACCGTTGTTTATTTTTTTTATCTTTAAGGACACTTTTTTTTTGTATCGTATCAAGTCCAAATGGTTAAAAAATCATTTCCACACATAAGAAAATATTTTCTGTTTAATATGCAGTCCTAAACGTTTCATTCAGTTTTTTTTGTAAATATAGTTTACCAGCAGTCATACAAAATAACATGTTAAGACATGAAGATAACAAATATCGTGGAAAATGAACAGATTTTTTTATTTAATGAACAATTTCTTGCATTGCTTAACGAAAAATAATGGGAAATCTCTTTTACTCAACTCTTGTTCTAAAATATACGAAATGTTTGGTAACATTTAGAAATAAACATTTATGTCCAACATACTAGTTTGACTCTTCAGTTTGAATTAAATCAAATGAAAATGTTCTGTATAAAACACTTACATTGCATTCTTTCTTTATTTACTTTTTGTATGCCTGGCAAACCGAGAGGATTAGCATCTGCTTTTTAGTTGCCAAGCTGCTATTTACCAGGTTTACAAATTCGTCCAGTTCTCCACATTACTATTATAATGAGTATTACTGACAGAAGGAACAATACTAAAAATAAGTAAGTTCACAGTAATAGAAATTTATTGCACTAAGAACTGTTTTATAAATGTATGTGGTAGTTTCAATGGCTACCACAAATTTACTGAACATAACAGTATTGTTATAGTCCATACTCAAGAATCACTTTCAAACCGATATGATACCAGTGTTAATGTCAGGAATATGAACATGTCTTTGCTATTGATTTGGTTTTGTTTAAACTTATTTTTCTTTTGTATTTAATTTCCTGTGTGTATTTAATAAACTTTTCAAATTGAAAACAAATTAGATGAAAGCATCTTTTTTTAGACAGAATAATTATATAAATATGCAAATTTTATATTGCTACTGGTGTGTTTATCTTGATGGTACTCACCACTGCTGATATTTCCGTCAAATACTCCAGCTGTTTAACTTTGTGCCTTACTGGAAGCTGAAATATTCCGATGAATCCAGTGTAATTAATGAATCGACAAGAGCATAACACATACATGTAAGGCTTGAACTTTGTAATTATTTTGATTATTTTATGATTGTTTGTTTTTTACTAAATTTATAGCCTGACAACATTAACAGACATTTGATAAAAACGTGGAAACCGAAATGAATAATAAAAAAAATCCATTTAATTAAATTGAATTGTAGAAAATGAATAAATGTGCATAGTTGTAGTTTGTTTATGTAGTTCATACGTGTTTCTCGTTTCTCGTTTTTATATAGATTATACCGTTGATTTTCCCATTTGAATGGATTTACATTACTAACTATTTGGGCCTTTTATAGCTTGCTGTTCGGTGTGAGCCAAGGCTTAGTGTTGAAGACCTTACGTTGACCTATAACGGTTTACTTTTATAAACTGTGACTTGGATGGAGAGTTGTCTCTTTGGCACTCATACCACATCTTCCTATATCTATGTATGAAAATTTCAGCTTGATATGTGGATATACTAAACAAATATTAAAAGGAAGTTCGTTAAATTTATCTACTTTTCAATCCTGAGCTACACAGTTGACATTTAAATGAAATTTAACCAAACAAAAAGAGGTCAACTTATGTTTGTTTTAGAATGTAACCTTTTTTCTTTTGTTGTTAAAAGATCATTTTACAAGTGATTTTTACGCCCTAACAAAATTCGGAATATACAGGAGGGATAATTCAAATTCATCAGTCAAAGAAAAACAGATAAATCATTGTAATTTCGTTGACAACACAGCTTACAAAAACCCGACATACAAAACAAAATGCCAAATAAACACCACCAACTAAATAACAGTGTTGATCTACATTGTAGGTAAGTGTTATCCGTTATGAGTAAGTATTTATGGAATCACAATCGAGGCAGAAATGACGGGATTGCGATTACGACAATTGGAACACATTCGTTGTCATCTGTGACAAATATATTCTATGACGGTAAACTAAATTATGAGTTTTACAAACAGATGACTCCAACTTTGTCAATATAAAAGAACCATTGATTCACTAGCTTCCTGCTAGCAGCAACCTATTATAACAATTAATATATGAAACGCAATTCTGGAATAGATTATCTCCTGGAGAGAAATATACTTAATACTCATGTGCTGCTTGGAATATGCTACAAAGAAATTGACTGTTCTATTAAATAAACTTTATATTGATAGAGATATAATGAATTTAAAACATTTGGTGGTAATATATAAAATACAAGACGATTCATTAAATGATATTAATTATCTATTTTATCTATTAAGTTTACTTATTCACTCTTATTGAATTTCAAATAATGAGAGAAATAAGGTTAATGTTTTGTTTTTAAAGAAGAATATGAATACAGATATTATCTGATGGGAGTATAGAAAAAAACAAGTCACATGTTAAAAAACTTTTCAAATCTTCAAAAATATATGTAGATTAAATGTATCAATGATGTCTCAGTAGATGAAGGTTAATGAAGTTAATATGCGTCTGGTTTTTGTTCTCTATGTGTTAACAAACAAAACGAAAACAGTTTTCTAGAATATTTTGAGACAAAAATGTAATGAACATAATCCAGCATCGTTTCTTTTAAATATTTATATCAAGTAATTTTGAGTATGTTCGTATTAAATCACATGTTTGTTTTCTACTATATTTTTTTTTATTTCAACATGTTATTTCTATATACATTCGTTTCAGTGACATACTTATGGGCTTAAATAGTTGAAATACATTAATCAAATCTAACAAATCTTAAACTAATAAATTATTCCGTTTCACCACACAAAAGGTCAAGTACAAAATGTAATTGTGTCAATTATTGAAATAAATATGGAAAATGGGCACAATTTCGGAAAGCAAAGTGATGTTCATAAATACTTGATCTATACCATTAAATTTAATAGAATATAGATATTATTACATATACTTTTGATAATTGATTACCTTTTACTAAGATTTTTCCCTGGATGTTTAGTAAGTAATAATTGGATATTTGGAAAAAGATTAAAGCTTTAATCCGAGTAGATTGTTAAGACAGCAGATATGTCAGTTTTTTCAATTTATTTCAGTTCATTTATATAATGCAATTACAAAATAGTATTTATACGTTTAATATTAAATCATTATTGACTATTCTATTAAAAATCTTTTATATATAAACACCTTTAGAACGGCGATAGTAATCCTACAAATATGACTAATGACTAGCCTAAAAACTACTCGTGCAATTCTATGAATATATACATTCAAGAGTTCTAGTCGAGCAAGCAGATACAGTAAAGTATGTCGCAGACGCTAAGCAATGCATTAAAATGATAGTAATGTACAGTGTGTGTATATGAAGATGTTTACATGATACATTAGCTAACTACTAGAAACATTGTTATTTTATGTACATAGTTTTATACTTTGTACTTGTTTCGGCTTTCAAACTTTTGTATCTGAGCGTCACTTGTAAGTCTTGTGTGGACAAAATGCACTTCTGGCGTATTGAATTCTAAACTTGTTGCCTTTTGTAAGCTATATGGTATAAGAGGGAACACACTTCAATGGATAGCTAGTTTCCTTCAGGGCCGATCACAACAGGTTGTTTTAGATGGAAAGAAGTCAGAAACATCAGACGTAACATCTGGGGTTCCCAAAAAACTGTAATGGGGCCTCTTCTCATTCTCATTTACATAAATGACCTGCCAGAACTAGTAAGATCTAAAGCTAGTGTATTTGCAGATGATTGTTTACTTTACCGAAAGATATGTAAAGAGGAGGATACCATCTTACTTCAGAAAGACCTAGGCAATTTACAGAAATGGGAGGACACATGGCTTATGCAATTCAACCCTGACAAATGCGAGGTACTACGGGTAACAAATAAAAGAAAACCAATTACCATAAACTACACCATACATGCAAAGACATTAGAAGTAGTGAAGAATGCTAAATACCTAGGCCTTAACATCAGCCACAACTTATCGTGGAACTACCATATAGGTACAGTAACCAAGAAAGCGAACAACACCAATTCTTTCTTATATGTAAAGACCATCATATATGCATGCTATACCGCATAATACACCATCTTTTTGCAATACCACACGAGCAATACTTAATACCAAGAGGTGTATCATTAACAACTAGAGGACATGACATCAAATTCCTACTACCCTACTCGAGAATACAAAACCACCAGCAATGAATTTTTCCATCTGAAATTCGTCTGTAGAATGAACTACCATCTGCTGTCGTCACTGCTTCCACTTTGGAAGGATTCAAAGACAGCCTCCAGACACCTGCTTCCTGTTAGATATCTCAGTTTTAATTGTATATAACACCACAATGGCTTTTAATCGGATTTATGTACATAGTATGTTGGAACGATGTTTCCTTTGGGCATGTGTAAATAGTCATTTCGATAAAGGTGGTATGCAAATTATTATTATTAGAAGAAGATTGCTACACAAATTTGCAGTTTCGCAAATGCAACATCACTTTAAATAGAAGTAAAGACATCTTTTTACTTTTATAACAAAATATAAATTCCAGTATTAGACGTCTCTGACATAGTTTTAAATTTTGTTTTTACACACATGTTACCTATTCTGACATCGTAATGGAACTTCTTTTAATCTGAATTTTACTGGGCGTATTGCTGTGGGTTTGAATGAATATTCCAAAGGAGAAGTTCCGGTAAGGGCCAATTTTGGCCTCAAAATTCAGATTCATCTGACGAAAGATTTTGGACACTTTTTAAACTCTTAAGTGTCTATTTCAATTGATTTGATTAGTTTTTGTGAAAGTTTTTAAATGATTTAGTCATTAAAAACGCTCCGATTCAAGCTTAAATATGAAAAATCGAGCAAATATGCCAAAAAACGTCACTTTCCAGATGGTTTTAGTCAAAAATGAAAGTGGCCGCATCCGTGTTCATCCTCAACCTTTATATATGTTATGTATTATCATTAAATACAACTTGCATTTCAATATTATGAATGAACACGAATGCGGCCACTTTCATTTCAGACGGAAACCGTCTAAAATTTACCTAAAATGCTAAAATTGGGATGATTTCAGTAATTTAGCATGACTTAATGATGATAGTTCCCAATAAATGTACATTGTGCTGTCAAAAACAGCTTATGTTTATGTAGCAGAACCATTCTACTTTCCAATAAATAGCTAAAAGATAACAATTTCGTAATTTTGTAAAACTGCTATATTTTGGGGCCAAAAAGGGGTCTTACTGAACCTACTCCTTTATTTAATTAATGTCTTCAATGCAGATTTTATCCGTCTTAAGGCTTTGATAGTCTATAAATGTTTAAAGAAATAATCATCAATGTTTGCAGAACCCAAACATGAGTACCAGCATCGTGCTGTAATATTGCAAATAGATGAGTTGGATTTGTTTCTTATGATATGACGATGCTGAGACTATAGTGATTCGTTGTGTAATACATATCATATCAAGAACCCGAATTGAATACTGTAAACCAACTTATTTTCGCGAGCGATTTATTTTCGCGAATTTCGCGAGTAGAAAAAAAACGCGAATATAAATCGTCGCGAAAATGTAAATCTTCGATCTTTCCGTATTAAACTACAACATATAAATTTAAAAATCGCGAAACTAAAGAGCCGCGAAGTGGCCTAGAAATAATAAAACGCGAAATAAAGTATCCGCGAAAATAAGTTGGTTTACAGTATAACATAAAAGATTGACGAAATATCAGAGGGACAGTCAAACTCATAAATCGAAAATAAACTGAAATTGCCATGGCTAAAAATGAAAAAGACAAACAGACAAACAATAGTACACATGACACATCATAGAAAACTAAAGAATAAGCAACACGAAACCCCACCGAAAACTAGGGGTGATCTCATGTGCTCCGGAAAGGTAAGCAGATCCTGCTCCACATGTGGCACCCGTGGTATTGCTCATGTTATAACAAATCCGGTAAACAGTCTAATTCGGTAGGTAACATTCATTAAAGGGAAGGGGATTGTAGTTACGACGTAAGGAACATATCCGATATCATTTGTGAAACGGTTATTCCATAACGGTCAACCAACTCGTGATAGCGTCCGTAAAATTAACGAAGGGATGATTTCAACTTCACCATTTGGAACTTTTGGTTTAATAGCTTCCTTGTGAGCAGCAACCCTCTATCAAGAAAGTCATGATAGGAAATGCAAGCACGGGAATATCGTATAAATTGGGTATATCCCGTATGCAGGTGCTGCTGGAATGTTGCTACTTAGAAATGGAAAGTTGACAATTGGAAAGCTGAAATCATCTCTTTTGTCGTAAATTTTTGTAACGTAAGGTAGTTAAAACAGTTATATCTATTAAGTAGACAAAACTCCATAAGGTATTATTGCTCTCGCGGTTTTACACCACGAGAACCATCTTTATTGGGGCAGATTATCAGGAAGAATATATCCGTTTGTGGAGCACTTACATTCCATACATGGGCAATGCGCAATAATATATATAACAGTGAAATTGACACACAGGGAAGGTCATCACGTTTCCTGTTTAAAAGACTAGAAAGTAAGGGTTACCAATGTAGTAGGCTAAATAATTTTGTATTTAAACACAAAAATATACAATGATAGAACAAAAAGAACGTTCAATGTTGACATCTGAATTTTACAGCGTCATTTTTAATCCGCGCCAACATTATGCAGATTTATGTACACACGCTATCCATCTACACAGCTCAAACTTGTTCCAAGCTAGTTGAAATTGAAACTACAATTTTGAAATACAAACAGAGAAGGATTCGTTCGGTAAGAACAGGGGGTCATGTTTCTGTGTCTGTGACATTGTTTTGAAGTGTAGAAATGGCTGTAGGTGGGACAACTGGTACACGTGCTGCTGATGAAAACGAATTACCCGTTGCTACATTGTCTAACACCGAACTAGTTTTATACTTATGATATGTGCTTGATATTCCGATTTAAGGTTTTCCTCATATTTATGGTCAGACATAGCATGATAGTTCTGTCCGTTAAACTTGCATCATTCATGGGGTAATAGCTGTAGATCTAAGTGACTGTCTTATGTATCGTTTTATACCGGTATTTTACAATTGTCGGGCCTGGAAGCTGAGAACTTTTTAACTTTCACAGGTGTTACATTATATCATATGTTGTATATCAGTGGACTGCCTAATGCTTCTTGCGTAATGCTTAGCGGCAGTATTTGTTGTAAAGTTTTGGCATTTGTTGTAAAGATTTGGCTGCTGAATTACATTTGGATAGAAAATGCTTAATTGTATAAAGACGACAGGACTAACAATTGTGTACGGCATACATCCTCTGTTTTGTGTATCTTTTTTGTTGCATCCTCTAGTCTATCATAAATAATAATGGTGTGTCTCGTACGAGATTGACAGAACTATACGAAAGCCGAGAAGGATCATTCATAATTCAAAATTCAGAATTCAAAATTCAAATTTCAAAATTCAAAATTCAAAATTCAAAACTCAAAAATAAATATTGCGAAATCATAACACGTGTTTCCGGTATGAAGAACTGTCATCCTGACACCTTTTAGACAGTTCTACCCTAGAACAGTTTTAGGCAGTTCTACCTAGAACTGGCCAAAGTTTTAGACAGTTCTACGACTAGAACAGTTCTACGGCTAGAACAGTTCTACGACTAAAACAGTTCTACGATTAGAACTTATTTGGTCAGTGCTACTGCTAGAATTGATTTAGTTCTATTCATAGAAAAGTTTTAAGAACTCTTTGTCTTAAATATAGATAAATCAAAAGAATATAATATATTTGCGTCTGGCTTTATCAACGATAGTTATAACACTGAATGGTGACCAGTGATATGCCCTAACTGCAGTGACGTCATTTAGAACTGTTCTACAATCCTGACCGGTTTGGTCAGTTCTACGGCTAGAACAGTTTTTGACAGTTCTGCTGACAGTTCTACGGTTAGAACTAATTTGGTAATTTCTGCTGACAGTTCTACGACTAGAACTGATTTGGACAGTTCTACGACTAGAACTGATTTTGGACATGCAGTTCTACCTAAAACAGTTTTAGATAGTTCTACCCTCGAACTGATCCTGGCATTTCTACTTAGAACAGTTCTAGGGTAGAACTGTTCTATGTATATATGTTTAGGACAGTCTAGAACAGTTCTATGACAGATTATTCTGAGAGTTCTAATGAGAGGTTAGAAGTGATCTCCACTGTACAAGGGCAATAACTTTAATAAACAAAAACGCTTTTAATTTGTTCTTTAACACTTTTTATTAACATCTTGAAAGCTTCAGAGCAAAAGCTTATGACCAAATATTTACATAAAATAGACTGACACGATCGCAAGATAAATTATATTAAAGCTAGATTCACGCTGCTGATCAGATCAATTCTATACCCGATTACTCAAATTTCCACGATCAAGCGTAACCAATTTTTTGATCGGGCCTGTTTTCATTTGGAATTTCTACCCGACTGCTACCAGACCGTAAGAGACTCAAACTCGACCTTTAACGACTCGATCCTTCACGACTTCTTCACGACTGAGCATGGAATCCAGCCACTAATTCAATATCTTTTCGATGATCCCGACCAATTTACGATCCTTACATGATCTTTACTCGACTAAGTAACCGGCCACCGTCACTTGTATTTTTGTCCATCTGATGAGTTAAGCCTTTTTCAACTGATTGTTATAGTTCGTTCTGTTATAGTTCGTTCTTTTGTTGTACTGTTAAACCACTGTCCCCGGTTAGGGGAAGGGTTGGGATACCGCTAACATGTTTAACCCCGCCACATTATTTATGTATGTGCCTGTCCCAAGTCAGGAGCCTGTAATTCAGTGGTTGTCGTTTGTTTATGTGTTACATATTTGTTTTTCGTTCATTTTTTTTATATAAATAAAGCCGTTAGTTTTCTCGTTTGAATTGTTTTACATTGTCATATAGGGGCCTTTTATAGCTGACTATGCGGTATGGGCTTTGCTCATTGTTGAAGGCCGTACGGTGACCTTTAGTTCTTAATTTCTGTGTTATTTTGGTCTCTTGTGAACAGTTGTCTCATTGGCAATCATACCACATCGTCTTTTTTTATAAGTAAACAATACTCGATCTCAACACGATCCTGACCAGACCCGATCGACATGATCGTATAATAGTATTGGTCGCAGAAATATTCGGTATTGGTCGGTTGAGAACATATTCAGTATAAAACGTACAATGAATAAAATGTCTTATTTTCGAGCCCCTGCCACATTTGAGGAAAAAATTAAGTATTACCCTTGTCCGTCTCATCGCCCGACAGTCCGTACGCTGTATAACTCTAGCTTTCCCCAACCAATAGTATATAAAACTTATATGCAATGCTTTACACCACAAAACACAGAAAAATTTAATCTGGGTTGTGTCAATTTTTCCGTTCTATCGTTATGCCCCTTTAGAAATGAAAAAATAGCCGATTTTTTTGTTTCCATTTTCTAAGATACATTTTTAAAACTAGATACCCTTATGATGATTGTGGTCAAAATTGGTTTAATTTGTCTCCGTCGTTTCACAGGAGAATGTTTGGTAAAAGAATACAAAAATTTACTAAAAAATTGTTAAAAATTGACTATAAACGACAATTACTGCTAAATACCACAGTCACACTAGGTCACGATCGCACTACGATCTCTGAACAAAAATGCAAATTTGGACAATTGTAATGCGATCGTGTAGATCGTAGTAAGGTCGTAGTACGGTAGTCATGAGGTCTTCGGGATCGTGATGGTCATGGCCAATTTTGAACATGTTCGAAACAACCGTGCTTCGGTCGTGACGAAATCAGGTCAGATAGAAGCGTAAAGCTAGGTTCACACTACCGATCAGATCAACCAGAGCTGCACACATTTTAAGAGGATCGTGTAGCAGTCGTGTATACTCGTGTATGGCCGAGTAGAGATCGAAGAGTGATCGAATGTGGTCGCGTAGAGATCGGGTTTTGGTCGAGTTGGTCTGGAATGAAAAAAAATATAGAAGTCGTAGTGATCATAAAGCGATCGGGCATTGGTCGAGTTAATCTTGACCACATATCTTACAGATTGACGTTGATCGAGAAATGATCGGATATTAGTCGAGCAAAGATCGAAATGATCGAGTACTGATCGGTAAACTATTTGTATTCCGACCTAACTCGATCTCTACACGATCCTTTCCCGATCAATTCAATCGCTACTCGAAGAATTATTGATCTCTTCTCGAGTGACTGGCTTCTCGATCCTTACTCGAATGTTTTTGACATGTCAAAAACTCTCAGGTAGAAAGTCAGATCGATGACGACCCGCACATTCTTGTTGATTGAGACGGACCAGTCTCCCGATCGCTTAATTTGTCTTGATCGAGATTTGTCGAGTTGGTCTGATCGGCAGTGTGAACCTAGCTTAAAAATGCGCGATTCTAGTCGGAGAGGTTGCGCTACGATCTCAAAACGACGTTACTACGACCTCACAACGACCATCTCGTTCTCTCTGCGACCCAACAACGCTTCTACTACGACTATACCACGATTATACTACGCTGTTCAAGACCTTAGTACGATTCTAGCACGCTCATGCAGTCCTCATCCTACGACCTGATTACGTTCATACTACAACCATTTCGAGTTCTAGTCATGCTCATTGTCATTGTCTATAAAATATATAAAAGCTCCTCAGGTTTGTTTTTGTATCAGTATCACTATTACTTTATGAAATATCGTCATTTGATCTAAATGGATTAGCAATATACGTTGATTCAGGTTGGATTGTTGATCCGACATCTCTACTGGATAAGGATTCGTATCAGAGGCCCATCTGACTAAACTACTACCCCTACCAACACGTACACAAGTTCTGGTGGATGTTGGTGGCATGTCAGTGTTGTTTTCTGGAATTCTACGCATTAATGACAGTTGGAAGGAATGGAACAGTATTAATATGGAACATGATGTTGACATTATTGATGAGAGCGTAATTAGATCGCGGTATACACTTGCTAAGATCGTATAATGATCTTGATAAGAACGTGCTATAATTGCAGAAGATGCGTGGCAAGACCATATTGCAATAAATCGGATAAATCGTGGTATGTCGATGAGAACGTAGTGCGTAATAAGAACATAGTAGCATAGTGGAAACAACAAAAATTCACATTTTCATGCCGCTCATATCGCGACCTCACCACGATCTGAATTTATTTTAGATCGTGGTGAGCGTAGTGCGATCGTGGTCTAGTGTGACTGGGGCATAAAGGGTTTATTGTCAATGGTCATTTGACTTATTTGTAGATCGTAGTTTTCTTAACATTATTGCTGCTTTCAGTTTATCTTTATCTATAATAATATTCAAGATGATAACCAAAAACATCATAATTTCCTTAAAATTGCTAATTCAGGGGCAGCTACCCAGCAACGGGTTCTCCGATTCGTCTGAAAATTTCAGGGCAGATATATCTAAACCTGATGAACATTTTTACCTTGTCAAATTTACTCTAAATGCTTTAGTTTCAAAGATATACTGAAATTTCATTTATTTTCGATGGTATCAATTTTCGTGGATTAAGGAAAACTTGCATACTCGTGGATATTTACTTTCGTGGTTTTGTGGAAGTCTGCGTACACGCCTATATAAAAATTGACATTCGTTGATCATTTAATTTCATGGTTCACTTGTAACAACGAAATCCACAAATATATGTATCCACCGAATAATAATGAATCTACAGTAAGCCAAAAAGCTGCATTTACCCCTACGTTGTATTTTTAGCAATGGCGGCCATGTTGGTTGGCAGGCGGGGTCGTCGGACACATTTTTAAACTAGATACCCCAATGATGAGTGTGGCCAAGTTTGTTTTAAATTAGCCCAGACGACGACGACAGATCCAAATGATGAGAAAAGCTCACTTGATCTTGACCTTTTAGGTCAGTGAGCTAAAATTGAATATCTTGATTAGATTGTTCTTAAACTAAATGCAATCAATATTGAACTCTACGCCAGGTCGACTGTTGACCTCAATTTACCTGAGAATGCAGACGTACATATTTTATTGCGTCGGCAACAAATTTGCTTGAAAGGTGAATCAATTTGAAATACGATCGATTAAGAAATAGTTGCGGCATGACAAGCTAGGGGGATCTAGGATTTTGGAAAGGAGGCGAGGTATAATAAAATCTTTTTTAAACTTTTTTTTGCTAAAACAACATAAAATATGTGTAAAATGCACTTTTGCAACAGTTCCTGCCGCGGGACATGTATATCTTATAGTTAAAGTGTAAGGGTTGGACATGTTTGATGCCGTATTCTCCCCATTACTTGTCTATAATAAAATTATTGAAACCTTTTTTTCGCTAAAAAAAAACATAAAATTTGTCAGTAAAAATCTACATGGAAGATTTTCATTTGTTGTATGTTTAGGTAGCATAACCTCACAAACTTCTTGTTGTAAACGAAATATAAGCCGGGCTATTCAATGAAATTACTATAATAAAATTGAAAATGGAAATGGGGAATGTGTCAAAGAGACAACAATCCGACCATAGTGGAGACAACAGCTGTAGGCCACCAAAGGTTCTTCAATGTAGTGAGAAACTCCCGCACATGAGACAAGATAGACAAACAAGCAATGTTTATCCGACACGTGTTAAGAAAGACAAACAAGTAATATTTATCCAAAAATGTTTGACACCCAACAAGGGAAGTGAGGGTTCCAAATCAACCAAGGCTACGAATGAGTGAAATGACAACGAATTTATGAATGGCGGTCAACAAATGGAGCCATAAAGGCCACACCAAGCAGGCAGGTTGCAGTCGTGCCTTGAAAAAAGTATTCATATATAAGTGCGGCGAAACAGACACTCTGGTCAGATATGGGATTTGCATTCAAACCGTGAAACCAGTCCCCCCCAACAAAATCATGTTCATTTATTGCTAGAAATGTTTTTTTCTAATAGCAAAAAAAAACCAAACAAAAAACGGACAAGATTATTGTTTTCAATGCAGATATATACAGCCAGAATCTTTGTTTAAGGCAAAAATCAGACTGCCTCCGTAAATCAAATGGTTCTTACCTTAGAATCAAAATCTATCTGGAGCTTACTGACTGGGGATCATTATTCAGCTATGTTATTAATAGACTGGGGCGTGTGGGGTTAAACATTGCTTTCGTAGGTAAATAATATTGACGTGAAACTTTTTTCACGAGATTGTAATAGAGTATTACTTTCTGTTTAGTGAAATTGTGAAATAGAAGTCTATATGTTCTTGCTAAATCCTTTGTCGGTTTGAAGGTGTCATGCTTTTTATCCTCAGCCTAAGCAATGTGTTACTGTAATTTGAATTTCAAAATGACTTGAGTAACACTTTTTCGACGCACGGGTCAACTCCACCGTAGCGAATGACATGACTTTGACATAATCCTTAATATATTACAGTAAATACAAGCGAAAAATATCTTTATAAGTAAAGAATTGTCGCATAAAAATTAGATACACGCACGGGAAATCGCAATGTTCACGAAGTCTAGTCTGATTAATCATTGTACAAAAAACAAAAGTGCAAGCAAAAAGGGGGGCTACACCCTCTACACCCCCTCAGGATCCACCACTGCAAGCACAAATTTATAGGAAAGAAATGCTGTAACAGAAAGGAGATGTCATGGGAAATGACCTTGAAACAACTTATTGAAAGAAATACATTCAATATTGTATAATACGTGACCGAGGGGAGGAACGACACCGACACAGACGGACAGACATAATCATACTATGGCACAACAATACGACAATGTATCCTATGGTAATTCCCATGAACTAAATACGTTATCTGTTCATTCACAAATTTACATTACTTCAGATGCATTGACAAACTTTGCTACAAAGTTTAAACATATAAACTTTAAAAACCAAGTCCGTCAGTATATATACTGATTAAAACAATCAAGGAAAATTCTTACAGTCGTGACAGTACTACAGCTTTTAGTATCTTGACCAACTGACCTTTATCATAGAGTTTAATTACTTTCTCTTTAGACAAAACAAATAGGCATAACTAATTTTATTACTCTACACCCTAAAACATCGTTACTTGTCTTAATTAATCTGACAGTTCAACTTTAACTGCAGATAATAAAACTAGCCATTTGTCAAATAAGCCTTGCGTCATTAATTTTCTATGTACACAAATAAACAGTTATAAAGCAAATGAGTAAGAGGTAAATATTTACAAAACATAAATATTTCAATACCGTTTTGCAAAGAGTCCTATTCATCCTAAGTTTTTTTTGTGTAATTAAAACACAATTGTTAGGCGGTTTTTCTACTTTTCTTTAGCCTTTTTCTAATTATTATTCATTACTTCAATTAATAAATTAGTATACATTTCTAAACATTATAATAAACACTATATAACATCTTAACCAGCAGCCATCCTTCACCGAGGTAAGTCGAGGCACAGAGACCACGTGACAAAGAAACGGCGGGAATCGGAATCGGAATTCTTGATGTTTTGAATTATGAATTTTGAATTTTGAATTTTGAATTCTGAATGATCCTTCTCGGCTTTCGTAGAACTAAGCCCCTTTTCAACACGTTCGAATTTGCCATAATTTATATTCAACTGATGATCAACTGCTACCCCACGGCTAACAAAATTAATGCATTAAAGGTACCATTGTCTGAAACGGGGTTCTTCTCACAAGGTATGTGTTTATTTTCATTAATTCAGTAGTTGTTATAGTTTGGTGGTGTTTATTTTTCCCGTCTTGATAAACTATTGCATAAGAAGAGTTGAACTTGGTACTCAGAATATAATTGCTGATTTAAATTCTGTGTCACGGATAATAACGACTTGTCTGATTCCTGTATTGGTGCAGATTCTTGCTGATGTTGTTGAAACTGGGCATCACTTTCAACGAATACCAGTGGATAGTTATTGTTAAGTAAGTTTTAGTCATAGTTAATTCGGAATATTACAGACTGTCAAACATTTTTATATTAGAGAATGATTTATGTTTGAGTTTTGTTTTTATAACAAAATGAAGATTTGGTATGATTGAATGAATTAAACCTATCTCACATAGTAAGCAATGACGGAATGAAAAATGAAACAAAATTCCAACGGTTAACTTACGTTTATATACAAAACAAAAAACGGAAACCAAACATTAAATACACCAACAAACGATAAACTACTGAGTATGTATTAAGTCTCTTCACTTTGACCAGACACATATATAATCAGACAAGATTACCATTCGACAATCCCCATAACCTGGGAAAGTTGTAAAACAGGACAGCACAATACCTAACAAGAAAACTCGTTTGCCAAATTCACCAGGTATTATGCTGTCCTGTTATATGTGGCGTAGGTTTTATTCATTCAATCAAACGAAAATGACATATGCACACTTTATTATGTCTGTTTCATTAGAAAAGATACAATACAGAATTATATAACTAAACACATTTATTCATAAACCAGTTGTTGGCATGACACGGGTTATGTTCTTCTCATATATGTTATGATGGTATGATACTTAACCCCTAACGGGAAGGATTGTGCCTGATGTTCATATGATGAAATAATAATCTTTCAGTCATTTTAATTGAAGTCTGGAGCTGGCATGTCAGTTAACTGCTAGTAGTCTGTTGTTATTTATGCATTATTGTCATTTTGTTTATTTTCTTTGGTTACATCTTTTGACATCAGACTCGGACTTCTCTTGAACTGAATTTTAATGTGCGTATTTTTATGCGTTTACTTTTCTACATTGGCTAGAGGTATAGGGGGAGGGTTGAGATCTCATAAACATGTTTAACCCCGCCGCATTTTTGCTCCTGTCCCAAGTCAGGAGCCTCTGGCCTTTGTTAGTCTTGTTTTATTTAAATTTTTGTTTCTTGTGTACAATTTGGAAATTAGTATGGCGTTCATTATCACTGAACTAGTATATATTTGTTTAGGGGCCAGCTGAAGAACGCCACCGGGTGCGGGAATTTCTCGCTACATTGAAGACCTGTTGGTGACCTTCTGCTGTTGTTTTTTTTCTAGGGTCGGGTTGTTGTCTCTTTGGCACATTCCCCATTTCCATTCTCAATTTTATTTAATATGATTTTTTTTATCCTCATATATAGCTAACAATATCATTTTGTTTTAGTTTGTCCTGTATACAGACCTGTAAGGTCACATTATTTACCAAAATACTTTTGTTCTTGGCCAAATATTTATAAACTGGATCAATTGTTAAAAGCTGTCAATAAAACTGTAACTAAAAATTATGTAATTATATTAAGGCAGCATGGAAAATGAGATGTCAAATTCTTACTTAATGTATGATGTGTTGTTTTCTGCTGTTTATTATTGTGTCATATATGTAATATATGTTTTGATTGCCATAGCATGTAAATGCTTTTTGCAAATAAATAAATTCATTCATTCATTCATTCAATATTCTTCGAGATTATTTACGTAAAATTACATTAAATTGTTAAATCATTAGAAACACCTGATATTATACATTGATTGCATTTCGCTTTCTACATCGAAAACAATTTAAAACTATCGATAAATTAATCATTCATCCTCAATTTTGTCCTTCTTTTTCCGAAGCCAGTCTCTAAGATGTCCTTGTTTAATACCAATATGCGGTTCAACTGTAAGAATTAAAAAATCTACACAATACTATTGACATATTGGTTTTATATCAACTGCATAAATATTTTTTTGCTTTGTGAACAAAAAAAACCCAGACAGTATAGGTATAAAGGTCAAAAATAGGGGTACAGCAGTCAACATTGAGCTTTTATACTTATAGCTTCTGTTCAAACCACTACCTTCATGAGAAAACCCAGGACACAGAACAAGGACGGCTTTCTTGTAAATAAATATTTTCTTATGGAATCTATTTTTGTTCGGTTATTATTCTTTTTTTAATAAAAAAAAAACAATCGTCTTTATCACATTTATTGAAACTTATATGATATTATGAATATATTATTGTAACTTATATGATATTATGAGTATAAAGAGCGAAGTGTTGGAATCAGCCGGATATTTTTGTCCTTGAACTGATTGATACATTATGTTTAAACTTAATAATGATATAAATGTGCAAATTCTTTATCAATACTGATGTGTTTTATGATTATGGTACTCACCAAGGCTGATACTTCAACCAATTACTTCCACTACATTGGAAGCTGAAATAAAGGTGTGAATCTGGTTTAAAATAAAAATCGATATGTGCTAAACACATACATGTAAGACTGAATTATCTTGAAACATTCTTTTTATGATTGTTTGATTTTAAGTACGTTTAGTTTTACAACTTTAACATACCGTTGACTAAAACATGGAAACTGAACAGAAAAAATCAGAAAATTTCCATCTAAATAAATTAAAATATAGAAAAGTGATAAATGTGCATGTATGAAAATATAAACACCATTTCTGAATAGCAAACTTAACCTATAATTGTGTTAATATTAAAAGGAAGTTCGTTAAATTGATCAGCATAGTTGACTTTCAAATGAAACTTTACCAAACAAACGAGGTCAACTCATTTTCAATTTTTTTTTTTTTATTAGTTTCCTCAGACAGTAATCATGGTAATAGTAAGAATGTAGCCTTTTGACTTTGATGTTAAATACGCATTTTACAAGTGATGACTTCGCCGTAAAAAAAATCGGAAGAGACAAGAGGGACAAAACACAAATGCACACACTCAACTAAATGCCGGTGTTGGTCTCATTCAATGTGAATCGTTGTGCAGTTATTTAAAATGATGAAATATTCATAGATTCACAATCGAGGAAAAACTGAGAGGATTGCTAATACGACACTTGGAACATATTCGTGGTCATCTGTGACAAACCTATTCTATGACAGTAAACAAACTCATGAATTCTATAATATCGTTTCATTCGTAAGAAAGATACTTGTGTACCGGTGAGATAATGCTACAAAGAGATTGAATGTTCTATTAAATAAACATCATATTGATAAACAAATAATGAATTTAAAACATTTGGTCGAAGGATATAGAATACAAGATGACTCATGAAATGATATTAATTATCTCTTGGTAGCTAGCTTATTCAAACTGCACTAATGAATTTGCATTTCAAAAATTAAAATAAAATATGTAATGTTTCGTGGAATATTTAAATAGGAATATAAAAACAGATCTTATCTGATAAAGTATGAAAAAACATAAGTCACATGTTAAAAAATGTAAAAATCATGTTTTTTCTACTATATTTTCTTTTATTCAAACATCTTATTTCTATATACATTCATTTCAGTTTAATCAAACCTAGCAAGTCTTTAACTATAAAGAGCTGCATTAAAAATGTGCGTTCTTGCTCTAATTTTAGGGACAATGAAATACTGTGGTTAACTAAACAAAAGGTAAATTACAAAATATAACTGAGTCAATTATTGAAATAAATATGGGAAACTGCGCACCATTTCTGAAAGCAAATGTATGTGCCGTAAACACATGATTTGTACCATGACATTGTATACTGTTTGATATTGTTTTATGTATACACTGTAATTAAAAGACTATAGATATCATTTTTTGTAACAATCGATTACATTTTACTGAGATTTCCCCCTGGACATTAAATAAGTAAATAACAGGGATTTTTGGATTACAATCAAAGCTTTAATCCGCGGAAATTGTAAAAACAGCATTTATGCAATAAATTTTAATTTACTTTTAAAAAATATGAAATTGAACATTCACAACTGAAAAGCTGTAATCATCTATTTTGTCGTAAGGTTTTGCTTTCAACCGACAATTGCTATGTACTGAAGAGTATACAAATATAAAGCATTCCTAATTCTTCTTCAAAATGTCAGTTGACAAATTCATTTCAGGTTATTTATATGATATAATTACATAATATTATGTAAACATTTAATATGTTATCATTATTGATTATTCTATTATAAACATCTTGTATAAATACCTTTAGAACAGCCATAGTAATCCTATGAGTATGACTGATGAGATGGATTAAACTAAAAACTACGCGTGCTATCAATGAAATGATTTATGTGCTTATGCAATTAAATGAATATATATGTATTCGATTATTCTATTCGAGCAAGCAGATACAGTCAAGTTTGTCGCAGACGCTAAGCAATGTAATGAAATGATAGTAATGCACATCACATTTATATGAAAATGTTTACATGATACATTTATTTACCACTTAAAACATTGTTAATTTATGTACATAGTTTTATTTAGTTAATGTTCAGCTATAAATCATATAATCCTAAGAAAATTAATTAAATATAAAACAAAGATATATCTGAATGGTTAACACATCATCAAATACTTGAATGAGCTAGGTTGCGTTGTGGTTTTTTTGGATTGTTTTTATTTGCCATGAGCAGTGATTTTATTATACCTTACATTATATAGTAATAACTTAAGGAGGCTCGCGGGTATAAGATTTTCAGAAAAAAAATAAACATTAATTTTTCATTACAAATTTTATTCATTACCTTTAGTAGTTGTTACTTAATCATATGGTACAAAAATCATTCCAAAAAAATCCAATTCGTGTTGGCCCAAGGTGACTTTTACAATGTAGATCATTGAAAAAGCTCCAAATTATCTCACTTTGGTGCAAAAATGCCATTTTTTGGCATTAAAATTGAAATATCTTTTTCAACTCATCGGTGATCTATATTTTTTATTGACGTTTTCGAATAAGCTGTACATAAACCAAATAATTGTAAAATTTAAGCAATTTCTTTTTTTATTTCGATATTACCGCTATTTCTCCTATTAGTTCAACAGAAAAAAATGACATTAACAAAAAAGTATGCTTCTTTCGAAGGCAGATTGTGAGCGTAAATGAACGGTGACCACATTTTTTTATTTCATTTTTCTATCAAGTATAAGATAAAGTTCATTCATAGATAAATATAGAGAAATCCTATATTAAATAAAATATTTGATTTAGACCCGCGAGTCCCCTTAATTGGCAAAAATGAAATTACGTGTCATATCTAATTTTGATTTTTTTTCTCAATGTATAACCCTAACATATTGAAGTCTCCATTGAACAACCCTATTATTCTCTGGTGAATAACTTCAAAAATTGAAGCCACCATCGAACAACCCTGTTATTCACCAGTGAATAACCCTTGTCGTTCTCAATAATCACGAGTTTACTCCGGGATAAAGCCCTCGTGGAATTACTCTTAATCGGGTTGACCAATTTGGGTATTCACCTCCTCAACAGGCCATAATTGTGATATTATAGGTTCATTGCTTCTTGAAACAAACGATGTGAGTTTAATTTTACTAAAATATAAATCTTTATTTTTAAATATTGCAACAAGTCAGCTGCATTTAAACTAATAAAATAAACAAAACTAAATGTATTGTATGACAAGATTTGGAAAGAAATGTAAATGTTCCCTTTTGATAAAGCTTATTTTTCTGTCATATACTTTCAACTTTCTAATCAAAATATATTAATTTACCAAATTATGTATCAACAAACCTGTAACAAAACTAATATAAACTGGATCACTGGAGTCCTCTGCATATCTTGTCACAAACTTGATGGTGTAGTTAGTATTGGAATGTAACCCAACCATGTCATACCAATCAGCGTCTTTACTTATAGTCCTGTTTTCCTGATGTCCTGAGTTCGTAATAAATGTTACCAGCATGTATTGTATGTCGTAACAACTTTTCCCTGTAGTCCATTTAAGTTTTACTCCATTGGGATATATCTTATCCACTCTTAAGTTTATTGGTCCTGCATCTGAATATATTGTGACAAAACGTGTTTCATATCTCAAAGTTAAAGACTAAAATACATGTTAATCCCGCGCAATATTCTGTACGTGTATATGCCAGTCAACATCCTTTAAAAATTGATTCATGTTGGGTGCTGTTTGTCATATTTATTTTTTATCTATTGGGTTTAGCACACGTCGGTTAGTTGGCTTTCTCTTTTCTTCCAATTTTATCATGACGGGTCATACTTTATAATACAGTCTAGATTTCGCTTATCTTCTGCAGTCAGACCGGAACCTGTAGTTTTTTAATTCTTCGTTGATTGGTTTCTGATAGAAATTGACTTTGGAATCATACCACATCTCCTTATTTTTAGATTTAAGCACTCTATTGTCAACTTCGGTTTATTTCTTCAGAAAAATAAAAGCGATGTAAGTTACATGTAGATGTAACCTATGTTGTTCATAACATTCGTGTTTGCCCTTGATATACCAGACGATGGAGAAATAACTACATTTCTAAGATTTATTTCCTTATATGAGTGTATTTTAGAAGTAATGATAATAGTTTTACGTTGACTTATTTATTCTTTTCGATTTCTATAGTTTAAGAATGTCTGTTCTCAACATTTATACATGTATAATAAGACTTTTCACTGAAAAATAATGCAGACAAATGAAATGTTTTATTGTCATCAAATGACTTATGTTTATATCAACTCTGTAATAGATGAACAATCAAGGGAAAAAACGTTTTGAAAAGTTCAGATGCGGAAAAAAATGAAGCGGCAGTTTATCATTCGCCTACCATAAAGATTGGCAAATATAACGATAATTTGGTCGCTATATCTTGCAGAGTAAACCCACCTTAATTAAAACATTATCAAAATATTGCACAATCAGTTTTTGAATAAAAAAAAATAAAAGTCTAGTGACTATTCGACACATCTGAAAATTACTTTTACAGCGAAACGTAACATTGGTTAATGCCAGAGAAATCATCAAATCATTCTTCAATGAATACAGAAGTAAAGTAATGTAAATTGTATAGGAAGTTACGGTTCTATGAATATAATACGATGCAATTGTGACTGAATAATGCACAAAAAAAGACTATCGATTATAAGACAATTTTTTAAGTAAGATTCTGCAAATGAGTAGAACGCGTTTTATATTATTGGATACCATATTGTGTTTTTCGATTTAAAGCTATTTCATAAGTCAAATTTAATAATGTTAAAGTCATACAGTTTTAAATATTATCATCATGGTAAATATTTTCAATTGTTTGGTTTACTAAGAAAATATCAAGACTTCTGTAACAAAAATTAGAAAAACACATTTGCCATTTTAACACTATGAGTCAATGAAGGACAGACATACCTTTGCGTTGTATATAATATATGTTAAGCAACAATGTATTTGTAACTGTATACGTTCAATTTCTTAAAAATACAAACACTACAAAGACAGGCGAAAGATACTCAATGAAAGGAGTAGGTGCAGTAAGACCCCCTTTTGGCCCCAAAATATAGCAGTTTTAAAAAATTGTGAAAATGTAATCGTTAAGCTATATTTTGGAAAGTATAATGCTTCTGCTACATAAAAATGACAAAACAATGCACAAAAATCGCGTTCTAGCATCATTAAGTCATGCTAAATTACTGAAATCTTCAAAATTTAAGAATTTATGTTAATTTTTAGACGGTATCCGTCTAAAATGAAAGTGGCCGCATTCGTGTTCATTCATAATATTGAAATTTAAGTTGTATTTGATGATAATACAAAACATATATAAAGGTTGAGGATGAACACGGATGCGGCCACTTTCATTTTTGACAAAAACCATCTGAAAAGTTAGGTTTTTTTTGGCATATTTGATCGATTTTTCATATTTAAGCTTGAATCAGAGCGTTTTTAATGACTAAATCAGTTAAAATCTTTTTCATAAACTAATCGAATCAATTGAAATAGACACTCGCAATGGCAAAAAACGAAAAAACTATGAAAAGACACAACAACAAATATACAAAAAACACAACATAGGAAACATTAGACTGTTATAAAAACGATTAATAATGTTATTGTTCTTTTGAATAAAACGGCAGGATTATCACGAAAACAGCACTCGATAAACACACCAAATAAATCATAGTACACTGACATCTAGAGGTATATTGATATGACTAACACTACATGAATGTTCTAGCTTTAGACCAAGATTCCATGAATAATATCAGTGAAATTCTCCATGTAATCTTTATTTAAAAAAAAAAGAGTGCCAGCGTTTCTTCAATATCATTTGTTCACTAATGTATACTTACAAAGTCCCACTCCATTAAACTGCAATATATCTGATATCTGTATAAAAATAATCAAAATGAATTGAATTAAAAGCAAAGATATAATATATAGATGTCGAAATATATTCTAATTGAACAACTATTTTTTAAATCATCATAATTCACGCATTTTTTTTATATTTAGTACTGTTACATAAAAAAAAGATGTATCAATGTTATTGTAGAAGCTATCCATAAAACGATCAAAATCGAACTATATCTGTTTTAAATATCTACGACAACAATTGGACAATTGCAATATAATAAGTTTACATGTAAGTGGTACATTCATAATGGTCTGGAAACCAATATATAACAGTTTTAAGGTGATTTATTATGAGCATTAGGGTAGAATTAGTAATTTGCAAAGTCACCAAAATCGATCTCGTCCTATCCAGTACGATGGTACAAATATTATCTGCAGCTTGGGTATATCCACTTTAAATTATGATTTAACAAAAATCCGTAAGCAGAAGTTTGCTGAAATTTATATTCTTTTGGTGTAAGCATTCCCGTTTTATTGATTGCCTCGTCCTTTATTCTCGACTCCTAGGAGAGTGCGTGAATTTTTCTTGCTTCCTGATTGGAAGATATTACGAGACGTGAATAATCAAAGTTTATTGATTGGTTAGGACAATCCAAACCAAGTAAATGTCCTTCAATCATATAGAGTATCGGATTTGTCCTCTCTATTTTAGCAATTAGATTTTACACAGGTAACCTTAAAAGTTTATCTATAAATAGTCGAATCTTCTGGAGTAAACAACAATGTTAAACGATAATAATTCATAGCGTGTGACCTCACGTGTGTAGTAAAATTTGCTGATTGATGCAGGTGGCTATTCTAGTAAATGAATTAATCTACAAAGCGAGAGCACTTTCGATTTTCATCAGCTAAGAGTCGAATAGCCTTTTTGAAAGGCTAACGCTTGTTTTTATTTATATATCTCAACTATCAAACCGAAAGTTGATACAGTACATCACTAGTTCATACTTTATATAAATAAGGCCGTTATTTTTCTCGTTTGAATTGTCTTACATTGTCTTATCGGGGGGGGGCATTTATAGCTGACTATGCGGTATTGGCATTGTTGAAGGCCGTACGGTGACCTATAGTTGTTAATGTCTGTGTCATTTTGGTCTCTTGTGGACAGTTGTCTCATTGGCAATCATACCACATTTTCTTTTTTATATTTACATTGGCTCCCTTTGTTTCATATTGAATTTTAAAAGAATTTGATTATACTTATACAAACGTTCAATCTATCTCAAAGAGTTAACATAAAAATTACTTTAAAGCCGAAACAGGTGATTTCCCGAAAACCTCCATAACAGTGATCAATAATTCGCTATACTTTATTATCATTTCCTTATTAGGGGATCATACGGCCTGCAGCAAAATGCTTCAGTATTGAGTTGATTCAGATAAAACAACTTCAATAATCTGCAGTTAAAATACTAGTATTACATGAAGATATACATGATAAAGGAAGAGAAATAAAGTTATACATGTAGATCTATACTATCTCATTCAAACTTGATATACTTTTCTTCTAAATAAGTTTTACCTGTTGTTTTTTAGTGGTTGATTGCATTGCCATATTAAACACGTCAATCTCAAGTGTTAATTTCTGACTTGGCAAGTTTGCTTTCGGAACAACCATCCAGCAATTATTAATGTCAATTGTATGCTTAAAAAAGTAACAATCACCCATTGGTATACATGTGCCAAAAATTGCCGGGTGTTCCTGAAATTTATAAGCACACTGTTTTAAAAGTATAAGGGGCAATTTTTTATTTTTTTTAAATATATAATTCATTAATATCTATATATAAATAAACGGGTCTAAATTGAAAACTACGTTCAAACCTATGATTGCGTTGGATAAAAACCGCAATTTTTATACGTGTGCATGTAAAACAAATTTCGTTGTAGAAGGATTTAAGTACAGCACAAACAACATTTTCCAAAACACCAAAAAAGTGAAAAAGTATATTTAAACAAAACGCATTTGACTAAAAGGTCGAACAACTGATGTTCTTAGACACTGCGGACTGCCATTGGCGATTGCCAAATAAAATTGATAACGAGATGTAACAAAATGGATCTTAATATAAATTTAATACTAAACAGAAAACGATAAATTTGTGGCCAAGATGTTATGCCACAAACACAAGGTGTCAATATTTCTTTTGTACACCAGATCTAGATTTCGACAATATATGTCTCTTCGGTGATGTTAGGGATAGAAACGGTATTTGGAAGGCAATATAATTTACCCTAAATTTCAGACAGACTCTTGAATTTTAAGAGTCAATATAGGATGAACGGATCATATAAACCAGAGGGAAAATATGATACAAGCCCAAACGAAAACATATAAACGAGTCTAAATTGAAAACTACGTTCAAACCTATGATTGCGTTGGATAAAAATCGCAATTTTTATACGTGTGCATGTAAAACAAATTTCGTTGTAGAAGGGTCTAAATACAGCACAAACAACATTTTCCAAAAGACCAAAGAAGTGAAAAAGTATATTTAAACAAAATACATTTGACTAACAGGTCGAACAACTGATGTGCTTAAACCCTGCTGACTGCTATACATATATATATAATACATCAAAATGTATAAATAAGACTTGACATAAACAAAGTAAAACAGTACATTTTCGGGGTTTTCCTTTAATGCAACACAATATTTTTTTTCGATTAATGAAAAAAAAAAACAGTATGGAAGAATATAATCCGAAAATGTAAAGATAATTAGACTAGAAATTGACACGAAAAACAGAGAAGTATCAAAACTTAAAATCGAGCTGCATTGACGGGATTATCTCTCTCGCATAGATCAAAGATTTTCATTCCAATAAGGTGTTATCTGCATATGATGAAATACATTACAGTATTGCACAATTGACCATTTTCATTTTACAAAGTTTGAACAAAATTTGCATCATATAATAGAATATTTCTAATAGTCTATATTGTCAATGATAATATGCAAATGGAAATTGTCTGTCATCCGCTTGATAGAACTAAAGGTGATATATTTATGTTTCATACATCAAATGCAAAGATGTAATGGAAGCTTTTAATATATTACTTAGGTTTGATATGACCTAATGAGTAGTTCCGCTACTTCTAATTGCAGTATAACAAAATACAGAATTTCAATTTGTAAATTTTTAAAAAAAGTAGGAAAAAGTAAGTTAAAGCTAACAATTCAAAATGCTCGACTATACCACCTTATACCAACTAAGCGAATGGAAAAACAACTATCAAATTGCAGACTTAGTACAGGACTTCTCCGAAAAGAATTGGTGATTTTTAACATTTTGGTTTTAAGCTTCAAAGAAGATTTGGGGTATTTGTCTTTGAAATCAGCAACTGACCGACACGGTTAAGACATAAACAAGCATCTTGGCATCTTGGTAACTTGGCATTGCACAAGGTCATGTTTTTCTCTGACTGTTTATGACGTCTTTACACTAAATCCATTGGATGTTGGATGTGTACGGATTGATAGTTTAGTCTAAGATGCATGATTTGTTATTAGTTGTTAGTGGCTTTGAACTAGCTGTCAGATAACTGCGAGTACTCTTAGATCTGTTCATTGTGTCTTTTTGTTGTCGGGATGTACAAGTACCCGGCCACGCCCACTTGTAATTTTGTCCATATGATGAGACAAGCCTTTTTAAACTAATTATTATGGTTCATTCTTATGTTGTACTGTTATACCACTTTCCCAGGTTAGGAGGGTGAGGATCCCGCTAACATGTTTAACCCCACCACATTATTGATGTATGTGCCTGTCGCAAGTCAGGAGCCTGTAATTCAGTGGTTGTTGTTTGTTTATGTGATACATATTTGTTTTACGTTCATTTTTATTTATATAAATAAGGCCGTTAGTTTTCTCGTTTGAATTGTTTGACATTGTCATATCGGGGCCTTTTATAGCTGACTATGCGGTATGTACTTTTGTTGAAAGCCGTACAGTAACCTATAGTTGTTAATGTCTGTTTCATTTTGGTCTCATGTGTACAGTTGGCTCATTGGCAATCATACCACATCTTCATTTTTATATCAATAAGACAAAAGACCACCCTAAAAATTAAAATAAATATTTTATCAAATATACAGGTATTAAACTTTTAATGAAGCTCTAAATTGCCAAGAGTCTAGAATGAAATAAATTGGACATCTCTTTCACCTCTTACTTACTTGAAATCATCTCAACTAAGTGATGCTTTTCTTACTCTAACTTTGTCAGACTTAAAATTAATATCATGAATGGTTCTCATACGTACATTTGTTTTATTTCCATTTAATTTACCAGTTTTAAAAACTTTGCCTGTTTTTTCATCTTTTATTTTCCATTCAATTTTATGGATTCCACTTTCTTGATCTTCAGTACTGATTACTACCCTAGAACACGTGGTAGAAAATGTGAAAAAATTATCTTAACGTTATGTATGTATGCTTGGTAGTGGGTAACTTTCAATTCACCACTTCAAAATGTTTGTATTCATTCAACGTTAATTCCCACATCTTCCTATAAATTGCCGTGGTACTCATTTTAAATGTTCTCTTTCGAATACCGATGAAAATCTATTATATACTGAATTACAGAAGAATAACTGTGTGGTTTATTCTCAATCGTTAATTGGGGCTAAAATCTATCAATAATTTCCTACAATGCTTATAATTGTTCCGAAAACTTGCGTATATCATAATGAATTAGTTTTTTTTTAAGAAGTTTTGTTGAATTTGCTTCATTAATACAGCTCCTTTCCCACTAATTTAACTTGACTTGAAAACATCACATATTATATACATATGATTTGTCCTGCATATAGAACACTTAGATGTAATGTTTTGCCAAAGTTTTATTGTTCATGGCCAAATATACGAAAGCTAATTTTTCTGTTACAAGCTGGGTTAAAAAGCTTTTAAAAAATCTATTTAATTATCATAAAGCTGCATTGAAACTAAGATTGCAAATTATCAGTTAATATATTATTCATATTATTATATAATAAGTTTTCTCTGCCTTATTTAATTTATTTAATTGTTCTCTGTATTCTATCATATTTTTCATATATGTATATACCTTGTTTTATGCTAAAGCAATGTTGTTGCTAATGCAAACAGATTCATTTATATAATCTAAATAATAAAAGGTATAAAGGAAAATGGGCACTAACTCCTAAAATTCTTTGTCTAAAAGAGGGACGACAGATACCAGAGAGACACGCCATGGCCAAAAATCAAAAAGACAAACAGACAAACAATTATACATATGACACAACATACAAAACCAAAGAAAAATCAACACGAACCCAACCAAAAACTAGGGGTGATCTCGTGTGCTCCGGAATGGTAAGAAGATCCTGCTCCACATGTGACACCCGTCGTGTTGCTTATGTAATAAAAAATCCGGTAAAAAGTATAATTCGGTAGAACAGTTTTATGAAAGGGAAGGGGAAGGTATTTACGAAATAAGGAACATATCCAATCATTTATGAAACGGTTATGACGTATGAAGACAATTGGTAGCGCTCATTAATCTGATCTTTTTTGCTTCTATCAGATTTTCTCTAGTTTTAACAGTTCAAAAAATAAAAGACAAACAATGAATTTTTATCCCTAATAAAAGTATGTTCTATTTTAGCCTTTTTAGTTGGCATGCCAGGATATCTGAAACTTCTTTTAACTAAAATTCATTATGATGATTGAAGACATTTACGGACGACGATGACCGACGGACACCAAGTGGTGGGAAAAGCTCACTTGTCCATTAGGGCCAGATGAGTTATAAAGGGAATCATTATATGAAAATTAAAATTTGTATGCCAACAGTGTGTTTCGTCTACAAAACGTAGCATTAGTGATACTTGATTCAAAACAGATAACTCGATAAAAAAATAACTTACAATTTACAAAAAAATGGCTTAAAATTTACAAAAAATAACTTAAAATTTACAAAATAATAACTTTAAATTTACAAAAAAACAACCTTAAATTTACAAAAAATGTACAAAATTGACTATTAAGGTCAATAACTCATAAAGGGGTCATCATGGCTACATGTATATCTTGAATAATTTTCAAGTAAAAAAATCACAAAAGCAAAGGAGTAGGTCCGGTAAAGGCCGATTTTGGAATCAAAATTCAGGTTCATCTAACGAAAGATTTTCTACACTTTTTAAACACTTAAGTGTCTATTTCAATTGATTCAATTAGTTTATGTGAAAGATTTAAACTGATTTAGTCATTAAAAACGCGCCGATTCACCTTTAACCCTTGTCGTGCGGGGGCCGTAATATTACGGCCATACCCAGATTACCATTATTTTGGCATCAATGGCGCTCCATACATTTAGAGGTCATCGTAATACCTTTTAATTCGTAGTGTATGCACGTTTCCTTAATCTGAAACTATTCATGTCATGTTTCTCACTTTTAATATTCATTTTGAGCTGAAATACGAACTTCAAAATTTGATATCGGACAAAATTGGGTTTTTTGGAGGGATGGGCTTACCTCCAAAACCTTGACAAATACTGTTAACATAAAGGCACATAACGACTGGTCGTGTCTATTATCAAAATACGCCGAGGAAACGACTACTTCCAGTTGCAGGTCCAGTTAAAGTTCAAAATTGGAAAAATTCCGAAATATTGTGAATTTTGGTGCAAATGACCTTCTTTACACTGATTAACCCAGATCAGTTTCACTCCGACCTAACATCTGTTGTGATAAAAGTGTTCACTGGTGTCCACTCTACATGTAAACTACAGATGGATGCATCTATTAGCATCTCTCGGACTTGCAGGTCGAGAAAAAGATCGAAAAAACGTCAAAATTGACGCTTTTTGCACCTGAGGACCAACTTTGCCACATCCGTGTTCATCCTCAACCTTTATATATGTTACGTGTTATCATCAAATACAACTTACATTTCAATGTTATGAATGAACACGAATGCGGCCACTTTCATTTAAGACGGAAACCGTCTAAAATTTAACTAAAATGCTAAAATTGTGAAAGATTTCAGTAATTTAGCATGACTAAATGATGCTAGTATCCGATATATGTGCGTTGTATTGTGAAAAAAAACAGCCAATATTTATGTAGCAGAAGCATTCTACTTTCCAGTAAATAGCTAAAAAATAACATTTTCACAATTTTGTAAAACTGCTATATTTAAGGGCCAAAACGGGGTAGAAGACGTTTGTAAAAGTTAACCGACGACGGACGACGACAAACGATGGACGCCAAGTGATGAAAAAACTTCACTTCACCCTTTTGGCCAGATGAGCTAAAAGGAAATTATTAAAATCATTATAGATATGAACCTTTAAATTTAAAGTCCAGGAGTGCGTTTCGTCTACAAAATGAATTATTAGTGACACTCGATTCAAACGTTTGAAAAGCTACAATATGCAAAAATCGGAACGGTTTTGACAAATACAGCTATGATAATCTATTATTGGGTAAAACAATAAAAGAGAATAAGCTTCATCTCAGTATACAATTGGTTTGGAATAGTAATTTTTATATCAGTCCCAAGTCCCTGTCATCTTAAAGAGTCATTTGACATTCCCATTTTCGGTATCCGGTCGACGTGGGGCCGGATCGACCCGAAAGCCCCATGTTCATATTCTTAACTAAACTAAACAACGTCAAATTATGATTCGAACATTTTTTTTTACCTGCTTGCAAAGTCGAATTTAGTGCTGTTCACATTTATATCTAATTCAACCGTACTAATTGTTGGTGGCGATGTGTCAATATGAACTTCAGTGCTATCTACTTTGATATTCCCCATGATGTCTTTTGATCGTACCCAGATGCGCACGGTATCTCCGTCGCTTCGTCTAACATTTATAGTCTGATTTTCATGTAAAAAGTTGTCTACATCTATCCATCTGCTTGGAATCACTGTTATTGTCCTCCCACCCTGGTGGTCAACGTCATATGCAATCTCAAACCATACAATTCCATGTATATTAGGAACCGCTTTCCGGGTTCTGATTCCACTAAAATCATCTAGAGAGTCATTAACTTTTTTTAAGTACATTCCATCCATCGCTACAACATCAAATGGGAGAATTGTATTCAACAACTTATTATCTTCATGGAACTTGTTTCTGAAATGTCCTTTCCAAGAAACATGAAGAGGAGGACCATAGTGAGTTCGATTTTGTATATTAGACTGCCAGTGGTAATGTGTTTCCTGTTCGGCGCTTGACACGAACAGCTTAGATGTGTTGTCTATTGTGATATTTGACACTGGATCGTAAAGTACGAATTGCCTTGCAAATCTTGAGTTGTTTGCCTTATCTGCTACGTCCAAGATAATGGAATACATACCAGGTTCAGGTGGCGTATAGAATATAGGAGGACTGAAATTTGTCTTCAGAATTGCCTCCGAGTAAAGCGGTCTCATAGGTGAAACTTCCTTCAAAGATCCTAAAGCATCAGCTTTCAGATGATGTATTTCCCAATTATATCTAAAAACTCCTCCTAGATCATCGTGCCAACCTTGCCATGATATTGAAAGCATTTGCTGAAAACCGATATAACATTATTTATTTATTATTTTGCAATTTTGTTTCTCGTTTATAACGATTTTATAACATTAATAACGGTAGATAAGGGAAAGTCTTCTAGTTTTATTTACATTATGTGTAAAATATTTTCAGATTGAATACTGATTAAAGTTTTACTATTCATAACAGATATTCATTTCTTTGTCAGATACCTACTGTGTTTTGATGGTTTCAAAACTGTCACAGGCTAACAGCAAAGCAAGGGATATTTTGTTAAATACCAACTGAATCTTTAGATGAACTGTGTGTTATCATTGTGTAATGATCGTAATCTGAAGATAGTATTACGGGAATCAAAGCCAGCGCCTTTAAAAGTATGACTTACTGAAATGCATCAACAAAAGATTTTTTTTCCCAATTATAACCTTTTTTGGGTCATTTTGTTTCAACCTATTTGTATTTGAGATAATACATTTAGAAATTGTTGTTTTCTACCTGTTAAAATAAACGCATATAGTACGATTTTTGTGTAAAATATTTATATAACAGAATAATAGGTTTCAGGATGTTGAAATGAAAGTGACAAAGGTACATAACTATATACGACTTACCTTTGTAATATCTGGCCCAATACTGATAGGATTGTACGTGCAATATCGATTTTCTGAACAATGGTATGATGGTTCAAAATCAAAATGAAAAATCATTGTTTTCTCTGATTCTTGACCATTGTACATTACAGTCCGTTTAGTATTGTCATTTATGTTCCTCAAAATTTCATATCCTCCACTTTGTACCCTTGCTGTTATCGTAAGACTTGAAATCAAAAGACAAAAGATTAATGAAGATAAAGAAAAATGTATGATGACACGAATGACCCCGCTGAAGCTTTGCAATTTTTAAATTAAAAAGGAGAAACACTATAGAACGGTAAGTAACTCACAACCCAAACTCGTACTCTGTATGCATGTTGTTGTTTTAGCGTTGTCTATGAGTTCATAAAATTTGGAAGTGAATAACTTAAGTTAGAGTGGGATACGCAAATCTGAAGGACAGAAAGACGGCAACACCTTATGGCCTCGTTGTTTTCAGGAGGATATAACTACTTAATAGTTAGTTTAAGCGTACAAAGGAAACAGCAATTAAATTGTTGTAGTACTTGTCATGTGCATCATTTTTAATGAAAACATTTCTTTTTGGATGTATCTTTTGCATAAAGATATAAAACCTCTGCTTAAAACACAGTCAAAAACCACAGCACTTAAACAGTTGCTAAAAAAAAACAATATGAATAAAGTCATCATAGATACGAGTCAGGCCAAATTCTCGCAGTATTCAGTTCACCTTCAGAGTCATGAAATAAAATACTGACACATTACTTTTCTCAAAACTATTAATATCGCATTTTTTTTATTGAAGACAGCAAAACTATATTCAAAGTTCTACCGAAACAGTTATTATATTTAGTTATTCATGTAAAAACTATTTGATGTTGGTTCCCAACGTCCTCGTTTACATTTATGCATTATTGAGATATATATGTATGTAGACAGACAACTAAGGTCACAATGCAAACCAAATAATTGCAATATGAAATATTTCATCATAGATACGAGACAAGCCAAACTTCCACATTATTGAGTTCACCTATGTGTTAATTTCGAAGGATTCTCGCGTGAAATTCGCGTTAAATTTTACATGAAATTCACCACAAACAAAATTTTACATGAAATTCACCACAAACGAGCTTAAATACGATACTCACGTGAACATTTTCATGTGAAATTAGAATCACGTGAATTTCATAGGAAGTTTTCACATAATTTTCACGTGAATTTTACACACAAAAAAAATTGGTTTTATTAATGATTTTAGTTAAATTTGAAAATTTAGATGTTATTGAGATAACATTATTTGAAAAATTAACGTGATTTCGCGAGACAAAAAATCACATGTAAAATTCACGTGAAAAAAAAACAAATGTGAAATTCACGCGGAACTGGTATGAACTGATTACACTTGAGTTTCTGGAATAAGCTCTTTTGAGGTGAAATTCATGTGAAATTCACGTGAGAATGAATTGGGTGAAATTTTCCTGTGTATTGTATTACGTTTTTTTTATTTACTTTGTTTGTGTAATATTTGGGTTGTATTATAACTTACTTGTCGCCATGTTCAATATTGATTGCAAATGAATTGTCAGTGTAATTCAACCGTGCAACATTTGGCTCAGGATTGCTGCTACTAACTCCACTCAGTGGGTATGTGCGATTAAATGGAACATCTGTCTTGGAACCTGAAAACGACGATATTTAAAAACTAGATTAGTTTAACAAATATTCAAAATAACCCAACGATAAAAGACATCACGTTATTTTAAAATCCTTTGATTGGTTTGGGACTTACTATGATAACTTGTATTGAAATCAAACATAGACAATTGCATGCCATGAACATTAACGAAAGAAAATGCTATATCTCATAGAGCCATACCAATTTAACTCCTTAATTGTTCATCGGACGCGCCGGTACACATTTTTCAAAACGGAATAAAAAATTATATTCCCGCCTCCCGCACCGGTATGTGTATGCAACTATCCTGAATAAGGATCCTGTTGTTCAGTAGTTGTCGTTTGGTGGTGTAGTTCATAGGTATTTCTCCGTTTGTATATATAGATTAGATCGTTGGTTTTCCCGTTTGAATTGTTGGTCATTAGTAATTTCGGGGTCATTTGTAGCTCTGTTTGGTCTGGGCAAAAGCCCTGTGTTTAATGCCGTACTATGAAATGTGATTGTATTTACTTTAAATACATTATCAGTATGGGAACAACCCTCGAAATTAATATTCCCTTAAATGATCGAGGAACTGTCTGTCAGACAAGGAGTCATTTTACTGTTGTAGAAAAAAAAAGAGAAAAAGTTAGCTTTTAAACATAAAAGGTGGAAAAATTCATCATATTTGAACAACTTTTCTAGATAAGGGGTCCACTTATTTTTAATAATTAAGAAGATATATGTATATCAAAGTCCAGGAATATTGCAAAATTCTTGAACATGTGTTGACCATATAATACCAGATAGATGTATAGTTCTTCGGGAAAAGGTTCTTCAAATAATATAAATATGTGCCTTTTCGTACTAAAAAGTTGTTTTTACAAAAAAAAATACACTTACATCACTTGAAAAATACCCCTCATAAGATAGAGTTATTACATTGGGGGTTTATTTTCGACCTGATTATGGCTTGGATGGAGAATTGTCTCATTGGCACTCATACCACATCTTATTTATATACAAAGTTCCAAAAAGACAAAGAACTTAAATGCGAACACAAAAACGACACAGACACAGACAATCATCATATAACACAAAACACTAAAATGTACACGCATCAACGAACAGCTTGAATCGCCATAAACTTAAGGTGAACACACCTGACTATTCTGGAAGGATGAGCAGTTCCTGCTTCTTGCAAGACAGTCGCCATGCTCCGTGAAGGAGGAAAGACATCTATGACAGTCCAATGGAGATCATTTAAAGCAATTGAAATAAGTATTCAATTATTTCTTAGTGAACAGGAAAAAAAGAACACACCATATCAAAGTACATGTGGTAATCAAGTTTTATACCATCTTATTTTGATAAATATTCTCATAACCTATTATTTTATGTTTTCAAAAAAAAAATATAATCGCTCGCCTTTACTTTTCAAGCTTCGCCTAAATTATTTGCAAATTATTTTTTTATTAAAATTTTCAAATCACTCGCTCGCCCAAAGTTTTTGAGTAAAAAATTCCGTTAAACAAGAAATTTAATTGTTTTGGCCTACCTAGAAACTCCTTTCAAGCCTAAAACTGAGTCATTTTTACTATGATGTTCCATACAAAAGCATATTCTGAAATGAAACATTCAAATCCACTGCTGTAGTGTGCAACGGTCAAATAAAGGATTGTGTGCACAGCATCTTTTCACTTTTCACCTTTTTAGATTTACTTGTGAAACGCACGTTAGTTCATGTTGATGTTATGTATCTGGTTCGTGTCAATCCGATGAACCATTCAAACAGGAAAATCAACAGTCAAAATTATATAAAAAAAAATTGTAAACCACATCAACAAACGACAACAACTTAACAACAGGTTCCTGACTACAATTATTAGTATATTAAGAAATTTGTTTAATGATAGTGATATGTGATACGAAAAGAGATAAAACAAGTGATATAATATAATAACGTAGCTGGTTATTGATAGAAACCCATGCAAACCAAAATATATGGTCATACTATAAAAGTTATTTTTAAAAACTCGCAAATGGTCAAATTCTCCTTTTACACTGTTTGTGAATTGGATACCATACAGAAATATAGGTATAAATGTTATTACAATAGTTTGACATGTAAGTGTCTCACTAGAACGTAAGAATGAACCATACATAATAGTTTACAAATTGTGTCTTGGATGGAGAGTTTTCTTGGCGGTAATCATGCATACCACATCTTCTTATATCTATATAATGTTTAACAATGTTTTAAATAACATATATGTTTTATATAAAAAAAAAAAGAAGATGTAGTACGATTTTTGTGAAAAAAAACCTCTCCAAACGAGACCAAGTGACACAGAAATTAACAATTAAAGGTCGCCGTACAGCCTTTAACAATGAGAAAACCCCTCACCGCATAGTCAGTTATAAAAGGCCCCGAAATGACAAATGTATAACAATTCAAACGGGAAAATTAACGACCTCATTAATGTACAAAAAAATGTACAAAAACAAATATGTAACACAACAGCAAACTACAACCACTGAATTACAGGCTCCTGACTTGGGACAGGCACATGAATACAGAATGTGGCGGGGTTAAACATGTCAGTGGGATCCCAACCATCCCCTTAAACTGGGACAGGGGTGAAACAGTACAACATAGAAACGAATTATAAAAAATCAGTTGAAAAAGGCTTAACTAATCAGACATGAATATCAATTATCAATTTATCAATTACAAATGTATATGGTCATGTTTCTACTGTTGGCAAAAGTATGAATTATTCGAAATACCTAGGATTTTCTTATCCCAGGCATAGATTATCTTAGTGACGTATTTGGCACAACATTTTGGAATGTTGGGTCCTCAATGCTCTTCAACTTTATACGTGTTTCGCTTCTAACTATTTATATAGGAGTCGATATTAAGAATTGAACGATGGACAGTCAGTGCGTGAATTTTTCTTGCTACCTGATTGGAAGATATTACGAGACGTGAATAATCAAAGTTTATTGATTGGTTAGGACAATCCAAACCTAGTAAATGTCCTTCAATCCCGTAGAGTATCGGATTTGTCCTCTCTATTTTAGCAATCAGATTTTGCCTGGTCATTAATCATGCATATTCATGATATTGGTACACGGGTAACTTTTATCTATAAATAGTCGAATCTTTTTGAGTTCCGTACACAGGTAACTTTTATCTATAAATAGTCGAATCTTTTGGAGTTTCGTAAACAACAACGTTAAACGATATATACTACTTCATAACGTGTGACCTCACGTGTGTGGTAAAATTTGTTGATTGATGCACGTGGCTATTCTAGTAAATGAATAAATCTACAAAGCGAGAGCACTTTCCATTTTCATCAGCTAAGAGTCGACTTAGCCCTTTTTTAAAGGCTAATGCTTGTTCGATCTGAGCGTTAAATTACTGATGAATCTTGTGTAGACGAAACGCGCATCAGCCGTAATAAATTATAAGCCTGGTACCTTTGATAACTATGGATACATATAGAAATACATCTAACAAAAACACAGAGTGGACGTGGTAGGGTACTTGTATATCCCAACGAAACAAAGACACAACGTACTGATCTGAGAGTATTCGGTGTTACTGACAGCTAGTCGACTAGACAACTAATAAAATAATTCATGCATATAGACTTAATTATCAATCAACACACATCCATAAACCAATGGATTTAGTGTAAAGTCGTCATAAACAGTCAGAGAAAACATGACATTGTGCAATGCCAAGATTGTAGAGCAATGAACCATGAACGTGTATATGTATATAACAATAATTGTTAATTTGCTTTCAATTTTCTGATATGTAAATAACAAAATAAATATTATTTATAATTTACGGGCACGGTAAACAATATTTCCGTAAAAATGAGGATATGCAAGGACATCATTCGTAAATATATTTCAATATGCAGACATCTTATACGTTCAGCTATTTCACATTCAATTTTTTTGTTTGGTAATATTCTTTACAAAGCACAAAAATGTCGGCATTCACATTAAAAACTTACAAAACCCGTAAACAGACTTAACAGTATTAAGAAGTGACACAGTTACGATACTGTTGTCAGGTCATTAAAGATTGCATATTTTGGCTTTATTATTGATTTACTTATAGGGTCTTTGCATCGGAAATAAACACATTTATTCTAAAACCAGTTGTTGGCATGATACGGTGTATGTTCTGCTCACATATTTATGATGGTATAATACTAATCCCCTAACGGGAGGGATTGTACTTGATATTCATATGATGAAGACATAATCATTCTATCAGTGTAATTGAGGTCTTGAGCTGGCGTGTCAGTAACTGCTAGTATTCCTGTTAATGTATGTGTCATTGCCATTTGGTTTAGTTTCTTTTGTTTCCGATTCTAACATCGGACTCGTACTCCGGTGCGGGAATTTCTCGCTGCATTGAAGACCCATTGGTGGCCTTCGGCTATTGTCTACTCTTTGGTCGGGTTGTTGTCTATTTGAAACATTCCCCATTTCCATTCTCAATTTTATCCCGTTTTAAATAGGTTTCTGCAGGAACAACCAAACCTCAAAACAAATTCTTTATATCTATGGTGGAATTTAGTGAAGGCTTTGAGTAATTTGTGGTAACGAAATCCCTGGCTTAATAATTTACCAGTAAAACATAGATTGCATTCGTTAAAATCAAAAACGTCACAACATATACGGGCATAGCGAACTAGTTGTGAAATATAAACACCGTAAGATGGTGCCAAAGGAACATCACCATCAAAAAAGGGAAAATTCACAATAGGCAACGTCGTAGAAAATAATGTGGAGTTTTCGTGTATACCGAAATATCTAAATCTAGGAAAGGATAGATATCAATTCATCGTATAAATTTGATTCATTCAAAGTAAGTTTCTTTGGGTAAATTTCGACAGTATATTTAGAAACTTCTTGATTATTTAACGAAAAAAATATCATAACGGTACGTGTTGTTGAAATTGGTCATAAACTGTGATTCATAACAGTACAAAAACAAGCCTGCTATTAAAAGGGCGCAGTTAGTGCCCATTGGAAATACATACAACCCGTCGATAAACTTTGTTGCCGAAACGTACATAAATGTTTTCAAAAAGAAAATTAACAGCTTCAATCATCTCACCACAGCTCCAGCAAGTATATCTAGCATATTTACCTTTTGCATTCGAGAAGAAGGCTTTTTACCTGTCTCATTCGAGAAGAAGGCTTTTTACCTTTCTCATTAGAGAAGAAGGCCTTAAATGAATTGCAGCAAATGTATTTGCATTCAGATTTACCAAACGACCATTTAATTAAATATAAAAACTTTTGTTTAATCTATTTTTATTTTTGATTGTGAATATTTTATATTGTATATAATCTTTATTGAACTCCATGTAAAATTATGATCATGGACATTTTAAAGTTTCAGGAATTGCTAAAATGATTATGTTTGCCTGAACGTATGTGCAAAAATACATTTATTTCACACACATCTAAATATAAGTATAGATATTGGAGTTCAACAACGTGCATGACAATTTATAACTCCAAAGTTATCGCCCCTCATTATCTGGTATAACGAAGAACAATACATGGTACAGACAGACAGATAGATAATTTATTTAACAAACATTACAAAAAAATCAACAATTTACTGCCATAAAGAAATGATAAATCACAAGCTCAATTATAGAAATGATTAGCGACTTTAATAGAAAATGTGACGGTTCCTACTATTCCGTTACAGACCGTTCTCTTTCGTAATAAGTTAACCCTTACTAACCCTAACTTATACCCGCGTAGTATTTTTTAAAACCGTTGTTTATCCGCAGTACATAGATATAGGCCCCGACACGTGTCGTTGCGTACTAAACCGTGTCATTTCCGTACAAAACCGTGGCTCACAATAAGAACTCGTTTACCAAATGACCCTTGTCCTTCATTGTCCGTGGTAGTAACGCCAAAATCCGTAATCATACTGTTGTGCATCCGGTTCAGATCCGTATCGGACTACAGAAACTGCAATTCCGCGATCAACAGTGAGATTTAATCATTAGTGTATCCGGCGAGGTGATCTGTGAATGTGTGACCTTGGCATAAAATGAGCTGCGTCGGATAAAATTGATTTTATGCAATTGCACGAACACATGTACATGTTAAATATTACTTAAATTGACTTTGGAACATTCAAATACGAAATTAAAACTTAATTTGGGTCTGTTTTGTCTAGTTCTTATAACGACTCAATTTTCTCAGACTTTGCATAGAGATTGTTTTAACTCAGAATAAGTTAAAAGATGTATTGGTATTCATATTCATAAGGTCGATACAACGAAGTTAATATATAATCCAATAAGAGCAGTCTAATATTTACCTGGTCGAGGGACTTTGGATACAATAGCTCTGACATGTCCTGACACAATTCCAAACTTATAGTTTTCCAGATATACTGGGTAATTTGGAATATTTGGAGGGTTGTACATAGCTTCAACAAGAAATTCCAGTTTGTTAAATTCATTGAAATGTATCCATCGATGATCTGGCTTTGTTGTGTTTGGTTCAGAAGCATCTGACATAAACCAATACATTAAACGACCTGCAAAATCCCCAGTTCTCGGTATTTGTTTCATTGTTGTTGACGCGTGGGTGATATGGGGTTTTTGAGAAGGTGTCACTGAAAAATTTAAATACCATGATTAAGATGTCAAGAATTATTTAAATAAAAATGAATAAATTTGCTTTGCTTATTACAATGCTAGCTTTCGATAATACACGTAGTATAAAAAATAGTCTTCTAAATGAACATAGATTTGTAAAATAATAATTTGTACAAAATTATGACTGGTGCGGTATTAATCAACAATTCTTTGTAAATTATGTCTTAGATTTTAGAATAAATCATGTCTTGTGTTATTTCTTAAATGCTCAACTTTTACTCACTTGTAAAGCATTTTTCACCACTGAAACCCGTTACACAATTACAGGTTGATGTTCCTACACATCTTCCAGGAAAACAGGGATGCAAATGTGAACAAGTAACTGAAATATTGAAATATTACGTAAATATACTTAAGGAGATTTACAAACTATGCAACATATGAATAAAACAATATTTAATTTTTGATAGTAGTCTTTCGACAAAATTACGATTTATAACAGTGTCTTGAAATTTTGTTCATTGGTATCTAGTTAAATTTCTTTTCAAGTATGTGCTCAAGTGTGAGTATTTTCCCCCTTTCTTTTGTAGTAGAATCATATTCATAACAGTGTGGCTGTGGACATTGATTGACGACCTAAATTATCCCATTGACTGGGACTGATTAGGTGAACGTATGTCTGTATAGACCACTGATCACTACTTACTTATTATAGAATTTAAACCTTGGGGTCATCAAAGGTTCTTAACGTCTTTAATAATAAAATAATTCGAAAAATTAATCAGGAATAACCTTTATATTTTGATTTATATTATTGATGTAAATCAAAACATCGTGTTATTCCTGATTATTTTTTCGAATAACTTTGTTTGTGTGTTGAGAACCTTTGGTGACTCCACAGTTTAAAAGTCATTAAAAAGTACATAATGAGCAGTGGTCGTTACAGACAAACATTCACACAATCTGTCCCAGTCAATGGGATAATTTAGGTCGTCAATCAATATCCACAGCCACACTGTTTTGAATATGATTCTATTTTCAAAAACGAAAGTGCCCTTTTGACACTTTACAGAGAAGCTTGATTATGTGTGCGCTATGATAAAACGGCTGTCTTTCAAACACCTTGAAATGAATGAATAACGGAATTAAACGAAATATTAACTTATTAATAACCATCCCTGTTCAATATACTCTAAAAATAACATATACTTTGTGTCAATACAAAAAGAAATGTTTCAATTCCAAAAATGTCCTTCTTTACGATAACACTTTCTAATTTGTATAAAAAACTGGAGATTTTGGAGGTACTAATGGAGAAACCATTTTACCTAATTATTATATAAAGCCTACTTTGAACTTTGAAGTAATACTCCTTTTTTATCAATAGATAAAAGATATGTTACTAACCTGTCTGACATGAACTTCCCGTGTGGCCAAATTGACATTTACACGTATTAGGGTTAACACACGATCCTCCATTAATACAAGGTGGATCACATATGGCTAAAAAGTTATAGAAAAAACAACTTTTAATTATGAATGTTCTATACTAAGGGTTAACTTGGGTACAGACATATAGTGAAAAGGAGTTCTTGTTGCAGTTGAAATTGTAATCAAACCAAAAGAATTCTTATACTTATTTTATATACAAACACGAACTCCTCTCCACGATTCTGACATCACTGAATACGAATTTGGACATAATATTCAGGAGCAAAACTTTAGGTGCCACATGTTTAGCACCACGGTAGTACCGAATATGGCCACAGTGTAAAGCGTTTCTCTCAATCCTTATTTTTGTATGTAGTATTTTCAAATTGTTGTTCGTCTTCTCTGTTTTTCTTTTTTTTTTTCGTTTTTTTGCAATGGGCTGAGTTTTCTTATCGACTTATGAGTTCTGATTGCCGTTTAGTATTTATATAAAGTATTCAGATCTGTACATTGTCTTTCTGGTTTTTTTTTATGCATATGTATAAATACCTTGCCATGTTTAATCTATCTTTTTGTTGGATTTTTAATTCCCTTGTTTTGTATTGATCTGATTATATAAGCCCTTTTCAATTGATTTTTTATAGTTTTTTCATATGTTGTAAGTTTTCACACCACTGTTCTCAATTGATTTTTTTTCTCAGTTTTTATTGATAGGGGAATCTGGTGGAAGCTGGAATGCCAGAGGAGAACTACCGAACTTCGGTATAACAACTGAGATTCTTATTCTTTTGGTGAATATTGTATATTTTCCTCTCGTTCAGTTCAGATGTTATATCTATTGTACTTCAATTCAGGCATACAAAACATTCCGTTAGTTTTCTCGTTTAAATTGTTTTACATTGTCATATTGGGGTCTTTTATAGCTGACTATGCGGTATGGGCCTTGCTCATTGTTGAAGGCCGTACGGTGACCTATAGTTGTTAATATCTGTGTCATATAAAAGATACCACATGATTTGGAAAGCAGGATAAAACTGGTATCATATCATCAGTAGGTACCATGGTTAGTGACAGCTGTTGATCAAATAATTCTAATATTTTATCTTTTCATTTAAAATAAAAGTTGAATAAGAAATAAAGTAGAAAGTAAATGAAATTTTTCTTAACTTACGCGTATTACAGTCCGTGCCTCGCCAACCAGGACAGCAGTAACGTTCCCTTGTGTAGTGGATTACGGTTCTAGATTCATACCATGTGCTTATTTCAAATAAAAGTAAAAAAAACTAAATGTTGCATAAACGACAAGATCAAACCTGTTATTAATTAACGTAAAACAAATAAATAGGATTCCTCAAATCAAAGTAATAATACTTTGTTTATAGCTCTGAAAGAAAATGTCTCTACTCCAAACGTCTTAAAACCATTTACAAATTTTAAATACTGTTAGTACCTCATTTAACATTAAAATGAAGACAATTGTTTGCGAAAAGCATGGGAACACTCCTCTAATTTATTCCAAACACATTTACTTACTTGTACAAAGGTCATATGTTTTTCCGTCAGTTTGTGAAGACTTTACACTAAATCCTTTGGATGTGTAATGGTTGAATTTTATTAAAAAAAATCATAAGTTTATTAATTGTAAAACATCTTTAAACTAGCTTTCAGAAATTGTGAGTACATTGAGATCGATAATTTGCGTCTTCTATTAGTGATTATTTTTTTTGTCATTTGGTTTGAGTATTACAGTTTGTTCTTGTGGTGTGTTGTTTAGAAACACCACACACAACAGTCGTAGGTAAGGAAAGTGTTAAGTACATGCAAATATTTTAAAATTAGCTATATTTGATTCTGTATGTGCCTTTCCCAAGCCTGTAACCTGTGTCTTTGTGATATGGTACATGTATAGTTGCTGCTTTGTTATTGCGTAAACCCCTGAGGGTTTACGCAGTATATATTGGACGATAGCTGTAGTCTTTCGGAACACCGGATGTTATTCGGAACACTTCTGTTCTTTCTATGACCACCTGTCAAATACATGCGCAATAGCTTCTATGACCACCTTTCAAATACATGCGCAATAGCTTACTAATCTGTTGAATAAGCATTAGCATCTTAAGTTGCTATAGAGATATTTTACGTATGATCTGAAATTTATTATGATATAATATTTCCTTGCACACTATTACAAGCTGCTTATATTAACCTACATGCGTAGTATTTTAATTAGAGTCAAACGTTGAAACCAGCTGTGTTTAGATATGAGATAAGATTTCATGTAAACAATGCGATTTATATTCTGAACGAGAATAATTAAAAATAAAATCTTTTAAAAAGTATAAGCAGCATTTTATTTTAGATTTTAAGTTTAGGGAAGATGTTCATGATGTAAAAAGAAAGCTATTTATTTTTTTATACTGAAATTAAAGGGAAGTCTTTCTTGCATATGATTAAATTACAGTTATTGTTTGTGATTATTGGTTATTAAAAATGTAATTAAATAGATATTGAATATGAAAAAATAAAATAAAACGGAAACCTACAACTAAAATATATTAAAAAAAAATACACTTGACTATGCAAATGTTTTGTCGTTTTTCGTTTGTTAATACAATACATGCAAATTTAAATTGTTTCTAACTTTAAAGTAGGTTTTTCAACAACATGAGCATGAATTATTGAAAGTTCAAATAGAGTCAGAAAAGAATTATTAAACGATGTTTCTACTTCTGTTGCAGCTAGAAAATAACAACAAACGCCTCAAAACGTTTTCAAAACTTTAGTTAGAAACAATTGCACCTTAAAAGTGCCGCTTTAATTTCGATCATAAATCTTAAATAATACTTCAAGCAATGACACAACGAATTAAATGTGCCACTTTAAATACGACTGATACCCTTAAAATTAATCATGCATGCAATTTTAGCATGGTCGGCGATAAGATATCAAATATAAAAAAAAGAAAATGTGGTATGATGTCAATGAGACAACTATCTACAAGAAACCAAAATAACACAGAAATAACAAACTATGGGTCACAGTACGGCCTTCAACAATGAGCAAAGCACATATACCGCATAGTCGGCTAAAAAAGGCCCCGAAATGACAATGTAAAACAATCAGTCAAAACAGAAAATGAACAAAATCCGTATGCGTAACTTAGTTGCTCGCCAGAGGAACGCTAAGCAAGCGTTAAACGCGCGTTGCAGTACGTCGAAATGAAAAGGTATACGCTTTAGTGAACGCTTTAACTACATGAAATGGAGCATACAAATTTTCATTCAGCTCAAGCGTGTGCATGTCAAGCGTATACCTTTACACTACACGCACAAAATATATAAACGCTACAGATAAGTTTGAGACACGTTAAGGGCACGTTGTATACGCTTCAAAATCGTTTGACTTTACTTAAAATAAACACACCATAACGTCCCAGACACTCCGAAAGCACGTATTATCGTTCCAGATACGACCGGGACACGTCTCAAATACGTTCAATCATCATGACTTTTTTCCTTCGTAGCGTACATTCCATCTACGTTAGACAAACGCCAGACAAACGCCAACATACGTCATCTGAACGCCCGATAAACGCTTAGGTACGCTTCTCGCACCCCAATACACGCGTAAAGTTCGTTGTGCACACGATACAGATATGACTGACAGGTTGAATGCATCCATAATTACTAGCGTATATTTGTAGCGTGCATGATTTTTTTTACCACGACCAACGTACGTCGGAGCTATACGTTGATGTGGAGCCGGTATTACATTTTAAAAAAAGTAAACAATCAATGTCAGTTCCCAATTCTTATACAACAAAAGTAATGTAAAACAATACATCTTTATTCAACAGTTATCTAATATATAATGAAAATCAAGCATTTGGGTTTACGATTGCATTTCTTTTTTTAAAGAAAGCAACTTGTTCATCTATTTTTCTTACAGATATTTTCTCGTATGAATTGTTTGACATTTGCCATGTCAGTGGATACTTATATATACTGAAAACTTAGGGTTGTTTTAATAATGAAATTGGTTGAGAGTCATCAACGAATAGACTAGTTCACCAAATGTTTAGTTTTGAATGTTGTTTTTTGTGGACCTACTTTTGTTTTTTCGTCAGTGTCAGCTCACCAGATCTAAAGGGTCACGTGAGATTTTCCCATCACTTGGCATCATCTGTCGTCCGTTTTCATAGGATTTCGATTTATTCAAGTTTGTTTCTTATGTGTCTTTTTACAAGGTTGATATTATAGTTGGTATCTCATAATCAAGGTCTTATCTGTCCAATGATTTAAAAAAATCACTTTTATTACAGAAATTTATCAGCAAGTTTATTTTATATTAATTTTGAATTACAATAGGTAAAATGGGTTTTTGGTCCGTTTGTCAATACATAAAACTGAAAGCCGAAAGTGATAACAGTGATATTATGGATCTAAAACTTTTATGTCTCTAAATTTTAAAACTTATTCTCTTTGCATGTACCAATCAATATTATACAAGATAACCTAAACTGTAAGCTAAACCATTTGATCATTAATTTAGCATCTATATGTAATGTGAGGATAAAAGCGGCATACAAATAAAATAATAATTATGTATGGTGAAGTAGTGTAGAAAAAAAGAGCTTTCTTTTTCGGGGTTTCAGAGATATTTGACTGAAATTTTTGTTGCCAATTATAAACTGATTTCATAATGGATCCCAAACCTGAATTTAAGTAAAATTACCCTTAGTCAACCAAATAAAGCTGATTGGTGCATGTTGTAGTGGAATAATAATATTGCCGCTAATATAAAAATAGGATTCCGAAGATGTGCTGAGACAACTCCACACCAGAGACCAAATGACGTTAAATGTAGCTAGGCAATCATGATCACATCCAAATGCTTCGACTTGACAATGTGTTAATAAATAGAATCGTTCAAACAAAATAAAGAATCAAAGTATCACTTCTATCTCATTTATAAGTTTCTTTTCCTAACATCTGTAAAGACCGTACGATGTGAGATTAAGTGGGTGAGTGATAGAGTGATTTTAAAAGTAACATCAAAACACAATATGTTTTTTTCCCTTCATTAAAATAAACTAAGTAAAAAGATGGGACGTGATTTCAAACATGATAACTTTATGTATCCACCAAAAACCAACGATAATGATATAATAAAATAACCTACACGTCACCATACGGCCTCCAACAATGAGCAAACAAAATCCAAACCAAAACGTTAGCTATGCGATATCAAAATGTGAAAAAAGTCAAAGCAAAAATACACCGGCTGATTTATTTTACTAACGTTTAACAAAACCAAAAAGGGACAAACAATCCCTGGAACACAGACTTCCAACTTGGGTCGAACGCATACAGAATATGATAGGACAAAACATTTTTTGAACGCTTGAACATCACTCAAACCCGGAACAGGATAAATTAAATGATAGATGAGACGTTACGCACGGTATTGGTGCCACTTTGCGTTACACGACGTTCCTAATAAAACGACGATTTTGACGTTGTTCCACGGAAAGTTTCAAACGTTGACCTTATATTCTACTCATGTGAAATGCCGCTTAAAGATTTTCGAAGTTGCTTCTTTATATGGTTTTATTTTTTTTAAGGCCGTGCGAATAGAAAATTCCATTGACTTTGAACAAAATTTTAAATACATGAACAATTTTCAATTTTTGCGAAGAATAATAGATGCAACAATAACACAAAATAACAATTTGATGTCTTGTTAAATGATTGAAATATATAAAAAAAGAAGATGTGGTATGATTGATAATGAGACAACTCTCTACAAGAGACCAAACTGACACAGAAATTAACAACTATAGGTCACTGTACGGCCTTCAAAAGCAAAGCCCATACCGCATAGTCTGCTATAAAAGGCCCCGAAATGACAACGTAAAACAATTAAGACGAGAAAACTAACTGCGTAATTTTTGTAAAAGAAATGCCGTTGCCAACTTTCAATGATTTAAAGATGGTCGGTGTCTAAACTATTTTTTAAAAAGAAGATATTTAATAAAATTGAGAATGGAAATAGGGAATGTGTCAAAGAGACAACAACCCGACCATAGAAAAAGGAACAGCAGAAGGTCACCAACAGGTCTTCAATGTAGCGAGAAATTCCTGCACCCGGAGGCGTTATGCATATCATTCGAATGGAAATAAACCATAGAAATCAATAACATAGATGAATTTGTGCTGGCCCCTAAACAAATATATATTTTGTACTAGTTCATATATAATGAAAATTGTAATGAATGAAATTTGTTTATTGATTACAATTTTTAAATCAGGATTGTTTTACCAAATAATTAAGAAAATTCATGTTATGTAGGAATTAACACATTTTGTACATAAATCAGGCCGTTAGTTTTCTCGTTTGAATTGTTTTACATTTGTCATTTAAGGGTCTTTTATAGCTGACTATACGGTACGGGTTTTGCTCATTGTTGATTGCAATAGAGTAACCTATAGAAATTATTAATTGGTCTTTAATGGAAGTTTGTCTCGTCATACAACCGCATCTTCTTACTTTATTATGAGAACGGTGATTCTGTATTGTTGTGTTTTTGCTTTCGCAAACATATTTTACGAGCTATCCTTTCATCTGATACTTTTTTCACAAATTCTAGCTTCAAAAAAGGGTCGGCGATCAATATTTTTTTTTATAATATTTGAAATTATAGAATTTGGCAAAGTATAGAAAATTCTTACACAGACCAATACCTACCTCACAGATTACCAGCAGGTCGAAATACGATTTTAAATGATAAAATTATTTTCATTTTACTAGATGTGTATTTTTTAGTAATTGCTTTATGTGCATGTTCACATGGATTTTTTTTTTCTCAAGCGAACAACTATGGACAAGGAATGCATTCCATGCACTTTTTATATACTATTGGTTATATTTGGTTCAGCGCTTCAATTTTCAACATATAACAGAGTATATCGGTTTACACTAAATCTTCTTATACTTTTTAAAAAGTTTCCAAACTGATTACTTTTATGTTTTCGGTTTTTATCTTTTTGTTTCGAGTTTGCATTGTTTTACAAGTATAATCAAAGTACTGAAGTACTGAACATCGGATGACCGCAAGTTATTGTGGATGGTCACAAGCACTTGTCTTATAAAAAAATCACATTTCTATACCTGAAACTGAGATCTATGATTTTTTTTCTGAGAAAAGTTCGTGCGTGGATGATGAATAAATGACAGGGAATTCAACCTCACTGCTTTAATATCTATTATATTGTGGTGATACAAATCAGTATATTCTGATGTGTTGTTATATATTAAATTAATATTTGTATATAGCAGTTACATGTATATATAATTTTTATCCAATTGTTTATCATTCTATTCTACGATTCTAATAAAAGTGCAGTACACGTGCATGGTAGACACTCTTCAATAACTATTCGATTTTTCCAATAGATTAGATTTGAGTAGACATTCATAATTTTCCACAGAACTTTCTTGTTATATTCCTCCGCATGCGTTAACACATTTCTTTTTTACGTGTGCATAGATTTAAATGCATATAAATATTTCAAACGACACAATATGTTTGTATTATTAATTTTCGTTCTTATGCAGAAATGAATTTAAAACAAGCGATATATCGATGATATCCGCGTAAATATGCGATCGGTTTCCAGTCAAAAACGAAAGTCAAATCTCTATGGCAACAATACATCGGAATTAAATCAATATTCAAGCTATGTTTTGTGGCGTTTTGTGAAGATAAAAAATATCTACTTTAAACAACAACAAAAAAGATTTGCACATAAAAGATTGATTTATTATTTTTTCTTTCTCGAATGAGTTTGGAGTGTGTGTAAATTTATACCTTAGAGCTAGCTGCTACATGTTTGTGTGCCATCCATCATATATGTCGGACAACTACTCTCGTTCTCTCTCTCTCTCTCTTTCGTTCTTTCTCAAATTAGCAAAAGAACATTTTTAATTTTCATATACATTTGTACATGCCTATTTACCAGGCAATTCTGTTGGAGATTCGAGAAAATAAACTTCATTCTGTCACACTACTTCTAAATATAATAACCCCATTTTTCATACACATTGCTAGGTAGATGTACTCACAGTAGATTAATAAAAATGATCGTTATAGCTACACTGAAATTTTATGACAAACAAGTATTTCTCTGATAAAACTTTTTGTTAAATGAGTCGATGCAACAAAAGAAAAAATGATTGCACGTTTTACTGAAATGTTCACGACTAAAGGGTACTTTTTCTCATGAGATATATTGTGAGAATTTTCATTCATGTGTATAGCTTCGAATTTTTTAAAAGCATTGCTAGGAATTACAGATACTGTCTGGCTGAGGAGGATAATTGAGAAGATCTCACTTTTGTTGCATTTCCCTTTTCAATGTATCTTGCATGCTTTTATAAAGTGGGGGTGTGGTCATAAGTAAGCCAAGTTTTCTCTTTGTTATAGCTCCGGGGCCTTGTCTTTATGGAGTATCCCAGTTAAATATTTCGACATCATATATCCTTGAAACAATTCAGATTTCCATTTTAATGCATATTAAACGTGAACTTTATTTTATTTTATATAGATCAGACCATTTCATTTAAATATGTTATGCCAAATATGCAAGAAAAGTCGTATACCAGTTTAACGTTATTATAACGCGAACGTCAAATTACGGTTACGGGGACATTTCATTGGACATCTTAGATCGTTTCGGATTTTCTACCTGCAATTCAAACAAAAGTGCATGTCATATCATTTTAAAGGAAATTAAATGTATTTTCCATTCATATCAGTCAACAGCTGATAAAAATTAGAGATATAGTAGAATTTCGTTTGATAAAAAGTCTCTGAATTATTCTTTGCGTTATTTTGTCCATCGGGACATTTTATTGGACACAGGAAAAATGACGATGTTTTTAAAATAAGACCGCAGTTACATAATGATGACTTCAGATAGCTTCTTCGGAACATGTATAATTTTTCTGATATTATTAAAATCCATTTTCGTATGTTATATATTATGAAATTGAGGACAGAAAGTTTTTTACGGGTTGAGCAGCAAATTGGGACATTTTTTCTCTTTTTTGTTAAAACTTTTCTGACGATCTTCCTACTCTTATAGTTAAAAACGTCTATTACTTCATTTAACGTTAAATGTATACAATATAGTTGTAAAATTTTAAACCATTCTACATACTAATGAATCCGCACTGGGCTTTCAAAGACGCAAATAAAAAAAAATGTAACAGCGGGACACCCTTAAAATGACGTTATAGGCATCGAAATGAGCAATTTTTTACATTAAAAAATAGACAAAGCACAAATTCATCTATGTTATTGATTTCTATGGTTTATTTCCTTTCGAATGCTATGCATAACATGGCTATTTATTGTAAAGGATAAGAGCTTGAATATGAATAACCCGCCATCTAACCCATATTTCCAAAGTGACACCAATATCGTGCGCAACGTCTATATATATATATATAACAATGAAGCAATAGAATACGCTGTAAAGTTAGTTGAATTGACATGTTTATCTTACCGGGGTATCTTAGGGTATCTTGTTTATAAATTGTATCCGTCGTCAAACATTGCCGCCATGGCTAAAAATATAACACAGGGGTCAAATGCAGTTGTTGGCTAATATCTCAAAAACCAAAGCTTTTAGGGCAAATCTGACATGGGGTAAGATTGATAAATTGGCCAAGATCTATCAGCCCTGAATTTTTCAGACGAATCGAACAACCCATTGTTAGGTTGCTGCCACTAAAATGGTAGTTTTAAGGAAATTTTGCATTTTTTTGGTTATTATCTTGAATATTATCATAGATAGATATAAACTGTAAATAGCAATTATGTTCAGCGCAGTAAGATGTCCAAAAAAGTTTAATGACCAAAATTGTCAATTGACCCTTTAAGGACAATTTTACACACGTTGTTTATGTTTTTTAACTTAATCATCTTCTCTAAAGAATATAGTTTAAATCTTGTATTTTATTTCCTTGTACGTCAAGAAACATAGACATTATGGCTAAAATGGAACATATATGGGTAAAATGCATTTATTTGCTTTTGAAAAAAATATGACAGATACAGTGAACATTTAAATGGCATATTTAAGCCACTCATTAAAATGTATTGCAAAGCAAAAATAATAATTGATAAAAGATTAAAGCAAACAAATTACAGGTGAGCGATTCATGATGTCCTTATGTAGCTTCATTCTGTTAACAGGCCGATGTGACAACTATTCAACAAAGTTCAAATGATGTGGATGTACATGTAAGCAAGTATATCAAAGTAAGCTATAAAAGGCCCCGACATAAAACAAAAAAAAAAGGTTAAACAGTTCTAACACGAAAATAAGCTGGAGAATTTATACAAGTAACAAAATCATTTTACTAAAAACAAATGGGACAGATATGAACCAACGACTACCACTAAACAATATGCTCCTGGCGTGAGACAGGCACATTATAACAATATGAATGAGGCGGGGTTAAATATGATAGCTGTTGATATAACCCTCCAGTGGTGTTATTGCACAAAATCAAGCAGAAAACAACTAACAAACATATTGACTGGACGTGGCAGGGAATTTATACAACCCAAAGTACAGATCTGAGAGTACTCGCATTTAATGCCAGCTAGTTGAAAGCCAATAAAAAAGCCCGTATGTAATATTAAAATAATGTTGTTTTTAAATTTGAAGTATAATTCATAAAACATTTTCTTTTCCATAATAAAAAAATAGACATATGGTTGATGATCATTCGCTTTAATCAATTTGACGTCCACCATCGAGCTTATCTTCAAGAGTAGAAGTGCGGCTCTCAAGCGTATGCAAAAATATCTTCTCATGAAATAAAATTGAGGTCCGAGAACACAATTATTTCGTAGTGCATTTCTTTTAGACAATAAACGAAAACTTTAAAAATCCCATATGCGCTTTCTAAATATTTTTTTCCAGTGTGTAGTACTACATTTGGGACAAATTATATCAAAGTTTTAAAAAACTTCATCGGCTATAACTCAAAATATGGACAAAGGGGGTTTTGGAATCTTTTCACAGCTTCCGAAGTGCTCTGTATTTTTTTTACCTTTTTCAGCTGGACCAAATCACTACTTTACTGTACAATTCATTACCCAAATTTTCAGTTTGCAAGTGTCATTTCACCCCCTGCTTGCTATTTGAGGCATAACATGGATAAATATATTTGGAAGGGGTATAAAATAAATTTGGCAAGTAACACACTGTCCACACTAGGGACTTTATTCGGTACAACGAAGATCAGAAAATCAAAGGACGTTAATTGAGGTCTCGCACCATCATTTGTTTTCGTATGGTAAAATGTACCGTTATTTTGTCAGCTTGGCTTCTAAAGACAGCGACGTAGTTTTTTCAAACATGTTAGCCTAGACTAAACACTTACCAGTGTCCCCAATCCCATCTACAACAAACTTGAGTCCTGCTATAACGAGTTCCAGTTCTGTAACACGTTCGTCTAAAAAACAATAGTAACTATTTATTTCAACGTAAGTATTGAAAGTCTATTTCATCGATCTATCAGTTCATAATTATCTGCTATTCATTCGTACACATTGGTTTTTAAAATACATCGAAAAGGAAAAGATATGATGTATGAATCTATGACAAAAAAATCAATTCACGAACATAAAAAAGGACCAAATGCTAAAGAACAGTGCTTATATTGCTTTTCTAAATCTCAACTTCAAAGCAAGGACTTTTATATGGAGCAACCAACGTTACTTCACTGCAAGTTTAAGACAGCTCAAAACTTTCAACTTCTCAAAAGATATTTCTTTCTTTGAACTATCACTTCTATTTAGTATTGTCGTATTGCTTGTTCTAGTTTAAGTTTCCTGTTTACTTTGAAATTGCTTGAACTTTTTGAAGCTATGCAAGAATGATTGCATATCACAGCCTTTCTGATCCTTTCTGTTTTTATTCAGTTTGATGTTGATAAAAAGTTGAAGATGGCCACTTTGTCAAATAATGGATTTTGCTTGGCTTGAATTTCAAAGATCTGTTTGAATTATTTATATAAAGCATTTTTAGGTTTCATTTAAAGTAAATAACTCAAAGATCTGTTGCAAGTTCAATTTTAAAGGAATGAAAAGTACATCATATGAAATGTTTCCGGAAATTTCCATTACTGAAACATCTGAAGAAAAAAACAAACTAATTTACTACCACCATAATCATCAACTGTTTCATTTTGCCGTATATGCAAAAATTTTCTCTTTTTTTTTTTAATCTCGTATTATTTCATTCTCTTAAGAAAACAATACAGAAAAATGCAATGGATGTCTAAAAAGTTAATCATGAGATCATAAAAAAGTCCATTCCAAAAACAAAACAAACAAAAAACAAAAAAAAATATGGTAACGACCATAGAGAAAAGACATTTTACAATTTTATCAAATAAATGCACATAATTAATATCTTACCCATCAACAAGACTAACGTAAAACGTTATTAGCACGGTCAAAACAAAAAGAACTGTCGCATTCTTCATTTTCACAATCACTTCAGGAATTAAAACATCCAGGAAGTTTGTCGATGAAAAGTTAATCCCGTTATCACATAACGGTATCTGGTTTTTTATGTTTATCTACAGTTTGTTAATAACATAACTGATAACATTGGTAAATACCTATACGTCATTTTGAATATGATTCACGACTTTAAATCACTAAAATAGGTAAAATACCTAAAGGAATAGTCTTTGAATAGAATACCCTATGGTAAGAAGTTTTCGGATGTTGAAGTGTTTTGTTTCCTTAGCCAAAAACCAAACACAAATATGTAACACAGCAACAAACGACAATAACTGAATTACCGGCTCATGACTTGGGATAGGAACATATATGTTACATGTAAGTAGGACCTCCCCCTTCCCCTTTACATGGGCCAGTGGTGTTACAGTACAACATAACACGAACTGTTAAAATCAGTTGAAAAAGTCCTTACTCGTCAGCTGAATGCCATAGGCGGATTCAGGGGGGGGGGGGGGGGGGGTCTGGGGGGCCCGGGGAAAAATTTGGTTGATTATATAGGGAATCACTGAAGCATGACTGGAGTGGGCCCCCCTTAGGTCAGTCAGAGCCCCCCCCCCTTATGAAAAGTTCTGGATCCGCCACTGGATGCGTACATATAAACATCTAACAAAAACACAGAGTGGACGTGTCCGAGTACTTCTACATCCCAACAACAAAGAGATACTAAATACAGATCTGAGAGTACTCGCAGTAACTGACAGCTAATTCAATTCAAAATATCAACAAATACCCCCAAAAAATGCATCTTAGACTAAATATTACCAATCAGTACACATCCAGCATCCATTAGATTTAGTTTATGCCCGCGTCACACTGTCCCGATTTTTATATACGATGGACACCCGAATGCGAAAATTGTAAGTTCGTACGAAGTTGGTCCCGATCTCTTTAAAATACCAAAAAGTGACCGAAGCAAGTACGATGAATAACGTAGTCTATACGATGGTGCCGAAATTATATACGATAGCAAAAGATGGACATACGAAGGTTAACCGAAGACGGGTATTTAAGCTTCATATCTCAGCCGAAGCCTACACGATGGATCACGAAGGCTACACGATGGATTACGAAGGCTACACGATGGATTACGATGATGGCGCGATGGACATACGATGCCTAAAAGATACGAACAGAATTTCGAAAACATATCGTTTCTGTACAAGTCTGCCATGCATGGCGGAAAATCGATCTTTTTGTCTAATTCTTATAAAACTTAGTTTATTATCCCCTCGCCTACTACATGTAAGTTGCGTGTAGATACAATTGTTATGGACACTCTAGAACCAAAATACTCAAAACTTGGTATGGTGTTACTCGTTAAGAATATCTTAAGCGCTATTGACTTTAAAGTTCAAAGGTCAAGGTCACAGTGGAAGTTGTATTACAAGGCAATATCGCCCTTGTGGACACTCTAAAACCAATATGCTTCAAAAGATTTTAACCACATTTGGTATATTGTTCCTCCTTGTAATGATCTGACATTTTTGACGTCCAAGACCAAAGGTCAAGGTCATGCAGATGGACTTGTTTTTTCTCCTTGAAATAGCATAATACACAGGAAATTGGTTGCTCATTTTTAACCCGCTGGTTCTAAAGACAATATTAAAGGTATTTCCAGTTACTGAATGTTTTGGTTGATTTCTAAAAAAATAGTTTATGTATCAAATATGCATATTCAATTTACAATTTTCTGCATGTGTCATATACAAATATAGTGTCCATATTTGTCCCCAATATGTTACATACGAGGGGATGCCACGCTCGGCATTGCCTTGTTTGAACTGTAAAATGTGTGCACTAGTCTGAATAATCACCCATAATTATGCCCATGTTTACTGATCTATCTTAAAGGTAAGGTAATGGGTTCGTTGATCCCTTTTAAGAAAGAAAAAAAGAGCTCTTTCCAGGAGAATATCATAATAATATAGACAAAAGGAAGGATGTGGGGAAAGCAACAAATGCGGCAAAATATGACATATAGAAAACAAAATGGTTATGGAGTAAACATTCGTGTGACAACAACTCAGACGATACATAAAAAATCAGAAAAAGTTGGTTTCCCTATATACGTGTACCTGCAGTGTTGGTGTACGAGGCGCGTTTATGATTCATTATGTCACTTGACAAAAAATAATATTTTACTTATAAAAGTAAATCCTGAGCCTGTAATAGCTGCTCTTCTTGTTCCATTTGAATTAATAGAAACAACGCTGTCGCCTTTCTTGTTCTCATAGAATCATATGATATGAGCTCCATATTTTGTGAACGTCTTTCTTAACTGTCGTATTAGACTGACCAGTGCATATCGCGCATGGCACTTTAAATGTATTTTAGCGCAAAAATTAACTTTTACATTTAGCTGGATTTATTGCCGTCGTAGTTCCATCTTGTCGCCTTCGTACTTTTATTCGATGGCAACACGACGGAATTACGAGGTCTTCACGAAGTCGTGTTGCTATCGTAAGACCTTCGGGTATCTTCGTGATTCATTCGTGTAGACATCGCAATGTCAAAACTGCCCGATGGAAACGATGGAAACACGAATGCAATACGATGTTCAAAGATGCATTCCCGGTGACATTACGATGGTGAGGATGGTGATACGAATTCAATACGAACCCTCAACATCGGTCGCACCTTCGGTGATTTTTTTAACATGTTAAAAAATTTAGAACCCTTCCCGAAGTTGTCCCCGAAGGCTAGAAGAAGTGGCCGATGGTTAAAGATGGTTAAAGATGGCACTACGAATAGCCCGATCTGGATACGATCAGTCCCGATTTTGAAAATTTCCATTATCGTGTTGCCATCGGCGTAAAAATCGGGACAGTGTGACGCGGGCATTAACGACGTCATAAACAGTCAGAGAAAATATAACCTTGTGATACTCGTCATGTTTAACAAACGAATATACATATCATGAGAAAATAATGTAGTTTTCCTGGATCCTTTTATCCTTAGTTGAAAAGGCAAATATTTGCAACATATCTGGATTGAATATTTATTATTTGTATATTATCTTAATGAGACAGCAACACAACGAAAAAGTAAATCTGAACATATTTTAGTAAATATTTCGTTTGAGTTATCTATAAGGTAACCGGTTCTACATTTCTTTTTGTTAATAGAACGTTTAATGCAGATCTAGTTACCAATAATATCCTGGTCGATATCTTTTTGCTGCTTTATGGTGGGTTTAATGTTTGGCTTTGGTACTATCATGAAAATTATCTTTTTGACTTTGCCAAAACCTTAACCTCTTGCAGTGTTGCAATGATCAGCAGTATGAAGTGTCATTATTATGTATATATTATGGTAATGCCAAATACTAACGTCTATTTTAGCTTTGATAGTGACAAAAAAACAAAACTCGCGTAAACAGACGCGTAAATCAATTTATTATAAAAAAAAAAAAAAAGAAAATGTGGTATGATTGCCAATAAAACAGCTTTCCATAAGACTTCAAATGTGGTGTATGTAAACAATTAAAGGCAACACTATGTCCTTTAACGATGAGAGAGAAAGCATGCCTTTATTATACATAATGACCGCTAACTGTAGCCTGAGACATGAGCAACTAAAGCGTCTTGAAATTAAAAATTGATATACGATTTATTTTCTTCCCAAATAAAGAAAAGCATTTAAGAAAAAAAAAAGAAACCACGAAGAGAAACATTTTATCAACAGGTTATTTATAGATTTGATAAGATACGGTTATAAATTTTTTTATAGTTTTATAAGGATTGGATTTAATATAGGTGCCTCGAAAAGCACGCATTGGCGCTGTTCACCATCTGAAAAGTAACTGTAAGGTTCTATAGAATCATTCCATATGTCTTTTATTGATGTAATATGCACACATAAGAATAAAAAAGTGACAATTGTATACGCATACAAATGAAAACATTTGTTGCTGAAACTTGTCTTTTATCAGCGTTTAAGGACAATCTCTAATGCTGAGTTGAAATTTAAGCTAGGTTCACACATTCACGATTTTTACTGCCGTCCTTGACAGGACTATTCCCGATTAAATTTGTCAAAAGTTTGATCAAGATCCTGTGGCTCGTGGCTGGAAATCCAAACTACAAAATAGGCCAAAAACAGACATGACAAATTTCTCCAGATCATGCAAGTTACAGCGGAAAACGTTCAAAAAACACAGAACATTGTAACGATTTTAATCCGATACATTAGAATCTGTCACAACATAGTTACGATTGTAATCTGACTAGACAAAATCAGTTTCTCCGAATGTTACGGGACCCACCTAACTGTTGGGGTGCTTGGCCGACTTCTCCGAGCCGTTCATGATAACTAGGAATCTGTTTCAAACGTACACGACTTCGTTAGGACAATGTTTTGACAGTCAAGATCAATGAAGATAGTAATTCGACCTTTTAACTTTTCGTGTCTTAGTGCTGTCTAGTCTCAAACGGGAGCCATAATCGGCACCTTGTGAACGCCGCATAAAGTTTTCTAAATATTCAACATTCAAAGCTTTATAGGGACCAACTTATAAAAGAACCGAAGTTATGTGTTTTAACAAATTTAGTAAAGTCTGGTATTCATGACAGTTACAATGAAAATTGAAAAGATTTTCCATCAATTTTTTTATTGACGCCACTCAACTGTAAACAACTGTCATACACTTAGTAGGTTTATCTAGGCTAGCTATAACACCATGTTTAGCCTTCGTTTTCTTTAGAAAATCCCTGTACCAAATCTTGCTTACAATTCGTTCCGTTATTTGATATAGTCTAACATTTTGTTTTCTCAGGGGTTATGAACTTCCTCCTTTTGAATTTAACCTTGAAGTCCGATATTTGTGTTAATACCTTTTTACCTATGCAACGAAATTAGCACGGTAAATATACAAAGCAAATTCCACGAAAGTCTTTTAATCGATTAACTTTCTTAACTTCCCACCAATGTACAATATCAGGCTTCCAAATTACTAATCACAGATCAATTTACAATTTAAACAAAGTGTATTCATACAACGACCGTTTTATTGGATAGAATATAAATAGCTTTATTGACTTTTAATGGACAACGATAAAATTTAGGACTCAAAAATTTGTAAATTATGTTGGAATAACCTGATCTATGTATGTCAGTTGATAAATACAGATCTGTTTGTATTTGTTATCTTCGAGAAAAAATGTTTGATAAGACGTTACATATTTAAGAAGGAAGTAGTTCACAAAAATCTAGTGCTGACATTTAAAATAAAGTAAAATCACTAGACAGGTAGCTTAAAGATGGTCTACATCTACTCCGGAAAAAAGACAATATATCTGTTCTACACGCACCTACATTTTACGAAGTAAAGCTATCATGGCTTGTATACTTTGTTAGAAATGAAGAGTTTTCCTCTTTTCAGGATGGCCTAAGATGGTAAAGCATTCTGGATATTTTCCCCTGATAAGGCTTCAATGATGATGATTTGTTGTGTAAATGATTACATATTTTTTTATTACATTTTTATGCCCCATTTATGGGCATTATGTTTTCTGGTCTGTACGTCCGTTCGTCCGTCTGACCCGCTTCAGGTTAAAGTTTTTGGTCAATCTAGTTTTTGATGTTGAAGTCCAATCAACTTGTAACATAGTGAACATGTTCCCTATGATATGATATTTCTAATTTTTATGCAAAATTAGAGATTTTATTCCATTTTCACGGTCCACTGAACATAGAAAATGATAGTGCGGATTGAGCATTCGTGTACTTGGGACACATTCTTGTGGTTTATGATTCAGATGCATTTGATATTCTGTCAATACAGTTAATGTGATTAACTCAAGAATATCAACCAACATAAAGCGACTGGTCCAGACACTATACCAGGGAAACTACTGAAAGATTTCGCAAAAGAAATAACACCAATTATGACAACCATCTTAAATGCATCAATTAAATAAGGCAAAATACCCAATCAATGGAAAGAGCTTTAATAACACCATTATTTAAACAAGAGGCTGTCACAACGACAGCAAACCGGATTTATTAACATTTATTTGTGTCCTGGCAATATCACATGAACCATTACTGATGAATGCTGAAAGTGAAAATCATCAAAATCAAATTTGACCTCCATTTTGTAGTCAGTATCAACATATTAAAATTTGAAAAACTTAGATTGAATGGTTCATGAGTAAATGCAACAATGTGAATGGAAACGCCATTTTACGATCTTTCAAGAACCATAACTCCTGAACGGTAAAAGTCAAAATCGTCATTATTGAACTTGACCTCTATTTTGTCATCAGTAACTACATATAAAAATTTCAAAAGCTTTGGATGAATGGTTCATGCGTAAATGCACGGACACGACTGGAAACTCCTTTTTTCAATCTTTCAAGAACCATAACTCCTGAACGGTAAAAGTCGTAATCGTCATTATTGAAGTTGACCTCCATTTTGTCATCAGTAACAACATATTAAAATTTGGGAAGCTTTGGTAGAACAGTTCATGCGTAAATGCACGGACACGACTGGAAACTCTATTTTTCAATCTTTCAAGAACCATAACTCCTGAACGGTACAAGTCAAAATCGTCATTCTTGAACTTGACCTCTATTTTGTCATCAGTAACAACATATAAAAATTTCAAAAGCTTTGGATGAATGGTTCATGAGAAAATGCGCGGACACGACTGGAAACACCATTTTTTAATCTTTTAAGAACCATAACTCCTGAACGGTAAAAGTCAAAATCGTCATTATTGAACTTGACCTCCATTTTGTCATCAGTAACAATATATAAAAATTTGGGAAGCTTTGGTAGAACAGTTCATGCGTAAATGCACGGACACGACTGGAAACTCCATTTTTCAATCTTTCAAGAACCATAACTCCTGAACGGTAAAAGTCATAATCGTCATTATTGAAGTTGACCTCCATTTTGTCATCAGTAACAACATATTAAAATTTGGGAAGCTTTGGTAGAACAGTTCATGCGTAAATGCACGGACACGATTGGAAACTCCATTTTTCAATCTTTTAAGAACCATAACTCCTGAACGGTAAAAGTCAAAATCGCCATTATTGAACTTGACCTTTATTTAGTTGTCAGTAACAACATATTAAAATTTTAAAAGCTTTGGTTGAACGGTTCATGAGTTAATGCACGGACAACATTTGATTGCCGAACAAAAGCCCGATTCCGTACATCCCCAAATCAATAACCGACATTTTTGTCACAAAAATCCGGTTAAAAAGGAGACAGAGGAAAAGCATCAAACTATCGTCCTGTATCCCTGACGTCGATTTGTAGCAAGATCATGGAACATATTATTCATAATAACATCATCAGTCATCTTTAGGCAAATAACATTCTGTCTGTAAATCAACATGGTTTCCGTAAAAATATATCATGTGAGAGCCAGCTTGCTATTACTATAAAAGATCTAGCAGATGGACTCAATAGCGGGGATCAAATGAATTGTGTACTGCAAGACTTTTCGAAAGCGTTTGACAGTGCCACACCAACGCCTGTTGAACAAATGCAGATATTATGATATAAGAGGGAACACACTTCAATGGATAGCTAGTTTCCTTCAGGGCCGATCACAACAGGTTGTTTTAGATGGAAAGAAGTCAGAAACATCAGACGTAACATCTGGGGTTCCCCAAAGAACTGTAATGGGGCCTCTTCTCTTTCTCATTTACATAAATGACCTGCCAGAACTAGTAACATCTAAAGCTAGATTATTTGCAGATGATTGTTTACTTTACCGAAAGATATGTAAACCATCTTACTTCAGAAAGACCTAGGCAATTTACAGAAATGGGAGGACACATGGCTTATGCAATTCAACCCTGACAAAGTTGAGGTACTACGGGTAACAAATAAAAGAAAACCAATTACCATAAACTACACCATACATGCAAAGACATTAGAAGTAGTGAAGAATGCTAAATACCCAGGCCTTAACATCAGCCACAAATTTTCGTGGAACTACCATATAGGTACAGTAACCAAGAAAGCGAACAACACCAATTCTTTCTTATATGTAAAGACCATCATGCTATACCGCATAATACACCATCTTTTTGCAATACCACATGAGCAACACTTAACACCAAGGGGTGTAGCATTAACAACTAGAGGACATGACACCAGATTCCTACTACCTTACTCGAGAATACAAAACCACCAGCAATAATTTTTTCCATCTGAAATTCGTCTGTAGAATGAACTACCATCTGCTGTCGTCACTGCTTCCACTTTGGAAGGATTCAAAGACAACCTCCAGACACCTGCTTCCTATTAGATATCTCAGTTTTAATTGTATATAACACCACAATGGCTTTTAATCGGATTTGTGTACATAGTATGTTGGAAAGATATTTCCTTTGGGCATGTGTAAATAGTCATTTGCGATAATACACCAGAGGTGGTATGCAAATGATTGGAAGAAGAAGAAGATTGCTACACAAATTTGCAGTTTCGCAAATGCAACATCACTTTAAATAGAAGTAAAGACATCTTTTTACTTTTATAACGAAATATAAATTCCAATATTAGATGTCTCTGACATAGTTTTAAATTTTGTTTTTACACACATGTTACCTATTCTGACATCGTACTGGAACTTCTTTTAATCTGAATTTTACTGGGCGTATTACTGTGGGTTTGAATGAATATTCCAAATTTATTTAATTAATGTCTTCAATGCAGATTTTATCCGTCTTAAGGCTTTGATAGTCTATAAATGTTTAAAGAAAATCATCAATGTTTGCAGAACCCAAACATGAGTACCAGCATCGTGCTGTAATATTGCAAATAGATGAGTTGGATTTATTTCTTATGATATGACGATGACTAGACTATAGTGATTCGTTGTGTAATACATATCATATCAAGAACCCTAATTGAATATAACATTAAATATAAGATTGACGAAATATCAGAGGGACAGTCAAACTCATAAATCGAAAATAAACTGAAAACGCCATGGCTAAAAATGAAAAAGACAAACATACAAACAATAGTACAAATGACACATCATAGAAAACTAAAGAATAAGCAACACGAAACCCCATCGAAAACTAGGGGTGATCTCAGGTGCTCCGGAAAGGTAAGCAGATCCTGCTCCACATGTGGCACCCATTGTATTGCTCATGTTATAACAAATCCGGTAAATAGTCTAATTCGGTAGATAACATTCATGAAGGGGAAGGGGATTGTAGTTACGACGTAAGGAACATATCCGATATCATTTGTGAAACGGTTATTCTGTAACGGTCAACCAACTCGTGATAGCGTCCGTAAAATTAACGAAGGGATGATTTCAACTTCACCATTTGGAACTCTTGGTTTAATAGCTTCCTTGTGAGCAGCAACCCTCTATCAAGAAAATCATGATAGGAAATGCAAGCACGGGAATATCGTATCAATTGGGTGATATATACCCCGTATGCAGGTGCTGCTGGAATGTTGCTACTTAGAAATGGAAAGTTGACAATTGGAAAGCTGAAATCATCTCTTTTGTCGTAAATTTTTGTAACGTAAGGTACTAGTAGTTAAAACAATTATATCTATTAAGTAGACAAAACTCCATAAGGTATTATTGCTCTCGCGGTTTTACACCACGAGAACCGTCTTTATTGGGGCAGATTATCAGGAAGAATATATCCGTTTGTGGAGCATTTACATTCCATACATGGGCAATGCGCAATAATATATCACAGTGAAATTGACACACAGGGAAGGTCATCACGTATCCTGTTTAAAAGACTAGAAAGTAAGGGTTACCAATGTAGTAGGCTAAATAATTTTGTATTTAAACACAAAAATATACAATGTTAGAACAAAACGAACGTTCAATGTTAACAACTGAATTTTACAGCGTCATTTTTAATCTGCGCCAACATTATGCAGATTTATGTACTCATGCTATCCATCTACACAGCTCAAACATGTTCCAATCTTGTTGAAATTGAAACTACAGTTTTAAAATACAAACAGAGAAGGATTGGTTCGGTAAGAACAGGGGGTCATGTTTCTGTGTCTGTGACATTGTTTTGAAGTGTAGAAATGGCTGTAGATGGGACAACTGGTACACATGCTGCTGATGAAAACGAATTACCCGCTGCTACATTGTCTAACACCGAACTAATTTTATACTTATGATCTGTGCTTGATATTCCGATATAGGGTTTTCCTCATATTTAATTATGGTCAGACATAGCATGATGGTTCTGTCCGTTAAACTTACATCATTCATGGGGTAATAGCTGTAGATCTAACTGACTGTCCTATGTATCGTTTTATACCGGCATTTTACAATTGTCCGGCCTGGAAGCTGAGAACTTTTTAACTTTCACAGGTGTTACATTATATCATATGTTGTATATCAGTGGACTGCCTAATTCTTCTTGTGTAATGCTTAGAGGCAGTATTTGTTGTAAAGGTTTGGCATTTGTTGTAAAGATTTGGCTGCTGAATTACATTTGGATAGAAAATGCTTAATTGTATAAAGACGACAGGACTAACAATTGTGTACGGTATACATCCTTTGTTTTGTGTATCTTTTTTGTTACATCCTCTTGTCTATCATAAATAATAATGGTGTGTCTCGTACGAGATTGACAGAACTAAGCCCCTTTTCAACACGTTCGAATTTGCCATAATTTATATTCAACTGATGATCAACTGCTACCCCACGGCTGACAAAAATAATGCATTAAAGGTACCATTGTCTGAAACGGGGTTCTTCTCACAAGGTAGGTGTTTATTTTCATTAATTCAGTAGTTGTTATAGTTTGGTGTTGTTTTTTTTTTGTCTTGGTAAACTATTGCGTAAGAAGAGTTGAACTTGGTACTCAGAATATAATTGCTGATTTAAATTCTGTGTCACGGACTGGCCTTTGTTAGTCTTGTATTATTTTAATTTTAGTTTCTTGTGTACAATTTGGAAATTAGTATGGCGTTCATTATCACTGGACTAGTATATATTTGTTCAGGGGCCAGCTGAAGGACGCCTCCGGGTGCGAGAATTTCTCGCTACATTGAAGACCTGTTGGTGACCCTCTGCTGTTGTTTTTTATTTGGTCGGGTTGTTGTCTCTTTGACACATTCCCCATTTCCATTCTCAATTTTAGGTTTTATTCATTCAATCAAACGAAAAGGACGTATGCACACATTATTATGTCTGTTTCATTAGAAAAGATAAAATACAGAATTATATATACTTTAATAGGATTTTTTTAATCCTCAAATATAACTAACAATATTCTTCGAGATTATTTACGTAAAATTATATTAAATTGTTAAATCATTGGAAACACCTGATATTATACATTGATTGCATTTCACTTTCTACATCGAAAACAATTTAAAACTATCGATAAATTAATCATTCATCCTCAATTTTGTCCTTCTTTTCTGAAGCCAGTCTCTTAGATTTCCTTGTTTGCAACACTCTGATACCATATACGGTTCAACTGTAAAAAAAAAATTAAAAATCTACACAATACTATTGACATATTGGTTTTATATCAACTGCATAAATATATTTTTGCTTTGTGAACAAAAAAACCCAGACAGTATAGGTATAAATGTCAAAAATAGGGGTACAGCAGTCAACATTAAGCTTTTATACTTATAGCTTCTCTTCAAACCACTTCCTTCATGAGAAAACACAGGACACAGAACAAGGAAAGCTTTCTTGTAAATAAATATTTTCTTATGAAATCTATTTTTGTTCGGTTATTATTCTTTCTTTAATAAAAAAATAAATCGTCTTTATCACATTTATTGAAACTTATATGATATTAAAAAATATATTGTAACTTATAAGATATTATAAATATATTATTGTAACTTATATGATACTATAAATATATTATTGTAACTTATATGATATTATAAATATAAAGAGCGAAGTGTTGGAATCAGCCGGATATTTTTGTCCTTGAACTGATAAATATTGATACATTATGTTTAAACTTAATAATGATATAAATGTGCAAATTCTTTATCAATACTGATGTGTTTTATGATTACGGTACTCACCAAGGCTGATACTTCAACCAATTACTTCCACTACATTGGAAGCTGAAATAAAGGTGTGAATCTGGTTTAAAATAAAAATCGACATGTGCTTAACACAGACTTGAACTCTGAATTATCTTGAAACCTTCTTTTTATGATTGTTTGATTTTTAGTACGTTTAGTTTAACAACTTTAACAGACCGTTGACAAAAACATCTAAACTGAACAGAAAAAATCAGAAAATTAAAATCAAAATAAATTAAAATAAAGAAAATTGATAAATGTGCATGTATGAAAGTATAAACATCATTTATGAATAGCAAACTTAACCTATAATAGTGTAAATATTAAAAGAAAGTTCGTTAAATTGATCAGTATAGTTGACTTTCAAATGAAACTTTACTCAACTCATTTTCAATTATTTTTTTATAAGTTTCCTCAGACATTAATAGTTAAGAATGTAATCTTTTGACTTTGATGTTAAATACGCATTTTACAAGTGATGACTTCGTCGTAAAACAAATCGGAAGATACAAGAGGGACAATTAAAATTTGAAAGTCAAAGGGAAAATATTATAGACAAATTCATGACAAAAACGTAAAAACGCAGCCTACAAAACCCGACATACAAAATCAAATAACACAAATGCACACAATCAACTAAATACCGGTGTTGGTCTCATTCAATGTGAATCGTTGTGCAGTTATTTAAAATGATTAGATATTCATAGATTCACAATCGAGGAAAAACTGAGGGGATTGCAAATACGACACTTGGAACACATTCGTGGTCATCTGTCACAAACCTATTCTATGACAGTAAACAAACTCATGGATTCTATAATATTATTTCATTCGTAAGAAAGATACTTATGTACCGGTGAGATTATGCTACAAAGAGATTGAATGTTCTATTAAATAAACATCATATTGATAAACATTTGGTCGAAGGATATAAAATACAAGATGACTTATGAAACGATATTAATTATCTCTTAGTAGCTAGCTTATTCAAACTGCACTAATGAATTTGAATTTCAAAAATTAAGATAAGATATGTTATGTTTCGTGGAATATCGAAATAGGAATATTAGAACAGATCTTATCTGATAAAGTATAATATTACATTATTCTAAATAACTTAATTAATAGCTGTTTGTTTATGAGTTCCCGTTATGGAATCAGGATTTTACTTGTAAATGTTTTGGATGAAACCTGTTTTAACAAATACTGAAAATGACAAACCTTATATGGATCTGTTAGGATAAACGCAATAAGTATGTAAATATGAAAATTTGACTTCATAGCTGCTATATTCCCAAAAGATTCAGAAGTCCTTTTACAATAAAATGACAATTTATACTTAACAAAAGCTTTATCGAATTTAAACATCAGAAAACAATTTGAAAAGTGGAGGTTTAAAGCGACTTTCAAAAGAACAACGAACATTTCGGAACCTCTGCGTCGCTACATATATTACAGAACAATATTCCTGATATAAATATATGCACTATTTTTGTCTCCTAACAGTTTTCATGATATTAATTGGTTTACCCTTTACCTCAAAGGACAGAAAATAATAACGATGAAACATAATGAAATTCTTAACCAATTACGGCATGTATATAAAAAGTAATATCTCACCGTTATTCAAATGTATTGTTGCACAAGGTGATTATAACTGTCCATAACGACTTCTTAATATCGGTTTATATTTAATATTGGGGAATAAATATTCTAAATTTAGATAGAAAATTAACAATTATTAATTAAAAAAAAATCAATCCTAAAACATTTTTTTTTTGTAAAATGTTCAATTATACATTTATATATATATATATATATATATATATATATATATATATATATATATATATATATATATAATATATATAATAATATTTTTAAATTTGCAAACTACATTTCACATCAAATAATAACAGTTCGTTAAAATATTTTAACGAACTGTTATTATTTGATGTGAAATGTAGTTTGCAAATTTAAAAATATTATTATATACATTCTGTACACCGTGTTTATTTACTTTTGCTATATATATATATATATATATATATATATATATAAGTACGTCTGAGTCAGTGACAACCCTACAACAGATGTATCCATCGGATCGCCATCAATGATGGTGATACATGGCTGTGTACATAATGTATATACAACTCGTCTAAACATCAACCCAACAATGTTAGATCTGTAAATTTGCTTTCGCAAATTTTTGGTTCTTCCCTCGCCGGGATTCGAACCCATGCTACTGTGATATCGTGACACCAAATCGCCTGCACTGCAGCCGTCCCGCTAGACCACACGACCACCTGGGCTCTCAAAAAAGAGCTTTCGGTGGGCATGTGTTACCTTTCCATGTCAGTTTTAATCTAGCGGCGTACTACAGTACATGATATATAAGGCATGAAGATGTTATTGTTACAGATCAGCTAAATTATCTATAGTAAAGGATCCTACAAATATGTAAGATACAGTCACAGAAAATAATTATATTCATAAGTACGTCTGAGTCAGTGACAACCCTACAACAGATGTATCCATCGGATCGCCATCAATGATGGTGATACATGGCTGTGTACAAAATGTATATACAACTCGTCTAAACATCAACCCAACAATGTTAGATCTGTAAATTTGCTTTCGCAAATTTTTGGTTCTTCCCTCGCCGGGATTCGAACCCATGCTACTGTGATATCGTGACACCAAATCGCCTGCACTGCAGCCGTCCCGCTAGACCACACGACCACCTGGGCTCTCAAAAAAGAGCTTTCGGTGGGCATGTGTTACCTTTCCATGTCAGTTTTAATCTAGCGGCGTACTACAGTACATGATATATAAGGCATGAAGATCTAACATTGTTGGGTTGATGTTTAGACGAGTTGTATATACATTATGTACACAGCCATGTATCACCATCATTGATGGCGATCCGATGGATACATCTGTTGTAGGGTTGTCACTGACTCAGACGTACTTATGAATATAATTATTTTCTGTGACTGTATCTTATTTGTAGGATCCTTTACTATAGATAATTTAGCTGATCTGTAACAATAACATCTTCATGCCTTATATATCATGTACTGTAGTACGCCGCTAGATTAAAACTGACGTGGAAAGGTAACACATGCCCACCGAAAGCTCTTTTTTGAGAGCCCAGGTGGTCGTGTGGTCTAGCGGGACGGCTGCAGTGCAGGCGATTTGGTGTCACGATATCACAGTAGCATGGGTTCGAATCCCGGCGAGGGAAGAACCAAAAATTTGCGAAAGCAAATTTTGTTTAGACGAGTTGTATATATATATATATATATATATATATATATATATATATATATATATATATATATATATATATATATATATATATATATATATATATATATATATATATATATATATATAACTCGTCTAAACATCAACCCAACAATGTTAGATCTGTAAATTTGCTTTCGCAAATTTTTGGTTCTTCCCTCGCCGGGATTCGAACCCATGCTATATATATATATATATATATATATATGCGATTTTATTGGTATTTCAACATAACGGATAAGACAGCAACTTTATATAAATAATGATCCAAGTATATACAAAAACCAGGGCTTGGTTAGAATATTTTTCGGTTACTTTGTGCTGAAAATGACGTCAAACAAACAGTCTTTTTCCTATTATTATAAGTATCTCTATATATATGTATATAGAAGTTGATACGATTTGCAGGAGTTTCATTATTCCTGAATTCAGATAATTTTATAGATTCAATATTTTATTTGTCCACGAATGTTTGATTATATTTTGATACATTCAATTTACCTCAAACTTTTTGTTGTTGTTGTGATAAACAAACTTTAATTGTCATTTCAGGGTTACCGAAATGAGGACTTGATCCGGATCCCCCCAAAGAGCGAGTTTCTTGCTATCTGTACCATAAGTAATATATACAAGATCTCTTTTTACAATAGGTCCTTAGGCGGTCTGTTTTAAGGCAACATGTCCTTTGCCAGATATCTCATTGGCGATTATTCTACATCATTCCTTTGTTTTATCACGTATTAGGGTTAACACATTAGCCACCGTTAATACAAGGTGGATCACATATGGCTGTAAAGTTATAACAAACGACCATTAATTATGAATGATCTACCCCAAGGGCTAACCTTGGTATAGAAATATAATTACAAGGAGTTCTTCCTTGCAGTTAAAATCGGAATCAAGCTTAAAGTATTCAACATTCTTAACTGCAAACTCGAACTCTTGCCATCGATTCAGACATCACTGAACGAGACTACGTACCATATTTGGAGTTATCAGGAGCAACACTTTGGTGTTTATGTGCCACATGTTGAGCACGACCGAGGTTCTGAATATGGCTACAGTGTGTGTATCTCTGAATACTTATTTTTTCGATGTAGTGTGCTGGTGTTCGTCTTTTGGTTTTTATGCAATGGCGTTGTCAATGAGTTTTCTCATTGACTTATAAGTTCTGAATGACTCTTTTGTATTTTGATTCAGTATTCAGATCGGTTTTCTTTTTATCATTGATGTATAGATCCCTTACAACATATAGTCTGTGTTTTGTGATATGTTTTTCTCTGTTCTGTATAATTCTAATTAGGTAAAACAATCCTTTTCAAACAAGAGAAAAACAACAGTATCATACATATTTATTTTGACGATAAAAATAAAATTCAGCAAAACATAATTAACACTGTTTAAAAAAGTCAACATTTATAAAGTAACTTCAGTTGGAAACTTTGAAAAATTCATTTGATGTATCATTTTGTTTGATGAGTTGCTTTTTTTGGGGGGGAGGGGGTTGCATTTTAAATATTTTTTATTAATATGTTTTGCCTTCCTAATTAGTCTTTTGTACCCTACTTTGTGATGTTTTTCACTGAAAACGTACCACAAATGTGTATTTCCGGAATTTGCCGAGTAACGCCTCTTGTAACGTTACAGAAAGGCGTTTGAATAGCTTGAAACATGTTAAAAAATATTTATATCAGTCTGCTTAACAATATTTCTGAAAATATGGAAATCACGTAAATTTATCATACTGTAAAGGTTATGTTATTTACTCCAAGTAACTATTAATACAAACAACAAACTAGTTATGATCACGGAATCTATGTGTTTACAAGAGAGGTAGGGTAAACGAGAAACCAAACGATGAAATTCACAAAACGACGGTTGATATCCGCTCGGGTTGTTATCGCTTTGACATATTCCCCATTCCCATTCTCAATTGCATACATGTATGTAGCTCAACTTTAGAAAAGTTCATCTTCAGTATGTCAAACTCTTAATCGTCGTGAGTCTACAAAGTGTTAAATCAATTCAACGGAAACTAATATCCACAACCAATTTTTGAATTACAAAATGAACCATTTGATTTAACAGAAGACAACCACTAACGAACTTTTATATAGTTTTTTTTTTGCAGGAAGATGAGTTACAAATAAAATGCATATGATTTCATTTATATACCAAGTTTACCATTACAATAGATTTGAAGGGAAATAAGTGAGAGGGATTTTTGAAGAAATGAACAAGCGACAAAATGTTCATCAACACAAATCTATTTGCTTGATCGACGTTTCGGCTACAAAATAAGACATAAACCATTGAAGTTGAAATTAAAAAAAAAATTGCATCTTAAAATTAGCAGTCAGGGTCGACGTCGTATGAAAACAAAACTAAACAACAAAAAGAAGTTATTTCAACTTTACTAAAAGGAACTCTGTTTTGATGGCTTCCTTGTGAGTAGCTACCCTATATAGAAAAAATCCTGATAGGAAATACAACCCCTGGCATATTGTATCAACTGCATTGAGTTAAATTTGAGACGGTTTCCGTCATAAATGAAAGTGGCCTCATTTGTGTTCATTTTTTATATTGAAATGTAAGTTGTATTTGATGATAATACATATTACACATATAAAGGTTGTGGATGAACATGCAGCCACTTTCATTTTTGAAAAGAAAACATCTGAAAAGTGACATTTTATGGCATATTTGATAGATTTTTCATATTTAAGCTTGAATAGGAGCGTTTTTAATGACTAAATTAATTAAATTTTTTAACATAGACTATTTGAATTAACTGAAATAGACACTTTAGTGTTTAAAAAGTGTCCCAAACCTTTGTTAGATGAACCTGAAATTAAAGGCCAAAATCAGCCATTAACGGACCTACTCCTTTTAATTTGCCAAAAATTTGGTACAACTTTCAAAACATGCAATGGAACTAACTTTTCTCTTTAATGGGCTCGAGGGTATCAATCCATTTTTTCTAAGATATAGTATTTGACTATTTTTTTCTATAAATGAACTTAATCATATACTTAATAGAAAAATTAAATTAAAAAATTAGATCACCGTTCATTTTAGCTCACAATCTGCCTTTAATGCAAAAATGCCATTTTTTGCACCAAAGGAAGACATTTTGGAGCTTTTGCAATGATATAAACATTTTAAATATTATCTGGGGCCAAAACAAATTGATTCAATGGAGTAGAACTACATCACGAAGTAACAACTAGTGTAATAAATAAAATTTGTAATAAAATAAATGTCTTTTGTCTAAACTTTTTTTACCCTCGAGCCTCCTTAATGCTTGAATGACGTTCGCCAATTTTCAACTTACAAAATGAAACCTTTAGAACTAATATAAGACAACAACTGAAGAACTTCTTAGCTTGAGACATGCACATCAATATGTAACGGGGTTAAACTTGTATATTTGTTCCGGACCATATGAGCATTTGGACCATACGCGTATGGTCATGACCATATGCGTATACTCATATGGTCCGACCATACGCGTATGGTCTGATCGTACGCGTATGGTCGGACCATATGAGTATAATACTCGTTTGGTTATTAATGGGCCGGACCATATGAGTATTTTGACCATATAGGTAATTTTTTTTAATTACATTTAAAAGCTTCAATAATACAAAAACTTTATCTAAAAAAACAATGATGGTTACATGACAGTATATTATTTTTATAATTCAAATACTACGTAAAAATTAAACATTGATGACATAGTTAGTTTTGGTATGTAATTAAATTCTTGTGTGTTGGCTTGGGGTAACATTTACTTCCACACGGTATCATAGCTTTGAAATTAATCTAGTAGGAAAATGTTGGTTTTAATAACAACTTGCATTTGGGTTATGGCAGTAAGTCGTACATATGCCATGCATTATGAAATAAATATGTAATTGATAATATAGATAACAAAAAAGAAATAACCTCTATGAGAACTGACAGCATACAATGTTAATGCAAATGTTTTTTAAACTTACGTGTATTACAGTCCGTGCCTTGCCAACCAGTACAGCAGTAACTTTCCCTTGTGTAGCTGGTGACGGTTCTAGATTCATACCAGGTGCTTATTTCCAAAAAAAAATATGTGTCATAAACGAAAAAGTCGCAAGTGCTTCTCTTTAGTTACTGCAAGTTTATTAACGTTACAGTAGAGTAGTAGCGTCAATCTTAATATAATTTTAATAATATGGCGAACGAATCTTAATTTTCTGAATTGCAAAATAACATAAAAAAAGTATGCAATAAAAAAAATGATTACAGATGAGAATCGAGAGATATACCAGAGGGACATTCAAACTCTATTCAAAACGGATATTTCAGAACGGCCAACCAACTCGTCATGTCGTCCATAAAATTAACGAAAGGATGATTTCAACTGATGATTTTTAATAGGTTCCTTGTGAGCAGCAATCCTCGATCAAGGAAGTCATGATAGGAAATACAAACCCAAGAATATCGGATCGATTGGGAGATACATACTCAAGCGTGTCTAAAAATAAGATATATCTTGTCAATAGCAATTAGTATTCGTATGATCAAATCTTCCAACAATCTTACAGCTTGGCTTATGAAGACCGGGACGTTGGTTTTCAGACATATTAATGTTTCCAGTTTTAAAAGAAATACTTACCAGTGTCCCCAATCCCATCTACTACAAACTTGAGTCTTGCTGTAGCGAGTTCCAGTTCTGTAACACGTTCGTCTAAAACAAAAATAGTTAGGGCCTACTATTAATTCTAATGCATTTTGTATGTAACATTTTTTTCATTGGCTTAAAGTTACAGTCAAATCCACATTTGACCAGGCGTAACTTAGGAGGGACCCACCATTTTGAATTGATGGATCAACAAAGGTTCGATTTCTACAATATTATCGAGAAAAAAAATAACACCTACCTCAAATTCACCATTTTAACCCTTTTTCTGCCAGTTGTTTTTAAGGATGTATTTCGTGTGCCATTAAATACGACACAATAACGTCATTCGTTATATTACGTCACGCCAAAATGACCGTTTCATTTGTTACTCATTGAAGAAAAATATAACGCTTTTAAATCTTTGATCTTTTATTTGAAAGTGATACAGCACTAAGTAGTTTGCATACATTAAAACATGGACATATGTGTCCCTCCGGCACAGTCGGTTAACGTAAATTTACTGTATTTACAGTACTAAAGTTGAAGATTTGTCACCGTCAATAAATAGATAACTGTATTGTATTTTAAGTGATTTGATGGTCGCACATTAAGTTTACTGGCGATGCGTTAGCGGAGACAGTAAACCGGTATTTGCGACCATCAAAACACAAATTGATGCCGTCGGAGCTTTAAATACAATATTTTTATCATCATTCTAATGAAAATAAACTCATCATAGATACCAGGATAAAATTTTGTACATACGCCAGACGCGCGTTCCGTCTACAAAAGAATCATCAGTGACGCTCGAATCCAAAAATGTAAAAAATAATTGATAGAAAACAACGTTAAAACATTTATTTAAAATCTGTCATATATCGTCTGCGCTTGCACGTAGGTTTCATATTATCAATTGATGCCAAGAAAATAAGTAACGTTATCCAATCAAAATGAACGTTACAAACATTGATGCATTAGAATTTTGATTTGACGGTCTTAAATATCCGTTTACTGTCTCCTAATAACCAAATACCGAATTTACACGGTCTCCACGCGGTTGATTTTTAACAATCATTGTATAGGAGGTAAGATAAAGAAGTATACATCTCAAGCACGGTAAATACCGACCGTTGCGAGTGCTGTATAGCCAGTAAAGGTCGTCAAAAACTTTTACGACATCCGCACATTCTTGGCGAAAAAATGTATTGATTTAATAAAAAATACAAATACACTTAATGTGGAAATATGGTGTACATATATTTACTGTATACATATGATACCTGGTACCTTTGATAACTATTTACATCACTGGGTCGATGCCACTGCTGGTGGACGTTTCGTCCCAGTGGGTATCATCAGCCCAGTAGTCAACACTTCGGTGTGTACCTTTGATAACTATAGATAAAGTGAATACACACTATGGTAGTAGTATTTAAGGCGCGAGAAAACTTGTGGTACTTCTAGTTTGTAGGTCAATTTGACACAAACAATTTAATTTCAAATGTGCTTTAAAATGTTCCGCATTGGAAAAGTTGCATCGGAAAAAAGATGTCAGAGCAAGAAAGTGCAAACACATTGTAATATCTCTTCAAATGTTCATATACACTTAAGTTTTTATTCCTATGATTCAAATTCTTTACTGACCGAGAAACACATATATGGGCAGTATTAGCAGTATCGTTTTAAATAATTACATCGGTGAATGTAAAGACGATTTTTACATCGAGATGACCGTTGGGTCATTCCGATGTATTGCTATCGCCTAAATTTCCATTATGGAAATTAGTTTTGGGTTTTCAACCGATCTAGAAAAAAATTATAGATCCGCGGACATTATCTAGTGCAAAATAACATTACTTATTGCTTATCTTAAATTCATTTTTTCAATGGAAACTCCTAAAAATATATCATTTTCTAAAACACAAATTAATAATATGAAAATGTTTTGTCGTTAGATATATATCAAACAGTTTCATCGAGGTCCTATGGTTCAACGATTACAATTTGAAAAAATAGTCAAAATATTGAATACTTATTTGAAATAGAAAATGATAACTGAGGTAAAATCAATATAGTAAGTATCTTACCCATCAACAAGACTACAGTATAGCGTTATTAGCCCGATCAAAACACAAAAAGCTGTTGCGTTCTTCATTTTTCAATCACTTTAGGAAACATTCAGGAAGTTTGTCGAGAAGTTAATCCCGCTATCCTATAACGGTATCTGTTTTCTTTGTTTATCTACAATTTTTTATAACATATCTGATAACATTGGATAATATCAATACGTCGTTTTTGATAAAATGCACAAGTTAAATCCACCAAAAGTAGGTAAAGTACCTGTTTTGAATTGTCGTATATCAAAGTGTTTTGTTTCATAAGTCAACTTTTACACCGAAACAAATTGCTCTCTGAATCTCTGAATTGTCATGAAATATTTCCCAATGCACGTTTAGCAAACACAATTGATGATCCATACGTAAATGAAACGAGAGAGAGAGAGAGAGAGAGAGAGAGAGAGAGAGAGAGAGAGAGAGAGAGAGAGAGAGAGAGAGAGAGCCTGTAGATATACAAATTAGAGTACGATCCAATATAACAGTACAAGTAATGCACAGAAAATCCATGAAAAATAAACATGATTATAATTTTTCGTTCACATTTATAAAGGGATTGTGTAGTTTGCCTTGATTAAGTTTGTTTAATGAATGGCTTTGGTACTACCATGAAAATTATCTTTTTGCCATAGCTATAACTTCAACTTCTTGATGTGTTACAATAATCAACACAATAAATTATCATGAATTTGTATATATATATTATGTTATTGTCAAGTTCCAAGAAGAAAAAAGTATCATGCACACTAAAATCAATATAATATAAAAATAAGGAAATATGGTATCATTGCCAATAAGACAATAAACCACAAGTCTTTTAAAAATGGATTTGATAGAAGCAATGACAGGCTATCTCATGACCTAAACATATGCATTTTTATACGTAACGACTGCAGACAATAACATGAGGCTAGAGCAAAAATAGCGTCTAAAAACTGAAACTTGATAAACATTCTATTTCTATTTTCGCTCTACCAAAATAAGACAAATTATAAGAAAAAAAGGTACTACGTATATAAATATTTTATCAACAGGTTATAAATAAATATGATTAGATACAGTTATGGTTTTAAAAAGTTTTTTGGGGATCGGATTTAATATAATAGGTACATCGGAAAGCACACAAAGACGTTGTTCATCATCACAAAGGTATCTGTAGGGTTCTAAAAAGATTTTCCATATATATTCGTTTGCTGCACTACATTGTGTATGTACACATTAAAATAATATACGCATACAGATGAAAACAAGTACGACCGTAAATTGTCCTTTTTGGAGGCCAAGCACCAACGTTGAATTGAAATTCAGATACTCTTTAATTTAAAAGCCGAAGCGTTACATGTATAGGGAGCACAAATAATAAACAAAAATGAAGTTTACGTATTTCAACAAATATAGTAAATTCTGGTAATCATGACAATAACAATCTTCTTATTGACGTCACTTAAACAATAAACAGCTGCCATACACATGGGAGGTTTATCTAGTTACAAAACCATGTTAACACCAACATATTCTTTCGAAAATATCTGTAACAAGTCATGTTTTCCATTCGTTCAATGGTTGATATAGTATAACGTTTAAACTTGAATTTGTCAGGGTTTATAGACTTAACCTTTTGATATAACATTGTAGTTCGGAATTTGTGTTAATACCTTTTACCTATGCAATGAAATGAGCATGGTTGGTATATTATACAAAGTGAATTTTACAAAAGTTTTTTAACGAACTACCTTAACTTCCCAGTTGTGGACAATATCATTGTTCCAAATTAAGGATCTTGAATCAATTTACTATTTGAACATAGTTAATTTAAGAATTGAATGCTTTTTGTAACTTCATTGGGGTGTAAAAGTGTTGACCAAAGTACAATTTGTATGAAGCGCGGAAGCGCTTCATTCCAAAAAATGGGCGCACGGTAACGCTTTTACAACCCTATGAAGTTACAAAAAGAAGCATTCAATACATTTAATCACATTTCTTAGCTAGGCTCATGAAAACACGAATTTTATCAATTTTTTATTTAATTAACCTGTAGATAGATATAGGAAGATGTGGTGTGAGTGCCAATTAGACAACTCTCCATCCAAATGACAATTTAAAAAAGTAAACCATTATAGGTCAATGTACGGCCTTCAACACGGAGCCTTGGCTCACACCGAACAACAAGCTATAAAGGGTCCCAAAATTACTAGTGTAAAACCATTCAAACGAGGACACCAACGGTCTTATCTATATAAAAAAACGAGAAACGAGAAACACGTATAAATTACATAAACAAACGACAACTACTGTACATCAGATTCCTGACTGTGCACTTAAATGTGGGACCTCGTGTTATCATAAATGATAAGTTTTATTGAGTTATTCAATTGCTTAAGGAATAACACGTGATGTGCAGTTAGCCAATCAGACTAACGTATTGTAATGAAACATTATTAATACAAAGACTGTTCTATATATTAGTTAAAATTGAATAATGTATGCTTTCATCGACAACGATAAAATTTAGCAATCAATAATTTGTAGGTTAAGTTAAAATTGCCTTATCTAAATCAATCTTATTGAAAAATACGTATATGTTTGTTTGTGTTATCTGTAAACAAAATGTCCAATAAGACGTTGCCTATATACAGGGGAACTAACTCCGAGATAGATAAAAAATATAAAATATGATTTTTTTTTGTCAAGTTCAATCATTAATGAAAGTGAGATAATATATCACTTTTAGCTTTTGATTGACTAGATCGATCCACAAAAAAATCATTCTTATTAAGGTAAAAACGATGATTAACATATATTTTTAATTCAATATAAAATAAAACAGACCAAGACAAATTCAATAATTGCATAAGCCTGCTAACTATGTATATCATTATTTATGTTAATATCGCTTATATGGCAATCAGAAGTCTTCGAAGGCCAACTTGACAGTTTATCTCTCCACAAGATATCAAAACGACACAGATATTAACAACTATAGGTCATTGTACTGGGCCTTCAAAAATAAGAAAAAGCCCATACCACCAAATCAGCTACAATAGGCCCCGAAATGGCAATTTAAAACATTTCAAGCGAGAAAACTAACGGCCGAATGAATGCCCAAAATAGTGAATGAGAGACAATATGTAATATCGCAACAAACGACAATCACTGAATAACAGGTTCCTGACTTGGAACAGGTACATACGGAATGTGGCGGATTAAACTAGTTTAAAGACGCATACCCTACCCCAACATATGACTTGGTGTACCAGTACTATATACGAACATGTCCCTTTTACAAAAAAGGCGAAGATACCAACATGTTAATAAAATTAAATTGATTTAATACAAAACACAGAGCAAATCGACATACAACAGTCCTTGGAAAGGGAGAGAAGATAACAAGGGGTTAATGTAATTAAGTCAATACAGAGAATCGACACCAATACTGCCGAAACAATAAGAAATTGAAAAACAAGAACGTAACTAAAACGTTGCTCCGGATTGACAAACAATTCGCTTCCTAACTCACTAGTAGTACTCTTTTGTGTTCAAAACCTCTTTGTAAGAAAGATCCCTATATTGGAAACGAAACCTCAAGAATATTGCAACAACTTAAAGATGTATGTATTAAAATATATTGAAATGTGACTTCATAAATATGGAAAGTTCACAATGGGAAAACTGAAATGATCTCTATTTTCATAAAGATTCGTTCTCAGCCAACCCTCACCGGATGTAAGCAGTTTATGAGGCAGACTTAAGTTATAAGTGTTGTTCTTTATTGCAGGTTAAATGGAATAGATTTTCTGTTGAATGAGTTCAATATGCACAGAATAGTTTCCATAGATATAACATTATAGTAATAAAAAAAAATGTTAATGAAAATTCAGTTATATTACGAATGTTCAATATCTTCCCCTTTTTACTGTTACTAGGTTCTTGGTGTCATAACAATACTATCAGTAATGAACCCTGTTGATATTTTCTTACTAAAAACCTATATTAAACAGTAGTTTGTAACGATTGATATATCGTATGATGGATAAAATTGAGAATAAATTACAGTTACTGTAATAAGACAACAAGGGACAAGATAATGGTAACATTGGAGACAAGAACAAATTACAGTGTTTGCCTTTATACATCAGTCTCACAGTTTTAAGTGACACTACCTTTACTAGAAAAAAGAATTTCCTTTTCCTTTTATATAGATATGAAATTCACGTGAAGATTTTAGGAGAAAAATATCAGCAGTGCCTTGTCTGGTATTTCAAATTGGTTAGAGTTAATTGATAAAGCCGGTCATTTGAAATCGGAAGATAATATTCAAAACAAAGGTCAGTATACTCTTAAGTTTAGATTATAAAAAAATAGTAAAAGTTCATTATAAAAATAAAACATTGCAGAAAACAGTACACAGTGCATTCGGGGGAAATAATGTAAAGACAATTTCCTATATATAGCTTTTTTCATTTCACAAACAGCGACTTTGGATGTTTTTCAATATATAAAAATATATTATAACTTGTGAATGTATTTTAAGAATCGGACAATATTTATTCATGCTTTTTTTTATTTTATCAAATAATAAATTCTTAAAGTTGAGGAAAAACTGTAATTTTGTTAGAATAAGGGAGAACGTATACATTTCATAGAAAATGTCAAAAATCTGTTTATAACACGTTGTTTTAATCAGTGATCGTACACCATTCCTTGCATTTGTAAATTTTTTTTATTTTTTTTTTTATTATTTTTCAGTCAAAACAAGTGTTGCGTAGATGACCATAATGAAAGTATTTACAGCAATGCCGTTATGCTTTGTTTTCAAACTTATTACGTCATCATTCAATAATGTTGTGGAACCAAATTGTGATGTAACTAAAACAGTTTGTGAATATAATTGGACGGTAAATTATATACAGACAATGGTTTACAATCCCCCTTCTGGAACAGGTACACGATATCCTATAGTACCAGTAAATGGTACACTGCAAGCTAGAACAGACTGTGGTTCAAACAAATTTTACAAGACAGGTTTGGTTACATGTAATATTATAGTATAAGAAAGAGACAAAATAAAGATTTTCTATTCGGTCAGTCTCAATAAATCAATTCTTTTAAACCAGTGATGACTTATCTCTTTATGCTGATAGTTATTTCAAAACTTTTAAACACTCATCAGTCATACGTTAAATACTTCCTGTCATTTTTTAAAGTTTCTATTTTCTCTCATATAGCATATCTAGCATTAAAGTTCGATCAATCAAATTTAATAAATCACTTTCAAGTCAGTTCAAGTGGTGTGTGTTCTTGTACTTAAAAAAGTTAAATAATAAATTTTACAGAATTATGTCTCTCTTTCCATTCCCCCTTTGAAAAGTAAAAAACACAGACCATTGTGGGTAGTTATAGTTGGATTTAATGCAGTAGGTTTGAGTCATGAAAATTGGGAATTTAAAAGAACTATTTTTATTTGTGGATTAAGGTTTTTTAACTCGGATGATTTCATTTTAGTAAGACGCCGAGAAGTTTTTTAATATGTAAAATGATTGTGTCGTTTATTCATAGTTATAATTATGTTTTACTCTTAATGTATACATTCTCTTTGCGTTAGTTTCTTATAAACTGTAATATACTGCATATACTCAGGCTTGGTTACGATAAAAAAAAATATGATCTTATTTTTTGTTTACTTTGCATTATTGGAAAGATAAATAAAATAATTAATTATATTTTCGCAACTTGTCTTATATCTTTGTTTTGTGTTATTTACTTAGATGAGCTTCAGATACTTTAGGGGATTTTTTATTGTTAGTTCACCTCACCTGGTTGGGGCTTCATTGCTTATCAAATGAAAAGGACCTGTGAAAACATTGTTTTTTTTTCTCATAAACAGATATATTTGTAAATGATTTGTACATGTATGTTATCTGATAAATTTAAAAGCGTTTTTCTTTTTAATCACAACAGCTAAAGAGCAATCATTTAACTTATAGGGTGGGGGATTAGGTTTTTTTTCTGAGTCAGAATTTTAATTTCTCGGGCGAACACATTCATTTAGTTTAACGACGCTATCATTCAAATTATATTTTATTTTTCCAAAATTTAGCACTATAAGGTATGGGGGAAATGCGCATTCAGAATACTTTTTTTGTCACCTGCTCAGGCTGCTGGACCAGACTTTCTTTTGTTCATCAAATTGGGAATCAGAATAATAAAATAGGAAAACACATAACCCCCCTCTTTTGAAGTTAAATGGTCGTTCTCGAACAACACATATAATTGCTGTATGTTTTTGTTTGGTTTATTGTAGTTGATGACCTCAAAGACAGTATAATAACGGGTGATGGTGAACCTCGAATGGCATTTGCTATAAATAGTCAAATTCCAGGGCCTTCTTTGATAGTTTATGAAGGACAACAGGTATATTAGATAAAAGTTCGAAAAGAGATAACAAGTATGTCAATCATAATTATAGCTTCGGAAATCCATGTTTTATTTTTTATTTTTTGTTTGATCTACATTATCATTCGTTGCCGCCAAAAACTAAAACCCACCTAGAATCAAAAGTCAAGAAAAAGACAACTATGATGCAATTCTGTTCCTGCTTGTAAAAAAGGGGAACTTTATTCATTTCTATTATACAGAAATGATATTTTCTATTTTTATCTGCTGCAATGAAAATATATATTGAAAGATATAAACAGAATTTCCCAAATAAAATGCAGTTTTTCTACCTTCAAATATTCAATTATAATAAGGTAACTTCAAAAGTGGCGATCATTGCAGTCAAATCGTTGATGCCTTTTGCATATTTCCTCTGATGAATATCCATAAAAGAAGAATACAATATTTTCATTACAACTGTTTGATATATATAACTCTGCATATTTCAAAATAGATAGTTATACGTGTGAAGAACGATCTATGGATGGAAGGTATATCAATTCATTGGCATGGACTGGCACAGAAAGGAACACCCTACATGGATGGAGTACCAAGAGTGACACAATGCCCTATCAATCCAGGAGAAACATTCACTTACAGGTTTATATAACGTGTTATAGTATTTTTTAATACCCTAGAATATGATATTAAAATTGACTCCAAACAATATAATTGAAAATTTAAAACTTTTTTAATAATTAATAAATTTCGTTTTATAACTATAGTGTTGACTTGCGTTTCTCTCCACCTTTTTAACAGCATAATTTTAGTTTTACAAATCCTGTGGTATTTATTCGAAATTTAGAACACTTATAAACTAGAAAAACATAACAGCAATTGTAGTTTTCCTTAAATGTTTTGAGCTATTCTGTTACGACCCTACTTGGTTGTAATTTTTTTCTAATGTTTATTTATTGGCTTACAAAACGGTATCCTCGAACATACGTATTTATATTTTTCTTTCTGTAAAGCCTGAAATTGTCCTGTTTACACCACAACAAACAGCTCTATATAGATATAGGAAGATGTGGTGTGAGTGCCAACGAGACAACTCTCCATCCAAATAACAATTTATAAAAGTAAACCATTATAGGTCAATGTCCGGCCTTCAACACGGACCCTTGGCTCACACCGAACAACAAGCTATAAAGTGCCGCAAAATTACTAGTGCAAAACCATTCAAACGGGAAAACCAACGGTCTAATCTATATGAAAAACGAGAAACACGTATAAATTACAAAAACCAAACGACAACTACTGTACATCAGATTCCTGACTTAAGACAGGTGCAAACATTTGCAGCGGGATTAAACGTTTTAATGGTACCAAACCTTCTCCCTTTTTCTGAAAAAAATAGCATAACATCACAACATAGAAAAACACACGATAAAATATCAATTGACAGGCTTAACTCAATAAAAAAAACGTAAATTAACACATTATGAACGAATAAATTTGATCTGCGATATCTGAATGCAAATGCACAGTTATTAAAATATTAGGGAAAAACATTCAAGGCCAATGTACATGTATCAGTAGTTGTTTTTTGACGAGATTAGTGTTAAGAAGAAGTTATCTCGTACATTTTCAGCAACGTTGGTAATACACAAAACATGCAATCTAATAAATATTACACTTTACTCAATTCGTATTAATAAAGTCCCTTTTTCGTTCTAATTTTTAGATTTACGGCACAACCAAGTGGAACATTTTGGTACCACTCTCATTTAGGAACACAGCGGTCAGATGGATTAGCTGGTGCTCTCATAATATTAGAAAATCCTAGCTTACAGGTAATGACGCATGATAACCTATGTATAGGTCGATTTCTTTCCCATACTATATGACACATTATTTTTTTTTAAAGTCCGTAGTTTTAGAGGTAAAAAATTCACACCATAAAATAAGTGTTCATTACTATTTTGCTCAATTTAAAGGCTGACATAAAACAAAAATATCGCTAGCAATCTCTCTTACAACCTGTTAAGTCATTAAAATTTTCATAGAAATTGGTAATGTGAACAAAAATACAATTTTGGTTATAACATCTTTATTCAAGTCTGCACTTAAACGTTTAGAATGAATCAACCAGAGAACTGGCAATAACACAAAATTCTGCAAATAACCAAAAAAAACATAAGATAGCCACTGACAAGATATCCAAGATGGAACAAGCACATGTATATACTACATATTATACGCACAAGCTCAAAGTGGCATGCAAATAGGTTTTTAGACTGACCATGTTTAAATAAAAAAAAGATTACAATACCTATATACATCAGTTAATTGGCTCGTTAAGTAGGGGGAGATCCGTTTGCGCCAAAAATGCGTCCTTTTGCGCCACAACTTTTTTCTCCAATGCTACGTTTGCGCCACCTGTTTAAAAATTACATGGCATCATTTGCACCAAAAAAATAAAACATACGAGTGCGCCAATAAGAAGAAAAACGACTTCTCTCCTCCTTTATTCGGACTTGAAACCGGCAGTTTACACGGCAAATGTTTCCATTTGTGAAACATACTTTCTTCTTTCTGCTGCTGCATGCATGGGTACTTCCCAATTTAATGTATGTAGTAGCTTGTAACAGCTTCCCTTTATTGTCCAAAAAGACTAACATTAAACTTTAAGGATGAAATGCATAAACAGTTCATAATAGTTCTTGTAGAATGCTTCTGTTTCATTACCGATAGATAGAGTTTCAGCCCATACGGATGGTGGGGACACATCATTGTCGCTAAAACCTTTTCAGCCAAAGCTTCTTTTTTATCTCTTTTTGGCATATCTTGTATTAAATATTCAGCAAAGCAATACGTTTTCTTCTCTCTCTGTACATGGACTGTCTAATGCATTTCAAGTCATTTCTCTCCGAATTCTCATCTTCATGGTGAAATATTTCCGAACGTATGATACTTTTTAAGCCGAACATAAGAATAAATATTGAATCATTAATATTTATGATAGATATGTGTACAGGTAAATTGATACATTTGGAAAACAAAATTTGGCGCAAATTATACCCCTGAAAAACAGTAATTGGCGCAAAAGGACTGCTGCCGTTAAGTATGCCTAAATTTCACTGACTTAACATTGCTTTTATTTTCACTTGGTGCCTTCCGTTTGTTTTTTTATTAACTTCAGTACTGTTGAAAATGAAATAAATAAATAATGATTTTATTTGTGTAGACTAAGAAACTTAGCCGACAACCTGATGCTTCCGAGTTCGTATTCTTGTTATCTGATTGGTTCCCCTTTGGTTCCGCTACAGCAGACAAATGGGCTGCCTGGGATATAAACAGGTATGGTTTTCCCGTTTGAATGGTTTTACACTAGTAATTTTGGGGCCCTTTATAGCTTGTTGTTCGGTGTGAGCCAAGGCTCCGTGTTGAAGGCCGTACTTTAACCTATAATGGTTTAATTTTTAAATTGTTATTTGGATGGAGAGTTGTCTCATTGGCACTCACACCACATCTTCCTATATCTATGTGTATAATAAAAGAGTCCATGATGCCAGAAATATGTCCATACAAATAGTATTACCATTAGACAACGATAGCTGGAATTTGTAATGCATTTATACGGATGAAAGGCGTCATCAGTTAAAATTTCAAAACAAATAACAGTGTGCCTGGCATACATATAAAATAAAGCATGTAAATATCCTAGATTGTATATTCTTTGAAATGCTATTTTGACGCCTGGTATACAGAAACTTTCATTTTGCTAATATGTTCTATTGTATAAAGTTCTCGTGTAAAATATATTCATCTGAATATTAACAAAATATAATGTAGCTTGAATCCGTATGTTACAGGTTTTCAGAAAACCTAAAAGGAGAGAAGTGTTTTGATGTCAAAAGAACATATGATTATGCAGAAATAGGACAACGGGGAATACAAACACCAGTTATAAATGCAAAAGGTAAGGCATGTGTCGACATAATCTGATATGGGTTTTCTCCCTTCCAACATATAATTCATTAAACACTTCATTCAGGTATCATTTTAGACAACGCCAATAAATGGAAACAATACTTGCAAACGAATCACAGACTATGCAAGTGTTTCCTGTTCCTAATCAAAACCGTTTCTACTTAATATGGTATGAGGTAAAGGAGTTTTTGATTAGAATTTAAAAACCATCTTGTGTTTCATAAATTAACTTCATCGCACAAAATACAATCATTTTCTTAAGCATACAAACGTGGACACAGATGAGTGTGGATAGTATGTTTGGATGTTTGACAGTGTCTTATGACAGAAGGGAGTTCTATATTTTCCTATATGGTGTTATTAACTGTGTTGCACGATGACAACCAACCTAAGCATTAGGAGTATTGTTTATTTAATATTTATGTTTTATGTTCAAGACAGGCATGGAAGAGACAGTAATTACATTAGTTGCCAAATGATTATGATAGAATATGTTCCACATCTTTGATTTTAGATACATTTTGTAGATAAAAGAGCAACACATTATAGGTTCATTTTTTCATGTGTTTTTTTTTTTTCTAAATGGGAGGTGATATATAAATTTGATAACATGATATAAGAAGCCTGTAATTCAATGGTTGTCGTTTGTTTGTGTGTTACATATTCAATTTTCGTTTATTTTTTGTACATAAATAAGGCCGTTAGTTTTCTCGTTTGAATTGTTTTACATTGTCATTTCGGGGCCTTTTATAGCTGATAATGGGGTATTGGCTTTGCTCATTGTTGATGGCCATACGGTGACCTGTAGTTGTTAATTTCTGTGTCATTTTGGTCTATTGTGGAGAAGTGTCTCATTGGTAATCATACCACATATCTTTTATATATTTGCTTACTATTTGTATGGTTCTATTTATATTATTTTGTGGTGGATCATCAGTATCATTAGTAAAAAAAATTGTTAAAATGTTCCTCAGATTAGAATACATTTATTGGTTTTTAGTAATGACAATGCCTGACAGGATGCTTGGGGCTAGATGATCTAGGAAGTAGACCTTTGTGCTGATTTTTATTAATTCTTTGATAATGTCTCCTCCAAATCCGGTCGAAGCAAAGAAAATTTGTGACCAATATGACAATGATTTCACCAAAAGAACCTTAGTGAGCATGCTTCAAAGACTCATAACTGCGCCAAAAGTAATCTGATAGAATTTCAAGCATGTCAAGTGTATATTATCAACAGCTACTTAATTAGTCTTAATATGTCTAAATATCTACAAAGTAATAGTATCCAAAAGGTTATGCAAAATTATTCTCCTTTCATTTTTTTTAGTTATATGGATACAAATATAAGTGATACATGTACTAATACAGTATTTGTTGTGGTATGAAAGTGTAGTAATTAACATTTACTGTAACAATGTTAATTTAGACAAATTAAGAAATAAACAAATGAATGAAAAATGATGAACACTTCAATGAAATATAGTTTTAGAAATCGAAATCTTTATTTCACAAAGAATGAATTGGATAACAATGAACTGAGCTCAAAGCAAAGTACTTTAATAATACACTTAGACAAAATGCTAAATCCAGTGATATACTTTGTATTAACATGCCAATTTACTACATGGTTGGATAAGAAGTCCTGAAAAAGACATGATTTTTTTTATCGTATTGTTTTAAGTATATATGAACAGGTTAAAACTTTCTTGTGGTATAATCATTCAGTATCTAGCAACTATCAATTTGCTTCATGCACAAATTGATATAGGTTGAGTGCCCCTTTGTTGGAAATAAGAACACACCTCCACATAATTTTAGTAAACGGATAAACAAACATTCAAAACTATCAAATGTTATCCAAGACTTGTCAGTGTCTATTTACCATTGCCTCTGAATCAGTGATATATGTACACATAAATATATACATGTAAGACTAAAATTTTAAAGTACATATATAAGACTAAAACTGACGTTCAGTCTTTACTGAAAACTTTATTCCCCAAGTCATTTTCAAATCTGACTTTACGATAAAATAAGATTCCATATCTACATGTACAACCAATGAAAATCAAATATCCCTGTATTAGACTAGCATTGAAATCCCAGTTTTCTAAAATGTTAGCTAGGTGGAACCTAAAACTAAAAAATTTGAAACAATATATATTAAATATTTCAAATGCATGTACAAGTAATAATATAATTTCTCAAAAATTCGCTATATTTTTTTTTTTTTTGTCTTCTGTTCGAGACTGTATATTGACCTCTAGATGTCTTTCAATTATATTCAGTTTGGTGTGGGTTGATGTTTGATTATTGTACATATTGCAACCAGAAGCTCAACAGGGTACCGCTTTATACGACTACAGAGGTCGAACTAGGAACAGTTGGGGAACCCCAAGAATTCAATTTTTGAAGAAATCTAATAAAGTTCAGTTTTGAACCATTTAAACCTAAATGGCGTAGACCAATTTCCAAAAAAATAAATGTCAAGATTCTAAATACACGGTTAGATTCAGCATTTCAAGGAACTCCAATAATTCAATGTTTGATGAAATCAAACAAAGTTTAATTTTGAACCCTTATGGCCTCTATTTCCTAAACTGTTGGGACCAAAACTCCAAAAATCAATCCTAACCTTACTTTTGAGGTTAGTAACCTTGTGTTTAATTGTCATTGATTTCTATTCACTTATAGTAAGTAATTGTGCGAAAACCAAGAAAAATGCTTATTTTGGGGCTTTTTAGTTTTAGGGCCCTTTATTCCTTAACTGTTAGGAACAAAACTCCAAAAATAAATCCTAACCTTCCTATTGTGGTCATTAACCTTGTGTTTAAATTTCATTGCTTTCTATTCACTTCTTCTTATTATGCGAAAACCAAGAAAAATTCTTATTCGTGCCCTTTTTTGGCCCGTAATTCCTAAACTATTGGGACTCAGCCCCCAAAATCAATCCAAACCTTCCTTTAGTGGTATTGAACCTTCTGTTTAAAATTTACACAAATCCATTCACTAAAACTAAAGTTATTGTCTGGAAACTAAATGTGTCTTCAGACGAAAAGACGTCGACAACATCATACCATTATACAACGCAATTTTATTTTGCTGTTGTTTAAAAATTGTCACTTGACCAACAGAAAAAGCTTGCAATTTGTGTATGTCCAATGCACTATTGGAACTGATTAAAGCAAATGACTCTTAGATGCAAGTCACCTAATATCACTTACTATTGTCAGCTGACCAGATAATCTGTCCCACTTTAACTATTGATGTCATACAACAATCCCGTTTCTATTGTGGCATCAGTTATTTTGTATTGTGAAGTCAAAATTTTACAGTAATCTGGGTGATATCCCATCATGGCAGACAAATAGCAATACGATGTTTAGGAAAACATGACCTAAAACCTCCTCCATGTAAGACGCAAATACATGGAAACCGAATCAAATCACAAAACCGCTGTTACTGTAAACAAATGTAGAGGAAAATGACGGGGAAGGGCCAAATAGAGTTCAAGGGGTCAAAAAAGAGGGAAATTTTAAAGTTGAGTCATCTTTTTAGACGCAAGATAAATGAGAAGGGGCAGGACCTTTTTCGGGACGTCTGAATCAGGTGTTTTTAAGTTCGGGATTTCGGGATTGACACTTTCAGGGTCAGGGATTACTTTTTTCAAATTTCCCGATGTCGGATTTTGATATTTTTTAAATTCGGGACCTCAAGATTTTATGTTTTTAAGCCGGGGATTTTGGGATCAGGACCCCTCCGACCCACCCTCTTAAATAATCACTTATTTAGACTTACCTTCTATATAAAAAAATCACAACTCAGAACAGGAACAATATGACACTTTGTCTAATTTACTTCGACTACTGATATGCAAACCTAAAAACAGACACAAAAATATCATAAAATAGTGATTGATAGGTTGATTGCACTTTGAATATATACTTCAGACACGTGTTACATGAGCCGGTTTGTTTACAAATAATAATGTCACTTGCTCGCGCACTGACGTCACAATTTGCATCGATCTTTCACTTCACTACACAATTCACTCATACAGAACCAATTATCATGCAAACATGCATCGTGAATGTGATTGGTTATCAAATAATAAAGAAATAATGCATGTACAGTTTTAGAAAAAATTAGTTCATCAAATAGATTAGATTTTCAATTTTGACACGAATAGGTCGGGTTGACATTACTGTCATCGGGGATAATATTCAGATAAATGGGATTAAACTGACCGTCAAAAATGTCTAGAGAAGCACATCAACATTAATAAGCCATACTTACCAAAATTACTCTATATTAATAAACTCTATGTAAATGAAATTTAACAATGATTACGATACATAATTTTGATGATGGCAATGATCAATGCTGGATAAATTGGCGCTAAAAATATTCTTACTCCTATTGCTTTACGTAATAAAATTTGTATGGAATTGAATTTGACTAATGTTCAGCATAAAAAAAACGTAAATATGCAGATGCATAGCAATATATTTCTGATAAAGTGTATATATATTTCTGTAAACGAAGTTGTCTGTATACTTTACTAATGATTACATTTGAGCGCAAGGAGATCTCTATTTGTGAATCGGTTTATTAACCCTTTGAACCCAGGGTCGAAGTTCAAGATGTTAACATATTAACGGAATTTTTTTGCTTTGCGTTTACATTATTGAGGCCATCTATTTTTATTGCGGGGTTTCACATATTTAAATCGGAATTATAGAAAAATGGAATGTTGTTAGCAGATTCAAAACAGAAAATGATGAACACTTGATTATTTTCAGCAATACATAAATTGGATTGAGGGTCTGTGTATACACATTATTTGTAAAACTCTCCTTATTCCTGTGAAGCGTGTGCTTTACATCGAAGCTTGCTATGCTTTACATCGACGCCACAGTACTTCAACCAATCAGGGAATGTTTATTTGAGGCATTCGACCTATTTTAACTCAGATTTTGGCACATTTTAATCTAAACTATAGAAAAATGGAATATTGTTAGTACATATAAAATAGAAAATGATGAATACTTATAGCTAAAGATGAATTGGACGGGGGTTCTGTGTATTCACACTATTTGTACAACTCTCCTTACTGATGCCATATTTTGGAAATTCCGTGACCTAAATGGTTCGCGAAAATTAATATTTTCATATATAGTATAGTAAAAAATTGAAGAATTAACTTAAAATGTACTAAATACAATTATAAAGGGTGTAGCATAAATTACAGTTAATGATGCAACAATCCAAAGACACAATAACACCCAAAAATGACATCAACAACAGTTTTGTCATATTTTTTGGCAGGAAGACGATACGAGGAAGACGGGTCTACGTATTATCCATATATACCATTAGAAATATTTGTTGTGAAGAAGGGTGGTCGATACAGATTCAGAATTATAAACATAGCAGCAATGAATGCGTACCGTGTTTCTATTGACAACGTAAGATGTTTCTCGTATCATTTTGTATATATTTATCTATTATATCAAATTCTAATTTTATATGATTTCCAGTTGTACTTCTTTGACGATTGACAGCTAAACGTTTTACAACATTAACCATTATATTTTATACTGATCTTCCGTTATGCAAGTTTTCTGTGTTTTTTTATGAAAGAAAGTAAAAATGATATTGCTCATCTATGTCTGAGCATAGAACATTGAAAGCGGTCTATTTTTAATTCATTCATGTTGTAAATACTCAACCGCAGTAGACAATTTCGCTTATAAATTCAACTTGAATACATTTATTTAGTTTAACTTGTATTTCTTGAAATTAAATCATAGAATGAGAGGCAAATACAAAAGTAGACATCAATGTTTTTCTTCCAGTTAAAGTGACATTCGACAAAAACTTACATCTGATAATAATCTTGTTTTGTTTAAAACTAGCATGAATTGAAAGTTGTGGCAGTTGATGGGACTGAAGTGGAAGAAGAACAAGCAGAATCTGTTATACTACATTCAGCCGAGAGGATAGATGTTGAGATCCAATCAAATGCTCCTGTTGGTAACTATTGGATACGGATGGAAGATATGGCAGCAAAAGATACAAATGAGGTTTGTAATTGATTCCTGATCGCAATATTCAGTATTTTACATATATACGTGACAATGTATGGATATCAGCTATATGTAGACCCATGAACCATGATATATGTAGTATAGTCAGACCACCAAGTTGTTATATATGTTCTATTTGAAATTATATTTTTACTTGTATTGATACCGGTATTACTTTTATTTAACTGATACACTTTTATTTTATTATATTTAATTTTTCAGAAACCAATAAACATGGTTAAAGGTTATGGTATTTTGAGATATTCAACAGCTACAAGTGATGAGCTGATAAGTCTTAGAACAGAATGCACAAAAGATCGCCCATGTCGTGTGATAAACTGTCTCTTTGGGTAGGATTGTCCGAACACCTAAACCGATTGATTACGAACGCTCTTTTCCTTTGTGTTTTCTCGGTTACTTCTGAAAAAGATCAAGTTGCGTTTAAAAATTTATTCAAAACGGAAATTTCCTAATCAAATGGCAAAATAAAAAGCTCAAACACATCATACGAATGGATAACAACTTTCATTTTACAGACTTGGTACAAGCACTTTCTTATGTAGAAAATAGCGGATTGATCCTTGTTTAATTTATGGCTCACTTGTATGACAGTTGTATAAAATTCCATTATTTTGAAAACGATGTGTGAACAAAACAAACAGACATAATAGGTAAAAATGTCAAAAATAAGGGAACAGCAGTCAAACAAGCGTTTTAATCTGAATCACTATAAAACAAAAAATATGTTACAAAGAAGCAGAAAAATGTATTCATTGGCAACATTGAAAGACAAGGATACAATAATTTACCATACTTTAAGCACAATAACACAATGACTGGATGTATAAATACAGAGCCACGTCATATGTAACAAAGAAACACAAAAAAAAATATAAAGACAAAGCGCAGTAGCAAAATCGAAAGACAAGAATATGAAAATTGTACCATAGAATTATAACACTATGACGGGATGTATAAGTACAGATCCACGTCATATGGATATCATAAAAAACAGACTTAACTGCAGTAAAAGTAATATTCATAAAGACAAATAGAAGAATATATAACACGTTATTAACAATGATTAAGATGAAAAACAACGTCATTACCCAGAATCTGTACTTCAAGACCATCGTCTATTATTTGTGAAGTTGATATTGAATATTTATGAACAAGGTCTTTTGTATTCCAATGGCTGTCTTAATTCATCTATTCGTTCTATGTTAATCAAAGTTATATGTTTTGTGTGTTTTAGCAAATTTCCAGATCAACTGAACACATATTGTGTACCAATGTCATCACTGAAGTCGTTGAAATCGGAAATAAAACAAAATCCTGTTCCAATGCCAGTATCTAAAAACGACTTTCAAGAATTCTTCATGAATTTTCACTTTACGAGTAAGTTGTTGTCTTATGATTTAAATGATGAATATTGCTGGTTTCTTTATAGTTTTAACGTTTGTTATATCTGATATTTTTTTGACAAAAAAATATTCAATTGACTTTTGTGTATTTACTTAAGCTTGCCCTTGTGATTACAAAATATACTTTCGAATAATTTTCGAAGATTTTTTTTTATTTACAATTTTTTATTATATTCCGAACAAACAAAAAAAAAACAATTCAACATTATACTCTACAACCTCACCGTAGCGTTTGGTGTTCACAAAATAACAATAATTGTGTTGTATTCCGGTTATCGTTTGGTAAATAAATGCACTGCAAAATGCTGGTTTTTGTTTGGAATAAAAATGTTTGTAGACAAAAATATATTCGTCTGACAAAGGAAATCAAACAATTAACATATCATTGAGTTGAATAGTTCTGTACTTGTGTATACACTATACATAGATCCATCATTGGAATAAGCTAAATATAAACCAAACGATCTGCCAGTATATTTAGCTTCTGCTTCATAACTCAAATGTTCGGATAACAATAAATCTAAAATGCATTAGTTGATACTAGCACCACATTTGAATTTTTAATTTTGAAATAAAATGATGAACATGACATTTAAGAGGCCATAAGGAGTTAAAACTTATAAGTCGAAAATAAATTTACAACACATAAAAACAATGAAAAAGACCAAAAGATGGAAATAAAACTGTACACAAAACACAACATAGAAAACCAAAGACTGAGCAACACGCTCTCTATCGAAAACCAGTCGCTGATGTCTGACGAAGAACCTTACTGTACTGGTACTGTGGTTTTTTTTACCCAACGTGCAGGAACTTTCCCCGTATTGTAATACAATTGCATATCTTCATAACAATATTTTTATTTCAAAAATAGGAAAAGCAAATCAAGATTTCAAGTATAAATAGCAGATAACACGGTTTATTTTTTCAGACTTAAATAATAATCCAAAAGCACAGTCCTCTATTAACGGAATTAGAATGAATTTACCTGCGTCTCCTCTACTCGTAAGTCATAAATAGTTTTATAGAGATATTTGTTTGTTTACTGTGTACTGTTACTATTGGATGTTATTTTTTCATTCTATTATAATCAATCATTAAACTATTTATGATAATTCTTGCGATTCATTGTGTTAAAAAATCAAATGTTTTTCATTATAACTTTACAGATGTAAGGATTTTTTGGATAAGTTCGGTATTTTTGCTATTTCATTTTATTAGAGTCTTTATTTGCCCTGTGGATCGTTATTTTGTTTCCTTTTTGAATCGTATTAAAAAATTGCAAATGAATTTTGGCTGAACAACATGCGATTTTTAAAAAAAATTGAATATCGATAATGGGAAATGTTGAGAATGCGCCTATGCACAAAACCAAGAGGACAACTAGATGTCAACGCATGGTCTAATAACATGCAAAATTGCATACAAATAACAAGAATATTTGAATGACAAAATTCAATATCATATACTGTTTTACTTACACAGGTAGATTCTGACAGTCCTGATTCCTCAACCTCGTGTGACTTTCAGGATTGTACTTCAGTTTGTACCTGTACACATATTCTAAACCTTAAATTAGGAAACGTGATCCAGTTTGTACTTATAAATTACGGTAAATATATGAATGAATTTGGATCCTCCTCTCAAATGTAAAAATAGAGTTCTCTATTACTTTGCATCTTATCATTAACTGAATAACCTATCGCAGGCAAAACTTGGATTGAGGTTGTTTGAGCTTATATGTTCCCGTAATGTTGTTCTTCAAATAAGTATACAGTATTTGAGTTAAAATTTTTAGTGGTTTAGATGGCGGTAAATAAAGGCAACAGTAGTATACCGCTGTTCAAACTCATAAATCCATGGACAAAAAACAAAATCGGGGTAACAAACTAAAACTGAGGGAAACGCATAAATATAAGAGGAGAACAACGACACAACACTACAATGTAACTAACACACACAGAAACGGACCAAGCATCAGACAAAATCCCAAGAGAATAACAAATATAACATCAAAACCAAATACATGAATTTGGGATAGACAAGTACCGTGACACGTCTTATCGCAATGTCAATTTACACTCAAAAATAAGAGAAAACAAACGACGCAACGTTAAATTGTAACACACACAGAAACGAACTATAATATAACAATGGCCATATTCCTGACTTGGTACAGGACATTTTTAAAGGAAAAAATGGTGGGTTGAACCTGGTTTTGTGGCATGCCAAACCTCGCACTTTAATGGCAATGTTAAATATAACATAGAAATGACAACATAATATTACAGGACTACAATACAAATAAATAGGAAAACGTATTAGACAAAGAAACACATGATTAATGAATAACAAAAAGCATCAGGTTTAAAATTTAATACGCCAAAAACGCGCCTCGTCCACACAAGACTCACCAGTGACGCCCAGATATAAAAGATCGAAAGCGAAAAAAAGTACACAGAATAGGATTTCTGACGCACCAAATTGGTCAAAAGTGAATCTTATTATGTGATACTATTATAAGATTTCAAGCAAAAATCAAATAACGTTTTAGTTATACCGGTGATGGTTTTAAAATTTTACCGATAACAAGACATATATTTGTACTGTACGCAGTCTTAATTCGTTCCATTTTGAAGGAACTTTTTTAAACAAATTGCATCTCTTACACCTCTCATTTAATAGAACCTACTGGTTTCGGAAGAGCCCATCCTGTACATATGCACGGTCACAGGTTTCATGTGATGAAGATTGGATTTCCTGAATATAATAAAACCACCGGAAACCTAACTAGGATGAATCTTGATATAAAATGTAATACACTGGAGTGTAACAGAGCTGAATGGGCAGACGAATCGTGGAATAATGGCAATATTCCTGGAATGAATGTTGACAATCCACCAATTAAAGACACTATCATTGTGCCTTGGGGTGGATATGTTGTCATAAGAATTGTTGCTGATAATCCTGGTAGGTTTCACCTGTATCATCTAACCTAAAGTATATGTGGTAATACAAACATTAATAGTTCTTACTCTATAAAGCTATATGGATGTCAATTTCAAAAGAGGTGCCCATCTAAAACATAACCAAATTGTATCTAGCTTCTGTCTGTTGAAAATGTTTAAGAATAAGTAAAGTCTGAACTATGTACAAATAAAAGCTAATTGAATTAGAAAAAAAGGATATCACACGATCGCCTGACAGTCCCGACTATATCCCACTGTGTTATTCCTTTCATAATTTGATGGATAAAATTACTAATAGTATATGAATTGTTCTGACTTTCTCTTAACAAACAGTAGATTTTACAACAAGCGTACAGTAATAATTATACTTGTACGCTTTTTCTTTTCTTCTTCTTGTTACTTTTTTTATGGTTTATTTGAAAAATGTTACATTAAATGCATATAATCTTACTTCAAGGATTATGAAAATTTTCGAACTTTGTCAACAGCTATCATTAAACAGACTGCATTTGTTGAATATTAAAAAAATACATCGAATTCAAGCCGCCTTCAACTATTTTGTATAGGTTATTGGTATTTTCACTGTCACATTGAACTGCATAATGTAGATGGAATGGCTTTGGTGTTACAAGAAGGCAATATAACACAAATGCCTAAATTACCAGATAACTTTAGAACATGTGGAGATTTTGTCTTGAAAGATAGTGAAAACGAAGCACTTTTCGGTGACGGATTGCTTACTGATTCAACAGATTCGACAGATACAGGTATACTTTTATAGACAGTTTTATGTCTAAAATATTAATATTTAAATTGTGTAAGAGAAAACAATGACAATGAGGTTATATAATATGAAACTAGGTTAAATCAGAGACAAACAGAAAATATTGTTTTTAAACCAGAGTTTGAAGATTATCTAACTTTTTTTTTATAAAGAATGACGACAGAAACTTTCAGGACAAAATTACGAAAAATGCCATACATGCTTAATGTTACACTATGGCTAGTTTAAAAATAAATAAAACCAGTACAATGAAAGATATAACAGACGTTCTGCAATATTATTCTGTATGTGGAAATATTAAGTCTCTGCCATTTATTAAGAAAACTGTTTTCGATTTTGTCAAGGGTCATGTTTTCAATCCCCGGACGGGTCGAACACAGGACTTCAAATTTGAAATTCGGTTCTTTTCTCTAAGCACGCGACATACATGTGTACAACCAAAGACTGATGGTGAGGAAATAAAATATATGTGGCTGGTAAGGGTATTATTTATCCCTTCAGTCTGCTGCAGTGCTAGTAAACTCATTAAAAATACGTTTCGATTTAGTTCAAAGCACGATTAATATTCGTATCACATTAAAATTTATAACATCCTAACGTTCTTACATGTATGTTTTAGTTGTCACTGGATGTCAAACTCTAATCTATCATTATCATGTTCTTTTTGTTTACAAAACTGCTTTCAGTATTTTAGCTAGTGCCCGGCAGTACATGTTACAATACTAAAAATATAATTAATAGTAGAATTAAAATTGGTATTATTCAACCATTAATGCGAACGTTATATAAATTATTACATTGATTATAATTTTTGAACTCTTTTTTTTTCAGATGCAAAAGGCAATACAGCCGAACAAAACAGAACTTACATTATAGCTCTTACAGTATTTCTGTGTATATCTATGGTCACAAATATTATATTAAGTTCACTCTTGTCCTCAAGAGGGAACTTTGCTACTAAGCAATCTTATACATCTGAGGAGAAGCGACATTTGATTGAAAGCAGGTGATTCAATTATGATTTTGTTGAAATAAAACCTATTAACTTTAATCAATTTAAGTTATTACAAAGTTTCAAAGCAACATTCCTCTTTTAATCTTTATTGCTAGTAGGAGTTATATAAGTTTCAAGTTATCAAATGTTACAGGAAGTTCGTATAATAAAAAAAACATCATTAAGTTACGTTGTTGAAACTCAACTAAAAAAGAATTCTACTATTTATCTTTAACTATCGCCTGTATACAACAGTAATTTGCAACTTAAGTTTATGTGAACAGAATTTGGCAAAAGCAATGATCTAACTACAAAACCAAAAAAATCATGCAAACCCAATAGAATATAAACTGATCTGTTTAACTGCATATAAAGCGTTGATAGACACTTAAACCTTCAAAACTTAAGTTTACCACAGTATTTTGGTTTAAATCTGATTGTCAACATTGATGACTTTGTGTACGATTGTTCATTATTTTGTTTGTATGTTTGTTTGTTTGTTTATTAAATTTATTAGGTTTCTTCAGAACAGACGTGTTCGTTTAACCGTGCATGTGTTCATGAACGGTGTCGAGTACAGTCACATTTATAACAGCAATTCAGATGCCTCATTACATGTAGCGAGAGTGCCATGCTTCATGAAAGTTATAGAATCCTTGCAACAATTGTTCATAGCTAATAACTATATATTGAAATTCGACACATATTACTATATCTTTGATTCAAATAGTTTAAATTGAAATGATAATTGTTGTAAGGGAAGTTTAATAATCAAACTGTCTGTTAATATCAATATATGGTCGTGAAAGATTGTACATCAAGTTTTTAGATCTAAGAGTTACAATGTATACAGGTACCAACAGAACCGAATTCAAAATACCAAATGCATCGTTAAAAGGTTTAAATTGAAATGATAATTGTTGTAAGGGAAGTTTAATAATCAAACTGTCTGTTAATATCAATAGATGGTCGTGAAAGATTGTACATCAAGTTTTTAGGTCTAAGAGTTACAATGTATACAAGTACCAATAGAACCGAATTCAAAATACCAATGTATCGTTAAAAGGAAAATCACCACAAAAATACTGAACTCCGAGAACAAAACAAACACACAAAATAGGTAGAAATGTCAAAAATAGGGGTACAGCAGTCAACATTGTGTTAGAAATTTAATCACTGTAAAAAACAAACAAATATGTTACAAAAAAGCACAAAAAGACATAAAGACAAAGCACAAAAGCACAAATGAAAGTCAAAAATAAAAAAATTACAATAGCTATTACAATAACATCGACGGGATGAGTAAGTACAAAGCCATGTCATTGTGTATCAAAGAAACACAAAATGGCATATAGACAAAGCACATAAGCAAAATTGAAAAACACATAGAACAATAACACAATGACGGGATTTATAAGTAAAGTTGAAGGTTGCTAAAATTATGACAGTATAAAAGGTAGTTGGTACTGAGAACAAATGGTGGTTCTCGTATGAAAAAATAGTCCGGATAAGAATCTGAATTAGCTCGCTTTGGGGTGTTATACCTCGTACATTAGGATTTAAATAACATCTGAATAGGTACGATTTGATGCAAAATGTATTAGAAGTAAACGAAATCTGTGTGGAAATGTTAAATTGGACTCTAAACGTTTATTAATTTAACACTGTATTTAATTATTTGAATATTGTTATTAATGGTATAAATAGTGATTTTGTTATCAGTCATTCAAAACCAAACTTAATATTATTGTTATATACATATGCACCTTCATCATGTTCATGGTTCTTCAATCCGTCGATAACTGTGTTTTGGCATTGCGCAAGGTTGTGTTTTTGTTTAAATGTTAATTAAGTCTTTACACTAAATCCATTAATTGGATGTTGGAAGTGTACTGATTGATATTTTATTTTGTAATTTAGTGGTTGTATTTTATTGCTGTATATCATATTTGTTTTTCGTTCATTGTTTCGTACATAACTTAAGCCGTTGAGTTTCTCGTTTGAATTGTTTTATATTTGTCATTTCGGGTTTTTTATAAACTGCTATGTGTTATAGGGTTTTGCTGATTGTTGAAGGCCATATGGTGACCTATATTAGTTAACTTCTTTGTCTTTTGGTTTATTGTGGAGAGGTGTGTCCTGGAAAAGTTCATACCATATCTTCTTTTAATATTAATTTGAATAAGCTAGTAGACAGGGTTTATTCAATTAATGTTAAACCATTAAAGACTAGATATATTGACGATCATACATATTAAAGGAGTGACATTCTTTTGATGTTCCGATAATCTCATTTTGATAAAATTCTTTTCTTAACTTATTATAACCTTTTATAAGCTACGTTAAATGGGAACGCTATCGATATATCTCAATTGGTAGTTTCTTTTAAATTAATTAAAGGAACATTGATTTATTTTGTAGAATCATCAGAGCAGCTACAAACTTCTATGCTTATATTTCATACACACCCTAATTTAGGAAACTGCATACCCCTTCATCCCATTGTCTGCCGCTTTGATTACAACATTTAAACAGTGTTTTCATTATAATTTGAACAGTTCTTGCGGGGGAAACACTATGTGGTTACTTTGATGTCAATAAGTTGAAAATGTAGGAGAAATAGAAAAAAGAAACATAACGACAAAACGACATAACGATAAAAATAAATAAAACCCCTCTTTCGGTCAAGAACATTTGCCTCTCGCCTTCATAACATACAATTTCATGAGGATGAATTCCATTAAAAAATACAACTATATTGATTTTTTTTATCATAAAAGTATTAAATTGACACATACGTATTATATAGTTCAATAGTTTGACTGACTTAATTTTTTCGATAATTATTGCGTTGGTACTTTCCAGCACAAATAAAATAGTTTTTTTGTTGTGCAAATAATAAAGTTTTAGCGAGACATAGTTTATATCAATTACATGCTGAGACCAAATGCTTCAGACATGATGAGGATACCTGTAAATTGGCCCCCACGTCAGTTTGTACGTAAATTTATATAATTCAGTGATGTCAATTCAGACTTAATCAACTTTTCAAGTTTACAATCTAGATAAGTTAAATTCGACCATTTTAACTAAACGGCCAATAAATAAAATGTAATCTACTGGATAAACAGAAAGTCACATCTTACTTTGTTAACTAAGCGTTGTCTTAGGGAATCTTTATCTACGGACAAGAGGATGAATGTTATTTAAACATTGATCCACACTAATAAAATATGGATCTCATTTCAATATAATTGATTTTGTCGAAATATTTGTAACATATCATTTATCATGTTATTGTTCATTCTATAGATAACGTAACAGGTTTTTTTTTAAATTAACTTTTTTTTTTAAATTAAATTGATAAATTGATCAAGTCATTTATCTAACGGTCAACTGTTTTTTTTCTTGTATTTTACTATAGATTTTAGTTTTTGAAAAGGATAGTACATGATTTTCATTTACAGATTTTGTTTCTGTGTTGAAATATTTAATTTAATCTGAATTGAATTTAATTTATAATAAAAAAAAATCACCATTGAGAAACCTACATCGGTAAACGAATTTCAGACGTGAAATCGTCCAATTAGTAGTGAAATAACAAATAGTGTACTATATTTTATATTGTATCGACAGTGAACTCAAAATCATATCAATTATAGATATTAGAAAGGTGCACATCATCATAATCCATTATGAAATGATAAATTTAACTTGTTAACTTGCAGTAATTGGTAGTGTTATTATTAATATCTATATTCCAGGCCTATATCACTTTCTTAAAAGCCATTTCTAGATTTCATAATGACCTAGGGATTAACTTTCACAGCTGCATTCAAACAGATGAGATATACATAAAAACCCTTCAAATAAATTGCCATATATATTAATTTTGGTGCAGAGTTATTAAGTTAAGAATTTAGGTTAAGTTGCCAAATAGGGAAAATCCGATTTTGGATTGTATTCTGATGTCGTTTGTAAACTACCAGGGGTTCGTTCGCGTTGTAGAAAATTTTTCAAACCATTATCAGATAAGGTATTGATATTTTCTTTGGTCTTTCATTTTGAACTATCAAATTTTAAAAGTATTCATATGAGTTTTTGGTATGGCAGTACTATGCATACCCTGTTTATATATTTTAATTTCAGTCCTTACCGTTTCTTTTGCGAAAAATGAATGTGCACAGGGAGTTAGTTTATGTGATCTTGCTATGCATTTAAGATGGACAAAGTGCGCACACCCTTGTACTGGGGTAAGAACAAGGGAAACTCTAATGTGCTGTCAAAAAGATGCACATACTGCTTTAAGTAGAAACGACTGTTTAAAAGTGTGTAATAAGACTATGAAAGATGTAATAGAAGAAAAACCTTGTGCACAAAGATGCACACATGGAACCTATGACAATAAGACGATATGTCATTGTCAGCAAGGATATGGTGGTCAATGCTGTGAAACAGGTATATATTTGAAAGCTATACAGTCTTGCAAGGAGTTCTAGTTTTTCAACAGAATAAAATAACTAGTTGATGAAACAAATAGTGAAAGCATGTTCTCTCTTAGTTTGATAATGTTTTATTCAAGTTTCTTTTCTGTTTTGTAATATAAATTATAAAAATAGTTGCATTCATAACCTTTAATGTGATGTTATTAACGCCCAGGTGCCAATACAATTACAACTCGTTTTGACAAATTTCTTTGAGATACCTATTGGATTGCAATTTTCTGATACATCTGTCTTTTGTTTTTGTCATGACTTCCTGTACACGGATATCAATTATTATGAAATAGTTCGCGCATTTTGCAAACGAAATATTACATTGCCAGGAAAAGAAACGGTACAAGGCAATGCTTTTTCGGTATTTAATTAAATTGGTGTACGGTACTCAATTGAAAAAAATGCAACATGGCTGTAATATTTACACGGTTTCTTTTTCAAATCAAAACCATCGAATGCAGATAAACCCTTGAAATTGCTTAGCACGTAATTATTTTGTTTAAAAAAGAAATTCACAAAACAAACCTCAGAAACCGATAATTGAACTTAAACCTTGATGAATATAGATAGTCTAAATAAAATTTGAAGTCCTTCGCAGATGTTTTCATACTTAGTTTTCGTCCTCTTGTTTATTCGTGTTATTTGCCACGAATAAACGGTAACCTCTCTGTTAAATAACACGGTATTTTCTCCCTTTCCGGTTTGGTTAGATTTCAGAAACATATGCAAACACATGTTGTTTATTGAAGATTTACGATTTTACCATTATGTTATATTTTATGATATAATAGAGTGAAAGCTTATGTAATGTTACTTTTATTAAATAGAATATAATGTACTTGAAGATGTGTGTTTCTGAATTTCAAATTATAAGAAAAAAGTCAAATATATAATGTTTCTTGATAAATGTTAAATGCAACCAACTATAGCCTTATATAAATTCATATTGAGAAATTAATTTTAAGATGAAAGCAACGTACAAACATGAACTAAACTAAATTTATCTATCAGCAGATGCGAATGTATTATTTTTAAACTACCAGTATTGTATATCCCTGTATATATATTTTTTGTAATGCCTTTTCTTTGAAAAAAATCACATGATCAGTATGATAAAATAGAGTGAAAGCTTATGTAATGTAACTTTTTTTAAATAGTATATAATGTACTTGAAAATGTGTGTTTCTGAATTTCAAATTATAAGAAAAAAGTCAAATTTATAATGTTTCTTGATAAATGTTTAATGCAACTATAGCCTTAAATAAATTCATATTGAGAAATTAAATTGAAGATAAAAGCAACGTACAAACATGAACTAAACTAAATTTATCTATCAGCAGATGCGAATGTATTCTTTTTAAACTACCAGTATTGTATATCCCTGTATATATATTTTTTGTAATGCCTTTTCTTTGAAAAAAAAATCACATGATCAGTATGATATAATTGAGTGAAAGCTTATGTTATGTTACTTTTATAAAATAGTATATAATGTACTTGAAGATGTGTGTTTCTGAATTTCAAATTATAAGAATTTTTTTTTTAAATCACATGATCAGTAACGTTCCTATTGAACTATGTGTCTTCGCAGATACAAAATGTACAATAACAAGAAGTTTAGTATTGCAGCAGTAACATACTATATTTTTACTTACTTTGAAATTTTTCAGATTACTATAGTAATAACACGAAGATAATTTCTCTAGGCAAAACCGACCCTTTTTGAATTTCTTTTTATTAATGGAAAAGAAAGGGACTGTATATCAATAATTCGTTACAAAATGTCCCTACATGAAGATATGTTTGAGTAACCTGTCAGGCAAACATGTATGAAATGGGAACACTTTTCTAATAACTAGTAGAATGGCACGTCTAGATGGAAATTTTTAATTGATATTATAGCAATTCAGTCCATGATACAAATTCGTTTGAAAGCACCCTTCAAACAAATGTCTTTCAGTCAACGCTTTTTAAACCATCCCAATAAAATTACATAAATGAAGCGTAGTACTTTAACGACATAATTTAAATTATATTTATTTTTAAGGTATTCAAGAAACATTGTATGTTTTAATTTTATTATAAAGATGAAAGCTTTAACTATAATAGTTAGTTTATCCTTTTTGCAATTAAGATTTCTATTAATCTACTCAAAACATATTTCTCGAAACTTAACCATGAAATGAAAAACTTTTTTACAACAATCAAACACTTTCAGCTGCATTTTACAGCATATTAACTAAATTATCTACCCGGCGTCATTTTGTGAGACACTAAGCAGTACTAATTAAATTCGCTCCGTTCTATTATACATTATAATAAAATGCCAACTTATATGCAAGTTTATTATAAGGACTAGAGATACCCTTACATCTTAAACTAAGTCGTGTGTAGGAAAAAAGAACTAAAGATAACAGACAAAGGTTCTTATCACAGATTAATACAAGAATAAAATTAATAAAGTGAACCGACTGAAAGTTTGAAGAAAAATATCGTTTTGATGTACAAAGCATTAAGAGTGGATGAGAATAGGCATGCACAGAATTATGCAAGTAATCTCCTTCAATGCATTTATCTGTTAGGATTTCGTGTGTATGCATATACATTATAGTAGAATAGTTTATGCATCCTCAATTTCTAACTTTGTGCCTTATCATATACTGACCGAGCACATAAAATTCAGATTGATGATAGTTGCAGATTTTAAATCATGATTGCAATGGCTTGTATTGATTTTATATCTATAATGTGGTATTAAAATTTCAGGACTAAAATATCTATAGCGTTTTCTGTTTACTCTCTCCAATTGACGCAGATTGGTAGTCCGAAATATCAGTAACATTTAACGGAGTCGTTCAATATAGTCAATAGGATATTCACAGTTATATTTTCTGTTTAACAAACTGTAGTAAACTAAGAAAGAACGAACAATATAAAAATGAAGTGGAAAAAACACAATAAAGAGTGCCTGACGCCATTAATTATCTGTATCCTTTCGATACCATGTTTTTTTAGCATTATATGTCTTGTTTTCCTCGTACTGTTTATGAAGACTTTATACTGAATCAACTAAATGTGTAATGATTACTTCTTTAGTCTAGGAAACATGGTTTTGTCATAAATCAGGTCGTTGGTTTTCTCGTAAGCAATTAATTACATAAACGACCATTTATAGCTTACTATATGGTATGGGTTTGTCCATTGATGAAGGCCGTAAGTTGACTATAGTTGCCGACTTTTACTTCATTTAGTTTATTGATGATATTTTTCTCTTTGGCTTTGTTCCATATCTTATTTTTATATTATTTCTAAGTACTTTTCAGTAATTACTAGTGCTCTTATATCCTTACTTTGTCGTTTGTATTTATGTTACTTGTCTTTTTTGTCCTAGGTGTCGATTTGATGAGTTATTTCCATTTTAAGTGATTTTAATATTGTTCTCCTGTTGTGCTCTGTACTTTAAAAGATCCCGTCAGTATGATATTGTTCTATTATGTGTCATTATGATATATTTCTATTATGAATTACAATATACGTTGAACCACAAACGTCAAAATGATTCAATCGCGTAGTGGAATTAACTATTTGTGGATTCTTATAAATTCTATATATAACTTTTGGACTAGTTTAAATCTCGGTCTATTTCTGAAATTCATACTTTTGATTTTTTAACCCTGCATGCTAACATTGCCTATGTAAATTTTAAAATTATTTGTATGCACATTGAACGACAAATTTATGTGACGTATAAAATATGTTTTGTGTTCTGATAAATTGTCCCTTTTAAGATTGTTATACGATGATGACTGATGTACCCATATTTTGACTATTTTATTTATTGTGTCTGTTTATTTAACGCATCAATGTAAATATAACGGAATTTGATGAGACTGTCATTAAAGTGAGAGGGTTAGCGCTATAGAACCAGGTTTAATCCACCATTTTCTACATTTGAAAATGCCTGTACCAAGTCAGGAATATGACAGTTCTTGTCCATTCGTTTTTCATGCGTTTTGTTATTTGATTTTGCCATGTGATTATGGACTTTCCGAATTGATTTTCCTCTAAGTTCAGTATTTTTGTGATTTTACTTTTTGCCCCACTATTATGTGTTATCAAAGTGTTGATCGCTCTCAACATATTTATTTATGATATTTTCTTTAAATGACTATCAGGAGCTTTAAAATCAACCCTTTAAGTAATATAATGTTGCCGTGTTAATTTGTTATTGCAAACATGTCATATTATATTTAATGGAAAACAATCAAGTTCTTACTTGTTTATATATTAGGCAATTTCGGAAATGTTTGTAGAAATACAGACACAATATGAAGGTACGAGAATCCTGTGGAAGATTTTTTAAAGGATCCATTAACAAAAAAACAAAAAAAATTAATCTGTTAGAAAAAAGGGTTGGATATGTAGGATTTTGAAGTTGAAGGTTCACTTTTTTATCGAAAAAAAAAGATTAAATGGCGAAGAAAATTTACTTTTATGTATCAAAAGGCTCTAAATCCTCAACTAACTTTTATTTAACTGGTTGTTCCTTTCTGTTTGGTCATACGATCTGCATTGGGACGAAATGGGGACGTTGAATTTAATGACGCATGAAAGAACAGTGCACTCTCTGTACGTTAAAGAATCATTTGAAGGAAAAGATTAAGTGTTCCAGTTACATCTTGTTTATCTTATTTTTCACAGCAGCCAAATTTTTTAACTCCAAATCCAATGTTGTAGAACTTAGTAAAAATCTGCCTATCAGATATACTTTGAATTCGTTCTTGTCTAAAATATGCCTGGAATTCTAACCTGTGCACGTTTAGAAAAAAAAAACTTAATAGAGGTCGGTCATTTACAAACGTATCAACTGTATCGAATACGTTGACGTATCCGCATCTGCAGATATATCAAAACATATTATGTGATCCCGAGCCTATTAATAAGACCTGCTTCATTTAAAAACAAAACTAATTGGAATCTCTTCGAAACAATCAAGCATACACTTTCAATATTTGTGATAGTGGTGTTTTGTAAAACAAAAATAAGGAGTTCTATCAACTACTTTACATGCCCTTAAAAGGAGCCAATGTAGGCAGGTACACGAATATCGTACACAATCCTTCAATAATGTAGTTAAAAAAAATATTCCAAGATCTTGTATGAATAAACACAAAAAAAATCAAATATACTACTTATATACATGTATATGAACTTTGAATGTTGTTCATTTACGATTTTATCATAAAAGGTAAACAGAAAAGTACTGAGTATCACTCTATTTGTCAATTAACAATTTGGTTCTACGTGAGAACAAGTTCATATACAAACAAACGATTTTACCGTATTCACTCCTATCATGCTTGTAAACTGTTCCAACTATCCGGAATATCTTTAAAAGTCGGGTTACATATTCCACAAAAACTCGATATTTCCTATTTGTTTTGTGAATTTCTGTATTAGAAATTAATCAGTCGCCCATTTGCATTATTGAAAGTACATATAATTAAAGCTCGCGATCATATACTGTTTTTTTTTTTTTGGTTTATCTGCAGATGCGGATACGTCAACTTATATGATACGGTTGATACGTCTTTAAATGACCGACCTCTATTAATAGATAATCCCATACGTTAGCAGTTCGGCCCAGTTGACATTATTGAGGTAATAAATTTAAAAATGAAATGTCAGTTATTTTTATCATTATATGATTAAGAATCCAATATGCATTTATGAAGAACCTTAGGAATCCTTACTGTTTCCAGAGTTGGATGAATGCATGTCTTCTCCTTGTAATCATGGGACCTGCAAAGATCAAGTGAATGGTTACTCATGCAATTGTGATGCCGGATTTACGGGAATTAGTTGTAACATTGGTAAGATATGATATTTGTGCAGAGAAAATGACAAAAAAAAAGATACCAAAGGGACATGCAAACTCATAAGTCGAAAATAAACTGACAACGCCGGGGGAAAAAATAGACAAAAATCACAAAAAAAATATAAAAAATTACATACGTTTTTAAACTTGCTAAGACCTGGAGATGATTTGAACTTTAATATATGGACGCTTGTCAATCGTTGAAGACCGCATGATAACCTTTAACTTTCTTTCCAAATATATATATATATAAGTATAAAGGCTTGTGCAATGAAACTAACGAAACCAACTTCCACAGTTTCGTGCACATTTCCGTTTTCTCTCTACCAAACTGAAAAAATGGTCTATTGTTGACATAAAAATAACAATAAATAAATACAGAGTTCATAAATCAAGTTATGAAACTACAACATTTCACGTTTTAGATATAAATGAATGCACATCATCTCCATGTCACCAAGGCACATGCCATGATAATATTAATGGATATTCCTGCACATGTAATCCTGGTTATAAGGGCACTAACTGTGAGCTGAGTAAGTAATTGCTGTTGTAGAATTTTAGTTTGATCCTTATCTAAGTTACATCTTTGATTTCCAGTTTAACAACATATTTCAATAAATGCGGATTTCTGCATATTGTTACTGTTAAATACCAGCAAAATGCGGGGCAAAACATGATGCTTTTTGTGATTGCAGTAAAATAATTAACTTATTGTGTTGAGAGTAGCTAGTATTTTAAAATGCCAATGATATGATGACATTTCCTTAAAAAAAATCAGATTCCTTCTACCTCTAACAAATACATTGACACACTGACATCTTTCTGATTATTTATGTTTTTGTTACTACACACGTAAACATACAAAACATTTTACATCCATCTGCGCAAGTTTGACAGCAGCTTTGTTCAAAACTTCATCTCTTTCTATCTCAAAAATTATTTACTGCTCACCAGTTTTCACAACTGCTAGGTCTCTTGAATTCGCTAGCGGATGTTGTTCCACTTGGTCGTCTCCACATTCGACCGCTTCAATTTTACCTTCATCACCATTGGCAGTACAGTCAATTAACTCGTGATAGTGTCAGTAAAATTTACGAAGGGATTTCTACTCAAACAACAAATATGGCATTGCATCTTGTTGGATTATTTCAATAATAAGAAGTATCTTACAAAATACTGTTAATGATCATTGATGTTATGATATATATATATATATAAATCTTCAGTCTTTGTGAGATCTTCTATAGTTAATATCAGAAGTTTAATCTCCATGTTCATGCTCATTTCTGTTTAGTATGACACGCAATAAATTGAAGAACTCATTAGTTACAAAGAAATAACGTCACATAAGCAAATTCAGAAGAAATTTAGAAAATTAGTTTCATAATTTAAATTTTGACTAATCAATTGCTGAGTACAGTTATTTCACTAGTGAGGAGAAAACTCTTGTACAATAGGCGGGGAAGTGTGAAAATACGAAAATGATAGAGAAAAAAATGTGCTATCACTGCAATAAAGAAAACATATATCATAGATGTATAAATCAAGTGAGAAATATATAATTCGCATTTTAGATATAAATGAATGCAATTCATCTCCTTGTCACCAAGGCACATGCCATGATAATATTAATGGGTATTCCTGTACATGTAATCATGGATACACGGGCATTAACTGTGACCTGAGTAAGTAATTGCTGTCGTAAAATATCATTTATATCATCATCTAATTCAAATGTGTTGGTTTTAATTTCCTGCTAAACTTTATGTATTTCTAAGTACAGATCTCAGCGTAACAGACTAGTTACGAGACACAAGATGAGGCTTTTTGTGATTGCAGTGAACTATTTTACTAATTGTTTCGAGAGCAGCTAGTATTTAACAATTCCAATTTTTATAAATTTCCTGTTTACGAAACATTGAATATTTTGAAGAACTAAGGATTTTTATATCCCTAGAATAGATTAGCTTAGCCGTATTTGGCACAACTTTTTGGAATTTTGGGTCCTCAATGCTCTTCAACTTTGTATTTGTTTGGCTTTATAACTATTTTGATCTGAGCGTCACTGATGAGTCTTATGTAGACGAAACGCGCGTCTGGCGTTCTAAATTATAATCCTGATACCTTTGATAACTATATGACAAAATTTGCAAAAATAAATGTATTAACTCTGTTTAATATAGAAAGGACTCGTAGGTTTGTTGATGAAATTTCTCATTTCAAAGTTCTCAGTATTAACTTATACGCGTATAAGTCTTGGTGATACGTTTCTTAGCTTACATACAATAATTGCCTTCATGTATTTTAAGGGACGAATAAGCGGCATTCAAATCTGAAGAATGTCCTTGGACGAATGCTTATTAATGATTTTAATTGTGTGCCCCAAAGAAAGAAACTTTTTTTTATAGACGATTGTAACCGGAGAGAGAGATTGTGAACATGTCAACAAAGACATTTGTCTCCTATCTCTTGTTTTTGTTTTAAAGAAAAAGAATGCGAACTTGTTAATATGCAAAAGAAAGGCGAATGATACCGAATGATCATTCAATCTCATATGGGGATAATCTCAGGTGCTACGGGTGGGTTAGCAATTACTGTTCCACATGTTTCACCCATTTTGTTGCTCATGTGAGTAAAAACGCGGTGACAAGTCTATAACGGTAGGTTAAACTCGGGGAACAGGTAGCGTGACTGAATATAGCTACTACAATTGTAACATATCCGTCGCCATATGTGAAACAGATATTCCATAATGGTCAACCAACTGGTGATAGCGTCCATTAAATTTACGAATGGATTTCTACTAAACCTATAGATGCAGTATTATATTTTATGGGATTATTTCAAAAATAAAAAAGTATCTTACAAAGTTCTGTTTTTTTATGTTTGATGTAAAGATGTATATTTATTCTTTCCGAGATTTTCTATAGTTGTTATCAGGAGTTCAATCTCCATTACCATGCTAATTTCTGTTAAGCATGACACCCAATGAATTTTAAGAATACATGCAATACAGGAAATTATTTCTCATTCAATCAAACTGACACAATAGTTTACCACTGAAATAAAAAAAAAATAACAAATACAAAGACCATACATGTCTAAATCAAATAAGTAATTTATTTCACGTTTTAGATATAAATGAATGCAGTTCATCTCCTTGTCACAAAGGCACATGCCATGATAATATCAATGGGTATTCCTGCACATGTAATCCTGGTTACACGGGCACTAACTGTGAGCTTAGTAGGTAGATAGTAATTGATGTCGTAGAATTTTTAATTCGACATTTATCTGAGTTAAATGTCTCGGTTTTGATTTTCAGCTAAACTGCATTATAAAAAAAAACAAATTTCTGTATACTGGTACTGTAAAATATCAAAATGATTTTTGTTAAAGTTATCATAGATGGAGTTTGTTTTTCTAAATTGTATGACTCATAATTTATTTCACATCAAGGGAAATACGCCATGTACATCCATCGCCAATTGTTAATGACAGCGATAAACCACACACGTTTTAAAGCATCAACAAAAATGTAATTCTGTAGTATAAGGAATATTTCAGGAGTCCAACCGACTCGTTTTTGCAAAGAAGGGGATCCCCAGAGAGGGGATCACAATTAGTGGCATGAATTGAATACATAGCGTCTATAAAAAAAAATATCAGTGACGCTCGAATAAAAAAAACCTGAAGAGCACTGAGGACCCAATATTCCGAAGGTTTAGAGGTAAAGATTTCAGAAAGACAAACGTAACACGTGATTTGTTAAAAATGACATGGATTAATGTATTAGGATTATTTTTTAAATGTTTTTAGATAGATAGACTAAAGACAGACGCTACAAAAATCAGATCGTATTTTTTTTTAGTTTAGACACTTATATTCGGTATTAGTTTTTTCAATGCAATGTCGATGTCGATAAATTATAATTAATCCAAATGAAAGTGACGAGATTTGTATATGTTCGTCTAAAATTTATAGCTGTATAATGGTTTATTTATGTATAACTTCGTGACAAATTAACTGTTAGTTTTTAACTTGTTGGAAATAGTGCAAGTGTAGGGTTGATTATGGTTAGATAATCAAACACATAAATCGTAGATAGATGTTAAACGTTCACATAAATCGTAAATAGGTGTTAAAAATGGTCACATAAATTGTACTATATCCGACTCTTTCTTTTGTGTGAAGATTTACATATAATCATTGTAAGGTACTTTATTTTGACAAAATCTACGACGTTCGAACAGTTGTTGAAATATCTAAGCCATTAATTTTAATATAACTTCACAGTAACCATATTGCACCTTATATCCAAATTGCACACATTTAGCAAAAATAAGAGGGGATCACCGTTTATATCAACAGGAGAAGAATGGACTGGAAAAAGTAAAATCTACGGAAACATAACCATGATAAGTCAATAAAAAATAAAATCTTAAAAATGAGCAATGCATATAAGGTATAGGCATTCTTTCTGAAATATAATGAATAGAAAACATGGACTATTGTCATATTGTTCTAAATATTAGAAGAAATAATACCAAAGATCAGTTATACGATTTTTTGCGAATGTGAATTTAATCATGGGTGCAATTCATGTACTCATTAGATCATCATGAATCGTTTGGAGGTCTGGTTAAACCCATTTCTATGATCAAATATGAAATTAGAATTAAAGTTGTGGCAATATATTTATAATACTTAAATTACAAGATCCAATTTGTGTACTGGCATGGGATTAAAGCGAAAAATAAAAGAATTCAACTTTATATGTAACCAATATAGGAGATTGGTTTTGAGTAAAAAAGTACACCATTCCTTCCCATTTTGTTTTCCATACAATTAAAGGGGCACTAGCTACGAGATATATAATAAAATCTAAAGTTTGATTTTTTTCTGTTCAATCAATAATGAAAGTGAAATAGTGAAATAACAATTCACTTTTTGCAGCCAAAAAGGTTCAATTTTGTCAAATTGCGCTAAAAAAACATTGATAATTAGTTATTCACTTGCAAGTGAATGAGTCGACCTCTTTAAATCCGTATGCATGTGAACTTCAAGTTAACCCCTAGCTGGAGATTGACAACGTATGCATTGTACGTGTACTGGTTATTTAAAGAAAAAGAATGTCAACAATGAAAGTGAAACTACGGTAAATCATTTGATTACTAATTCGATGCACATAAAATCATTCTTATATTGTTAAAAACAATGAGAAACATCTATTCTTAATCTATAAAATAAAATCAAACAGACCTATAAAAATCCAATTGCACGTGTTTGTTTAATCATTTATATCCTTATTTATGTTTACATCGCTTATATGGTCATAATTAGATGGCGTCTGAACTAAAATACACATGAAACGAACCTATATATTATTCACCCCATGCTCTGTAAACTGTTTATTTTAGACTTTTGATAGTTTGGATAAATGTTTTACATTGTTATAAATCAAATATGAGAATTTGAGTCAAATCGGTGACCATGAATTTGACAGCTAGTGCCCCTTTAATATTACTAATACGTACCAAGTATGGATCGAACCCGATACCGATACCAGCAGTATATTTCACCTGTGAACTATTACCTAATGTTTGCCTTCCGCATCTGTCAGACGCATTAACAAACAGTGTATTTATATTTTGCTAAATTCACGATTCATCACACCTACACTTGACACTACTAAAATCAATCATTGTGACATTTTTTCCTATTGTAGTATTTATACCAGCACGACTTTATAAGATGACAATATGAATACTAATATAGGACAGTGGTGTTAAATACAAATAGCACTTATCCAGGCCCTTTTGTTTTCAAATTAATTCATACAGAAACAAATGTACGTCTCTGATTACTATTACCAGGTTCATGGTTGACGGATTAAAACAGAATAATTGTGAAAGCAAAGAAAAACGAGCGTGACTTTATCAGATGACAATACAAATTCTAAAAATCAAGACTAAAAATAAAAGTTAAGCTAAACATAATTAGATACTTTAATTCAGTCACAGACCCGCTGGTGTGTTCAAGTAGTAATTAAAAAAACAGAATTGAAACTTGTTTCTTGATCTTAAATAAATTTTGATGAAAAAGCTATCAACATGTGTGCTATTTTGGGTACCCTCACTTCATACCGTTTAGCAAACTGATTTCTATTCTCAATTTTATGATATACACAATGGTATTGTGTTTTGATGATCTCGTTTTGCTTTACTATTATATCACTTTGAATTAAATCAAATCTGATGTTTATTTAGACGTAAAATTGCTCAAGGCTTTAGAAAATGTGGTGACAAACTTTTCTCTAGGTTTGAAGTCTTAGTAATTTAATAATTTAAACCAACTCTGATGTTACTTCTAGCATTACATATACTTATATAATACGCCAATATTATTACAGATATCGATGAGTGCAGTTCTAATCCGTGTGACCATGGGATATGCCAAGACCAACTAAACGGATATATGTGTACTTGTACAAATGGATACACAGGAGACAACTGTGAAACAGGTAAATGGTATGGATTTAAAAATTATGATGCTACCAATAATTGCACCTGTTTTTCCTTGTTATACAATTTTCCACTCACATTCGTTTCAAATACTGGACATGCTCAGCACAGCTATCTCCAACTAAGGGTAAAATAAAGGTTGTATAAATACTGACCCAATTGGGCTCCAATTATTGTCCAGTAGATAAAATAAAAAATAACGATGCTTTTAGGCTTATTTTTTTAAAACGTTGATTCAAATTGTCTGCTTATAGACAATATATTCCTCTTTTGACGTGTGACAAATGCATAGCAGAAGACGCTTATCTTGCCGAACAAAAGAAAACACTGAGTAAATAGCATGATCTCCAAAAAGGGTGAGACCAGGTGCTACGACGTGATTAGCGTCTCTTCGTATGTACTATGCGAATTTAAAGTCTGTTAAAAAGTCGTAATTGGGCATAGACAACAATCGGCAATATTGTAATTCAGACGACTATACTAGTATCTAAGAATCTTGGACCGTGAATACAAATTGCTAGTTGAGACACTTTCTCATCGGTACGGTCATTCAATTCGTGAAGTTGGCGATTTCAGTCCGGTTTTTTTTCATGAAGGAACTGTTTTGTGTACGGAACACAAATATATACATACTGTATTTAAAACATGTACGAACTTAACGTGTAAAATAGGGACGAAAGATACCAAAGGGACCTTCAAACTCATAAATCTAAAATAAACTGACAACGCCATGGCTTAAAATTAAAAAAACAAACAGACAAACAATAGTACACATGACACAACATAGAACACTAAAGAATAAACAACACGAACCCCACCAAAAACTAGGGGTGATCTGAGGTGCTCCAGAAGGGTAAGCAGATCCTGCTCCACATGTGGCACCCGTCGTGTTGCTTATGTGATAACAAATCCGGTAAATAGTCTAATTCGGTAGGTCACATTCATGAAAGGGAAGGGGATTGCAGTTACGACGTAAGGAACATATCCGATATCATTTGTGAAACGGTTATTCCATAACCGTCAACCAACTCGTGATGGCGTCCGTAAAATTTACGAAGGGGTGATTTCAACTTCACCATTTGAACCTCTTGGTTTAATAGCTTCCTTGTGAGCAGCAACCCTGTATCAAGAAAATCATGATAGGAAATGCAAGCACGGGAATATCGTATCAATTTGGAGATATATACTCCGTATGCAGGTGCTGCTGGAATGTTGCTACTTAGAAATGGAAAGTTCACAATTGGAAGGCTGAAATCATCTCTTTTGTCGTAAAGTTTTGTTTTCAACCGACCCTCATTGTCAAGTTCTAGACGTAAGTCAGGATATGAGGCCGACTTAACTTTATCTGTAGTATCCTTTATCTCTAGCTCGATGGGATAGATGCGTTCAACATAGTGACCAAATTTTGAATTATTTAGTGAAAGAACATCATCTATATAGCGGAAAGTAGAGTTAAAGGATATTGCTAACTTCTTGTCTTTCTTCCTAAGAAGTTCATGCATGAAGTCAGCCTCATAATAATAAAGAAACAAGTCGGCAAGTATAGTCGCACAGTTTGTTCCCATTGGAATGCCGACAGTCTGTTGAAAAACACGTCCTCCGAACGTAACAAATATGTTGTCAATCAAGAAATCAAGCGTCTTGATAATATCAGTTTCAGAGAATTTTTTGTTTGAATCAGAGTGATCCTTTATAAAGTAGGATTTATCCCTCCCCAAGACAAGATACATGTATCTACGTTGGCCATTCTTTTTTATGAAGCAAATCAATACCAACTCTTTCACTTTGTCTTTTAGTTTGGAATGTGGAATACTTGTGTAAAGTGTAGAAAAGTCAAATGTTTTAATACTGTTACAAGATGAAAGAGAGTTAGATTGTATGTAATCTAAAAGATCTTTCGAATTTTTAAGTATCCAGATCTGATTCACGCAACCTCTAGAATAGTCAGTTCCACAATAACTTTGAAGCCCGTCTTTGATTGATGATAAAACAGATGTTAATAATTTAGAAAGAGGTTGCATGGAGCACTTGGAAGACCCAGCAATATACCGTTGTTTGTAAGGACACTTATGTAGTTTAGGTATCCAATACAGTGATGGAAGATCCAGTTCTTCATCTTTGTTTGAAATTCTAAAGGAACATAGAACAGACCTATGATTATCCAGGATTTCCTCTTTGGTAAGTGTCGTTAGGGTATATGTTGAGTTTCCAAGTAAATTGTCAATACCTAATTCGTTTATCAAGCAGTTAATGTAATGAGTTTTACACACAAAAACGATGTTGTTTGGGGCTTTATCTGCGGAGACAACAACATATTTGTCATGGAGGTATGATAGGTGTTTTGCAACATTCGTGTCTTTAAAGATTGACGTAGCATGGACATTGATAGACCCATTCAGTTTCTTAATTTTGATTTGTATCAACGACCTCACTGCCTTATTCCATTCTGAAAGAGTGTCTACGTCTCCCTTCTCGCGCTTAGCCCATTGCCTGGCATAATACTCGACTGAATCCATCAAAATTTTAAAGTTGTATTACCAATTGATGGATTTAGGCTCACGATATTTCGGGGACCTTTCGATAACGCATTTCGTAGAGAAGTGTTATTAGCAATGTTGAGGTCACCGGTAATAACCTGGCCAGCAGGATTATATGTGAATTGGGAACTAGCACAAGTGCAATCAGGAGGTTTAGACTTGAAGTCGTCAATATCGAGATCCTCCAAAACGTTTTTGTAATTGAAGATTTTAGTTGCAATATGTTTGGTATAGGTATAAGAACTGATTGGTACAGACTGGTCTTTGAAATAAGGAGGTATTTTCGATTGAACTAATTTATGATGAAGGACATTGCCTTAGTTGACGCCATCGAAACCTTTGTTGGCAAAGGAAAGATTTAGGAAGGTCTTTTCTCTTTTTCATCTTTGCCAATGCGGACTGGCTTGAAAAGTATGTGACTTGCAATATCCGAAATTATAGCTTCAAGTTTGTATTGGTTTGAATGGGGTTCGTTACAGTGGATTCCAAACATGAATTGAACAGAGAATGAAGCTTTGAAAGGGGTAATGAATAAAGTTTCGTGCGAATGTGATGAATACCTAACGACTTTTGTGTAAATGGCAGCAAGTCATTAATAGAGACATCATGCAGAGAATGTGATGTATAATGACGATGACCATGACTGCGTCTACGTCGAGGAGTCGAGTCGAAAATATTCATCATTTTCACCGAGTTACACGAAGGACTAGATATAATACCTATGCCATCAATTTTGTCGTTGCAACCATAAGGTGTCGCATTTCCTAATTGTCTAATCCAGTAGTCCTCTTTTTGTCTACGGAGAGTCGTTGAAAGATTAGGATTGTTAGAGTTATGGTATATCTTTTCGATAATACGAACTGTCATAGAAACGATGGAATGATCGGGTTGATTGAAATGCTGGTATAGAAATTTCATCTGAAATCACCGTGCGAGAGAGACTATGCTTTACTGTTGTGCAAATTCATTCTTATTTTCCAAAATTTTCCAAAATTTCCGTATTATGAGTACAAAAAATTACATGTGGTTTTTTGTTGTTGTCAAAATAGGAGTTGATCTGTAGATTAAGCGTTGAGAAAATGTTTTATTACACTGCACTTTCTTCACGTCACAACAATAAAGGCAACAGCAGTATACCGCTGTTCGAAATTCATAATCGACAGAGAAATAAACGAATAATAGCCACCAAAAGGTACCAGCTTAAAAAATGTAAACGCCAGACCTGCGTTACGTCCACACAAATCTATGCTCAGAAGAAAAAAGTTTGAAAGCCAAAACAAGTACAAAGTTGAAAATCGCCGAGGACCAAAAGTCCAAAAAGTTGTGACCAATACGGCCAGGGTTATCCGCCTGGGACAAAACATCATTATTATCAAGAATAAAACATAGTTTTGCAAACAGTAAATTTTATAAAATGACTATATAATAGATATACATGATTAAACTGAAGTGGTGACTAGCTATAGAATAAAAACGAATACATTACAAAATCACAGTCTTGTTAGCCAAAGCCATTGCAATGCCAAAAGTGACGTCACATTTGAATTTCTAAAACATGTTCCGAAAATTAAGAAAGAAATTGAATGAAATTCAAGATTAGATTTGTATGACTTATCTAACTTATATTAATAACATTGAAAATTATAATACTAATTAATATCTAATTGTATGAGTAATTAGATAATTAATTGTATTATCTAGCTTTGTCGTTGTTTCTTCTGATCAAACTGCAAACCACATATATCGTGTAAATATCGTTGATCCAAAATAAAATCTAACAAATGAACTTGATTACTATTAGCAAAACAATAACCTGTATTAACTAAAGGATATTGTGTTACGCCTTCTATTGTATATGTTCATTTGATATATACAAATTTGTCAATGTTACCAAAACGGAGGATGCCAGGGGACCTTATAAGAATTAGGTTACATGTTCTAGTGAACAAGTATCCAGATGTGAGATGAGTAAAAATCTTTTAGAAATTGTTGCAAACATTATATTCAAGGCATATAATCAAAGCTTTGTTAAACGCAGATATTCTATGTCATTGATTCTGCTGCAAAATATTTATTGTATCTCCTTTTCATATTAGTAGATCAGTAATAAAAGTAATAACTGTAGAAAAAAATTTGAATACAAGTACACCATTATTTCTTGTTAAGTACAAATGCATTGTTCAACAAAACTATTTTAACAAATTCGTTATGAACTTGTACTGCACTAGATGCACATTTCGACAGTTAATGTCTCTTCAGTGAGGCTCGATTGCAAAATTTCGAATATGTATATTGTGAAACATCAAAACCTAATTAGCATATCCGTTATTTCTTTTAAAAAATGATAGTTTATGGAAGACAAATTGCACTGTTGTTTTTGAAACAAGAATAAAGCAGACAAACAAGCTACACAATAGGAAACAATAAGGAAGGGAACACAATATTAACATGACATCATAAAATGCAAAGATCGGGCAGCATAAGCTTCAGTTAAACTTTTCATAATATATAAGGGTAAATAGTTCCTAATCAACTAGTGGTATTCGCACTTTGTTCATGACAACTAATATCCGGTTGTTCATTATACATTGTTCATTGTATTGTCAAAATATAGTTCTATAAGAAGAAATTATGCTCTCAAAAAATTCCAGGGTTTTTATAGATACTGTGTACTTTGTATGCATGATTTTTTATAGTTGATATCAAGGTGTCTGAATCAAAACACGTCGTATATCAGTGATGAATTACTGGTTTAATACCAGACTTATTTATACAAGCATTTAAAAATACAGTACATAAATAATTTTTATTCGCGTTTTGGTAAGCACACAATATGAAACAAAAACGCAAAATTAAACCAGAACCTCAACCGGTGAACTGAAACATAAATATACAATGCGCTTCATTCTATGATCTTTTTTTAAACATCACGTTTTAGATATTAATGAATGCACACCATCTCCATGTCAGCATGGTACTTGCATAGATCATATCAATGGGTATTCCTGCACATGTGATCCTGGATATAGCGGAATTGACTGCAATGTTGGTAAGTTATATAGATTTTATTTTTATCATTATTTATTAGACTTTCCATATTTATTACCCTTCTCAAGTCAAATTGTTAAGTTCCATATTTTTTATTTATAAATTCTGTCGTCCCAAGTACTGCTGCTTTCTATAATTTGATACTATAAACACCACAAGCATTAGCCTTTCAAAAAGGGCTAGTCGACTCTTAGCTGATGAAAATGGAAAGTGCTCTCGCTTTGTAGATTAATTCATTTACTAGAATAGCCACGTGCATCAATCAACAAATTTTACCACACACGTGAGGTCACACGTTATGAAGTAGTATATATCATTTAACGTTGTTGTTTACGAAACTCCAGAAGATTCGACTATTTATAGATAAAAGTTACCTGTGTACCAATATCATGAATATGCATGATTAATGACCAGGCAAAATCTGATTGCTAAAATAGAGAGGACAAATCCGATACTCTACGGGATTGAAGGACATTTACTAGGTTTGGATTGTCCTAACCAATCGATAAACTTTGATTATTCACGTCTCGTAATATCCTCCAATCAGGTAGCAAGAAAAATTCACGCACTTACTGTCCATCGTTCAATTCTTTATATCGACTCCTAGGAGTCGATAATAAAATGCTGCAAGTTCGACGGGAGACCTCTGCATAGTTACAAAAACATCAATAAGGTTCTACATAAGTATAAATGTGTTATATTGCCGTCAATATAAAACAAACCTTCAAAACTGTTCTCGATTGATAAACTCTGTTGGATAGTTGTATCATTGCCAATCAAGCTACATCTCCTACTGTTTATTTTGATATAATTACAATAACTCAACACATTAAATATGCTTTAACTATTTATAGGACTGCTCATTTTTTCAGGAAGTGTGATATTGGTACACAGACTATTCGTGCTTCAAATTTTGATATACTAGTACATGTTTTTAATAAATAATATTATTCCCTGGTCTCAATTTTAGAAAGTATTAAGAGACTAAGTACCTTAGGGGATGTTAAATTATACTATTCTATTTAGGGCCTTTAACCAACTGAAATTGGTGGAAGCTTATTTTCATGCAACATATTTCTTTTTAAACATATAGTTTCAAATGCCGATTTCTTGCTCAGTATTCAGTTTTCTATTTTGTGTTTTGTTTGCTGTTATTGACTTTTGGTCTTTTCTTTTAAAACAAATTCTTTGCTTTGTCAGTTATTTTCAACTTATGAGTTTGAATTTCTTATAAAAATAATAGTTTGTGGAAGACTTATTGTACTTCTGTTATTTTAAATAAGAATAAAGCAGACGAACCTGAACACATTGGAAACGATAAGGTATGAAACACAATTATTAACATGACGTCATAAAAATACAACGACTGAGCAGCATGAACCCCAGTTAACCTTTTTATACTATGTTAGGGTATATAGTTGCTATTCAACTAGTGGTATAAACACTTAGTCCATGCCAACAAATATCCGGTAGTAAATTATATCAAGTAGTGTCAAAATATCGTTCTATAAGATGAAATAATGCTCTCGAAGAATTCAAGGACTTTTATAGATAGTATTTTATTTGTATGGATGATCTTTTATAGTAGATATCAAGGTGTTTGAATCAAAACACGTCGAACATCAGTGATGAGTTACTGGATTGAAACAAAGGTTATTTATAAAATAACTAAAATAGTTCAGAACATTTGATACGCATGCATTAGGGAAAATACGCAAAATTCAACCAGAACTTAAACATAAATATGCAATGCGCTTCCATCTGTGATCTTGTTTTAAACATCTCGTTTTAGATATTAATGAATGCACACCATCTCCATGTCAGCATGGTTCTTGCATAGATCATACCAATGGGTATTCCTGCACATGTGATCCTGGATATAGTGGAATTGACTGCAATATTGGTAGGTTATATAGATTCTAAAAGTTTCATTATTTATTACCCTTCCCTTATGTGTTACCCTTCCCTTTTCAAATTGTCTTTTCTTATTTTTTTCCTTTGTATTTTCAGTTAAGTTTAACTTATGAGTTTGAATTTCTTATAAAAATAACAGTTTACGAAAGATTTATTGTACTTCTGTTATTTCAAACAAGAATATAGCAGAATGACTTACAATAAATTAGAAACGATAAGGTATGAAACACAATTTTTAACATGATATCAAATAAATACAACGACTGAGCAGCATGAACTCCAGTTAACCTTTTTAAACTATAGAAGGGTACTAGTATATGTTCCTATTCAACTAGCAGTATTCGCAATAAGTCCATGAAAACGTTAATTCGGTAGTGCATTGTAGTCTGTAATGTCAAAATATAGTTCTATAAGATACAATTGTGCTTAAAAGAATTCAAGGACTTTTATAGATACTGTTATGTATCCTGTCATATGCATGATCTTTAATAGTTGGTATCAATGAGACTGAATCAAAAACCATCGCATATCAATGATGAATTACTGGATTGATATAAGGCGTTGTTTTATAAAAGAACTCAAACAGTTAAATACATAGATAAACCTTACTATCTTTTTAAAACGCATGCAATATGAAAAAAAAAACGCAATACTAGTATTAAACAAAACATAAACCTGTGAACGTAAACATTAAGACACAATGCACTTCAATCTATGATCTTGTTTTAAACATCACATTTTAGATATAAATGAATGCACACCATCTCCGTGTCAGCATGGTACTTGCATAGATCATATCAATGGGTATTCCTGCACTTGTGATCCTGGATATAGTGGAACTGACTGCAATTCTGGTAGGTTAAAAAGATTTTAGGATTTCCATTATATAAAACCATTCCCAAGTCAAATTGTTAAGTTCTATTCTTTTATTTATAGATTATATCCACCAAAATACTTAACATCATGAAATTCTGCGCGTTCGACAGGAGTCCCCAACATGGTAACATCGCTGGTTTGCATGTTCTGTCGACAACTGTGGATTTATTATTATTTTTTGGATACTCATTTTCGTCATGTATGCAGATTCGCAAAACAACGATTTCAAATATCCACGAAAATTGATACCTATGAAAATAAATGAATCCACAGTATTATATTATTTGTTTATTTGTTTATAAATGTTTGAGCTGTATTTCTGCGCAAGTAGAGGGACATAATGTTTTCTGGTCTGTGCGTCCGTTCGTTCTTCCTTCCGTCTGTTTGTCCGTTCGTTCGTCTGTCACGCTTCACGTCAAAGTTTTTGTTTAAGGTAGTTTTTGATAAAGTTGAAGTATAATCAACTTGAAACGTATTAAACATGTTCCCCATGATATGATCTTTCTAATTTTAATGACAAATTAGAGTTTTTGAGACAAATGTCACGGTCCACTGCACATGGAAAATGATAGTGCGAGTTGGGCATCCGTGTACTTAGGTCACTTTCGTGTTTAACATTGTCATTAAATGGGAGGTTTGACGTGCTATGAAACAAGGTCCAACCCACCATTTTATCTTTAAATGTCCTGTATCAAGTCAGAAATATTGCAGTTGTTATCAAAAAGTTCGTTTAAATTTTGTTGGCATTTGTTGTTGTTGCATGTTATTCCTTTGTTTTCCTGTTAATGTGTTCCCTCGATTTTGGTTTGTAACACGGATTTCGTTTTTTCTCAAATGATTTATGACTTTTGAACACCTGGTTTACTACGTTCTGCTGCCTTGCCTTCAATATGTAAAAACCTTCAGTCATTCATTGATTCTTTCTAAAAGACGGGAGAAAGATACCAAAGGAACACTCAAACTCATAGATCGAAAATAAACTGCCAACGCCATGGCTCAAAAAAGAAAGAAGACAAACAGACAAATAATAGTACACAGAAAATAACATAGAACACTAATTTTTTAAAGACTTAACAACACGATTCCCACCAAAAACTGGGGGTGATCTCAGGTGCTCAGGCATGGTAAGTGGATCTTGCTCCACATGTTGCACACGTCGTGTTGCTTATGTTAATACAAAACCGATAAATAGTCTAATTCGGTAGCTCTTTCCAAACGGCACAAAATTTCACATAACCGATTGATCAAATTTCTCTGATTCAGCTACATGCACAGTTGATTTCAAAAGTCAGGAATTTAACGGTTGTTATACATTCGATGAATGTCTTTGAGCATTTGATTTTGCCATTTGCGCAGGGATTTTTTTGTACAGACTTTCTTCTGAGTCTCGTTTTGTGTTATTTAAGCTCTAAGTCATCTGTAGCCTTCTTTAGTATCCACCTCGGTTATCCCATTTTTTCGTACCGTATAAGGTTCAGATTTACGTGACTTATTTATGATAGCGCAAGATTATATCAAATCGTTTCAGTTGTTTGTGAAGGATTTTAAACATTCAACATTTGATTCCACAATATAAGGACATCAAGGTTATAAATAACTAAGAGTGACAGAACTTGGTTGAAATGCTTCATTTGTCATGTTTGTTGACTGTTACCCTCTTCATTCCTCATGTTTTGTGTGTTAATGAGTGTGGAATGGGAGTCAATTTCTGTGACCTTGCAATGCATTTACTTTGGACAAAATGCGCTCGACCTTGTGATGGAATAAGACACAGAGAAACATTAATGTGCTGTCAACTAAGCAAGCAAACAGCTTTGAGTAGAAGTGATTGTTTAAAAATGTGTAATAAGACATTAAAAGATATAACAGAAGAACGGCCATGTGCACAACGGTGTACGCATGGTACCTATGACAATAAAAAAATATGTCATTGTCAACAGGGATACGATGGTCAATGCTGTGAAACAGGTATTAATATTCAGTCATTATGCTGCAACATTTTTGGTCTTATTTTTGTTAAACTATATTTATTATAATTTGTGTGCAGTTCCTTCGGTGAACAAATATAATATGTATAAATAATTGATCTGCATGTTTCATTAAGTTTTTTGTGGTTGGTGATGTATTTAAAAAGATTGTAAAAAGAGTGCGACAGTGTGCTTCGTCAGGTTAATGGTCTCCTTATTAATGACCCGCCATGAAAATTCACACTCATTCAATCGGCATGAAAAATGGGGGGGGGGGGGGGGGGGGGTATTTTTACCAATTCGAATGTAGAATAATAGAAAAAAAATCATGTACAAGATGAAAGAAATACACTTTGAGCACTTGTTTCATGAATTTGCAAATTCAGTAAAGGTTGAATCTTATTTTTTACAGATGTAAATGAATGTATGTCATCGCCATGTAAAAATGGTTCATGCCAAGATCATTTAAATGGCTATGCATGCACCTGTAATGCCGGATTTACTGGATATAACTGTGAAAATGGTAAGGATCTTTTCTTTTTATCGCTTGGTATCGGTTATAGTTATTAAATTTTGAACTCGGAACTGGAGAATTTTTGTACTGATAAATGGGAATGGTTTGAATGATGTGTCGCAGTTTAACCAAACTTATTTACAATCCAAAATAAATAGTTAAAAGAAAGTTAAATCAGACTACTCATTTGGTCCTCAATATTCTGAAAACAATTTTTATTATATGTCAATTACATACTTTTTTTAACATCTTGATTTTTATTCAGATATGAGCTTAGGCTTTTTTCAAAAATGATATTTTGTTATAATTGTATTTTCAAGGAGGCAAATGTGTGTTATACCTTGGTCCATATCTTTTGTGACCAAACACCACGTTTGAAATGACATTTTTACGACAAAGTGTCATGTTGATATAAGTTCTTAATAAAATAAACATGATTTTGAAAGGCTTCAATAATTTTGTTACTTTTGCAATTTAAGGGGTTAAATATTGGCACTTCTCACACATTATTCCTTTGATGATTTGTAGACGTATTAAATTATGAATTTTTTATTCACAAATTTAAAAATCAGAAAAAAAACAAGCTAAGCTTGACAGTTAATCGGTTATGTGTTGGTTACTGTATAAGGTGTATTGTCATATCCTGCTGCTTATCTTAAATAGTATAAATCTCAATAGTACCATGCACACAGAATACAGAATTGAAGTTGGACTATATTTAAGGAATAAAAATCTTTTTTTTGAAAGAAGAAACATAAACATTTTTCGTTTTATTTTTATTGATTAAAAATGTTGACTTTTTGTGGATTTGGCTTTTTCTCTTACTCCTGTAGTATTCTGGTATTTACACATCCTTGGCTTTAAAAATTTGGTATTATGAATTTGGAATTCATTTACATTTATGTTCAATATGATATTTTCTTTCAATTTAAATGCCAAATTAGAGATTTCCCCCATTTTCACTGAACATAGAAAATGATAGTGCGGATGGGGCATCTGTTTACTGGGGACACATTCTTGATTTTCCTTATTTAATTTGGAAATGCAAATAATATATGTCGATTTTTATGGATGGTATGATTATGAGTTGACACAGACAAGATCGAGAGTGTTAATTTTCTGTACATTCATTGCCAACTATCTGCATATTGAGATTTTTTTCTTATCTTCAAGACGAATTATTATATTATGCCAAATGTACCGTAAATGTAATTCCCAAATATTAAAATTCTAAATTTTTTACCCGAAGCAACACGCAAGAAAAAAAAAGAACTAAAATTACAAGTTCTTGAGATGAATAGAATTATGAAAGCCATAAGAAACATACACAAGCGACACTATTTAGATAGAAAATTTTACAGATAATATAGTTATCAAAGGTACCAGGATTATACCAATATATTTTTTATTGTATAAATTTCAAGATTATAACAGCGTAATCTAAGTAGACTGATAATTGATTCATTCAACATTACAATCATATATACTGATGAAGGATATCTGTTATCCGAAATATTTATAAATAATTACATTTATAGTTCCTTTTTATATCATGGGTGTTGTTATGTACACTTTTTAGGCGTTTATATATAAATATATATATATATATATATATAAAACAAAATCAAAAACAAATTGTCTCAAATTTAGTCCAACAATGTTGTCATAATTTTTTTGTTATTTGCTCAGTGGGATTCGAACCCTTGCTTTTATGACAACACCGTGGTAACACCGTTTGCACCGTGTCCAGCGCCCTAGAACACTCGACCACCTAGGCTACATAAAAACCATACCTTTCTTCGTCGGTTTTATCTAGAGTTGTAATCCTGTACATAATGTAAAGCGGCAAGTAAATGGTGTACTTTTCAGAACTGCTATTTTGACTGTTGTAAATGATAATAATGTTAAAAACTATGCCGTCACATCAAATTTTTATATTACTTTACACTTCTAATCGTGTGACAATTTTGTCTCAAGTTTAGCTCATCATTGTTAGATTTTCAAAATTGCGCAAGCAACATTTTAATTTTCCGCAAATACATATATGCGCAATGCTAGACGGTGTTGCCGTAGAAGTTAGAAAAAAAAGTTCATGTTCCAGCCCCGGTCGGGGAGGAAGTTACGAATCAGATTTGCTCTAAAATATATTTCTTTACTCTTTTTGGTCTTTTCAATAATGTTGTTTGTGCTGTATCTAAACCCCTCTACAACGACATTTGTTATATGCACACGTATAAAAATTGTGGTTTTTATCCAACGCAATCCTAGGTTTGAACAAGGTATTCAATTTAGACTTGTTTATATTTATTTCGTTTGGGCTTGTCTTATATTTTCCATCCGCTTAATATAATCCGTTCATCCTATTTTGACTCTTTAAAATTCAAGAGTCTATCCTACATTAAGGTAACCTAAATGTCCTTCCAAATACTTTTCGATCCCTAACATCACTGAAGAGACATTAATCGTCGAAATCCGGATATGGTGTAAAAAATTTAACTTTTTTTTTTTTTTTTTTTTTTTGAAATTATAATGTTTTATTTGAATTTTACATTTGTTAGAGATACATGAAGTACCGGTACCTTATCCCGGCCTCGTTAACGTTAGTATATAGCATTTCATTGATAAGTTAGTACTTGTTAGTGCACAATATATATATATATAGTAATAATGACATGTATGTAAAGGAATAGAAATATGATAACATGATGTATTATAAATTCTAATTTATGAAATTAATTTAATTTTTGCTGCAACCAGATTATGGAATTTTTCATATTTGCCTTCTTTATTTATCAAAATTTCGTGATATTGAAGAAATTCTTTTTTGAAAATTTCAAACATATTAATTTGTTTTGTTTTTTGTTCGGATATATAGTATCCTTTGTATACAGTAAAAAGAATAATTGTTATTAAATCATTAATACTGTAATAACTTGTATCGTTTATTTTGTATCCGTACAAAAGTGATTTAATTGATATGATATGATGTCCTATTTTAAGTTTATCAAGTAATAGTTTTATTTGATCCCAAAATGATTTCAGAAATTTGCATGTTAAAAAGTAGTGCTCATAATCTTCGATGACATCACAAATATTACATAGCGGAGTTTTAGTTATTTTCCAAGAGAAAAGTAATTGTTTGGTTGGTAAAATGTAGTGCAGAAATTTCCATCTTAACATTTTGAATTTATTATCTTGTAAATAATAAAAGATATAGTTTAGCATTTGTTGTCTTTTGTTTGTGTTGTTTTCCGAGATAAATATGTTGTCCCATTTTTGAAATGCTATTGGTTTTTCATAATATCTATTTAAGAGGGAGATGTAAATGTCTTTAGAGGAGATGTTTTTAAGTGATACCATTTTCCCTTTTTTATCTTTAAATTTATATTCGGAGTCAATGGCAACTTTTGTTTTTATTGATTCTTCTTTAGTTAGCTCTTGTAACCACTGTTTTGGTATTGCTTTCATTAATTTAGAATATTCTGAAAACCAGTTAGCATGACAGGAAAGTTTATCTAAGATCATGTTTTGATTAAATTTTCCTTTATTATCAATAATGTCATTTAAAAAAAGAATTTTACTGTTTATCCAGTTTTTGAAAATGAGACATTTACCGTTTAATTTGATATTTTTATTGCCCCATATAAGCTGCTGTCTAATTTGTTTATATGATAGATGATCTGATTCTTTTTCAGATTTTGAATTTATCCATGATATGATTATTCTTAAGTAAAATTGTGGAATTAGTTCTTTCAGTTTATAGACCAAATTAATATTGTTGAAATTCATTTTAAATATAAGGAATTCTTGTCCAAATTTATCAAAATAAAATTTTGGTAAGACTATCCAATTGGGTGATAGATCTTCGTTATCGATGAGTTTTTTTACCCAACTAATATTTATCGCTTCTAGATATTTATTTATGTTTATCATTTTAAGCCCGCCATCATGGCAATTTTTACTTATTATATCCCTTTTAACTTTTTCTGATTTATTATTCCATATAAAACTGTAACTCCTTATGTTGTGGTTTACCATGTTTGCCGCAAGTTTATTGTTTTCGACTTGGTATTAAATTAATATAGAGATCCATTTTGGTTAAACCTTGTGATCAATTTATTTGGTAATCGCCAATGGCAGTAAGCAGGGTTTAAGAACATCAGTTGTTCGACCTGTTAGTCACATGCGTTTTGTTAAAACATATTTCTTTACTCTTTTGGTCTTTTGGATAATGTTGTTTGTGCTGTATTTAGACCCCTCTACAACGAAATTTGTTACATGCAAACGTATAAAAATTGCGGTTTTTATCCAACGAAATCATAGGTTTGAACGTTATTTTCAATTTAGACTTGTTTATATATATATATGATGTGTACAAGTTATCATTTTGTACAAATTATAATTTGTACAAAAATATTGTACAAATTATAATTTGTATTTTGACTTTGTACAAATTGTAATTAGTACAAAAAGTGCTTGTACAAATTACAATTTGTACAAAAATGGACAAAAATTCACTTATAACTTGTACAATAATTTATCATATGGATTTTGGTGCAAAAAGCATTGATACACATTAGTTAATTTCTTTTAAATGACCTGTAACACAGTACACCTAGGTTACACAATTCATATATATATATCAGTCTAAAGATTTGCACAACGGTACTGATATAAGATGTTATAATACGAAAATGTTGTTATTAAATCGTGTTGACAAATATTCCGGCTCAACAAATGGCCTTCTTCAAGTGTCACAAGTTTTAACTATATATTTAAAACTTAAAAAATATAGTTAAAACTTGTGACACTTGAAGCAGGCCATTTGTTGAGCCGAAATATTTGTCAACACGATTTAATAACAACATTTTCGTATTATAACATCTTATATCAGTACCGTTGTGCAAATCTTTAGACTGATATAATTTTTTCCTTATCTGCATAGTATCGCCTATTTTAGACGATCCGGTACATAGTAAATTTGCTGGTTGGTCTTTTTTTATAGACTTTTATATATATTTATATATATATATATATATATATAATGTCTAAAAATAGCAACAATCAACATTCAATCTAATTAAGCGTGGATCAGTTTGTGAAAATAAACTGATACAGTTACTGAATTAAAATTATATAAATGTCTAAGAATATAACTAAAACACACTAATTGATACATTAAAAAGTTCTATTAGATGTTAAATAGAAATACGCAATATTTCGCTAAACAAATTAGCTTCATCAGGCGTGTGCATATATATATACAACTCGTCTAAACATCAACCCAACAATGTTAGATCTGTAAATTTGCTTTCGCATATATATATATAGATATAGATAGATACTGAGACCTACGTATATATCCAACTATCCCATTATAGAGGCTGTTATTAGTCGTAAAAAAAAAAAAAAAAAACATCACTTGTGTAGTTCAATCTTAAATTTTTATTTTTTTTATGTTTTGTGTGCTTTTTCTCTTTTTGTCGTTTTCGTTTTTTGCCATGGGAAGGTCAGTTTATTTTTTTACTCTTGAGTTGGATATCCCTTTGGTATCTTTCTTCTCTCTCGGACTGTATAAATGCTTGAATATTGGTTCCAAAATGAAGCAAATAAAATATTTCAGCGTTATAACGCAAACCTTTGCGAAATAACGCAAACATTTGCGTTTTAACGCAAATATTTTGATTCTTATTATTCAATACGTTTTGTATAAATGTTTGTCGGTCATTCATTTCGGTTGTGATTTACTAGTAGATAAAAAAAAAAAAACATACATACAAGGCCAAAATCATTATAATAAGTCTGCATAGCAATAATGGACTACTTGAAGTGCAATTTTACATAAACTAAGACTGAATTGTGCATTTGAAAAGTATATACTTTAACAAGAAAATAGATTTAATATAGTATAAAGGCATATTTAAATTGAAAGATCAAAACAATGTCATACAATTGTGAAACTTCAAAGTCAAATAGACAAAAAAAAATTAATCTCAGAATATGATAAAGATTCTTTGATAGAAAGTCGTTGAATTTTCATTTCAATATATTGAAGTATTTTTAAGATCCTTGGGTAGCAATTTGAATTGAGAGAACATAATTTTATTAATAAAACATCTTCATTCTATACATTTAATGACAAAGGGTAGCTTGTTTGAATCTAACCAACTTTACATAGTTCTTAAACTAGAGCTTACTTTGGAAGTATAGAATGAAATTCAAAGCAGTGTGGCTGTGGCCATTGATTGACACATTAAATTCATCCATTGACTGGGACAATTTAGGTGAACGTTTGTCTGTAACGACCACTGTTCACGACGTACCTACGATAGACATTTAAACTGTGGGGTCACCAAAGGTTTCTTAACGCCTTTAATTATAAAATAATTCGAAAAATTAATCAGGAATAACCTTTATGTTTTGATTTATATAATTGATATAAATCAAAACATCGTGTTATTTCTGATTAATTTTTCGAATTACTTTATTAAGGTGTTGAGAACCTTGGGTGAACCCATAGTTTAAGTGTCTTTAAAAAGTACATAGTGAGCAGTGGTCGTTACATACAAACGTTCACCTAAATTGTCCCAGTCAAGGAATGAATTTAATGTGTCAGTCAATGGCCACAACCACACTGTTTTGAATTTCATTCTATTTGTATTCGGTTATAGCTATGTTAGCAGGGTTGATTTTTTCTTCGGTATAACCTCAATTTACTCAATTTTCTTTGAAAATATTTACTAGTAGTAACATGAATATCGTTTTCTGGGTCCTTTATAGTTTGCTGTTCTGTGTGCACCAATGCTCCGTGTTGAAGACCGTGTAGATGGAGAGTTTTCTTATTGGCACTCATACCATATCTTCTATATTATTCTGCTCCTTATAAGTCAATGAAATGTTCTAATTATTCAAGCATTTCACTTTGTTATGACTACAGAGGTGATAAATTTTAATACATACAGCCTCTTCCATTAATAACTGCTGTTTCCTTTGAATCTTAAATAAGAAATTAGCTAAAACAAATGTTTTCGTTATTTTGCAAAGGTAAGCGTTATATTTGGAAAAATAAAAAATAAATGTGTGGCTCTAATACGCTTCCGTAGCCTCCAACTAAACAAAAGTAACAAATTAAGACATTTCAGATTATATAAAGCATAACAAACAAACATATCAGTTATTGCAATTCCTATTTTACTTCTATCAATTCTTTTTCTTACTAATTAGTGTCATCATTGTTCTTATTCTCTCGTTTACAGATATTGATGAGTGTGGTTCATCTCCGTGTAACCATGGCATATGTGTGAACAAAATAAATGAATATGTGTGTAATTGCACAAAAGGATACACAGGTGTCAACTGCGGGACAGGTACTCTTGGTGATAATAAGTCTTTATTTCTGTAAATAGAAACTGAATCGGATAAAAAAAAACATAATATCATATTTATGAAGTGTTTATGGTGGAAATTGAAAAACTATGATATACATATCAGAAAACAATTATATACATTGTTGTTAAGATTATATGACTTACGTCATTGTATAATTGATCTCTTCAAAAACAGCTTTTTATTAAAATCGTCTTTACCATATAATTTAACCATCTTTATTTAATAGAGGAATCAAGTATATTTGCTGTTATTGTTTCCATATTTATTCCAATAGCCAAAAAGATAATGTGATATTTAAAAATATTTGTATAAGTCTCCCTACAAATTATATCATTCTTTCGACGTTATTACTTGCTTGAAATCTAAATTACTATTCGATGCATAACAAACATTGTCTTTAACATCTTTGCAGACATAAATGAGTGTTTTTCATCTCCTTGTCAACATGGACAGTGTCAGAATAGGATCAATGGATATACTTGCAGTTGTATCACAGGATATGCTGGAATTCACTGTGAAAATGGTACATTGTATTCAAATGATTGTCACCATGTGTGACAATTAATCTTTCTTTTCAAAGATCTATTGAAATGTTTTTCTTTCACAAGTATGAGATAAAAATGTCAAAATCCAAGAAGAAAGTTAACAATTAAATAGAAGAATTAAAACTAGTCATATATATATATATACTAAATTCATTATAGGCGTTTATTGAATCAACATACTATGTCATAATATATACATTGAAAAATAATCTAATCAAGTTGGTGAATTTCTTATGCTTGTCTAGTGATTGATTATTGAATCTAGATTGATTTCTTTTTGCATTATTTACTTTCAACAGTAGTGCAGACAACACAACCCTTAACAAGTACAACGTTGACTGCTACAACAACCAGAGCTACAACTACCATGGCAACCAAGGTATCATCCTCACCTCAAAGTACATTGAGTATAATTCCTCCGACATCAACGACTCGCAAAATAATGGCCACAAATACAGCATCGTCAAATTCAACAAATAATGAAACTGGTAAAACATGCTTTAGATTAAATCTGTACACATACTTTTAATGTTTTTAAGACGATCTAGGTATACCGTGTAATTAATTTCAAAGGAAATTTTATTTGTAGACGTCTAATTTTTCTAATATTGTAATAAACACATAAAATTAGAACCTCATGTTTGCACTTTTATTTTTGCCTTTTGAGGTTTTAATATTTTTGAAAATTACATAATTATTTTGGTTTCCAATTTTTGTTTCCTGTTTTTATTGGGGAAGGTTATTTCCAAACCACACAACGTAATCTTAAAGTAATTATAAGCAAAATATTATTTACACAGTATAAGTTGTCGTCAGTTTTCATGAAGATTTTATGTACTTCAATCAAGCCAGTGTAGAATTTTGAACGTTTAAATGCACACTATAAATGTTATTGTTTCATGCGCAATTTGAGACAAATTCACAATTGTAAACTGAACCATCACATTGGTCAAATAGATTAACGTTGTTCATTTGTTCACAGTTGTCCATTGAAATATGTAACTTGCTTACAAATTTTCGATCTCGTATGTCGATTTTCCTCAAATAGATCCCCAAAAAATCAAGACCTGATGCATTGACTTAATTAAAATTCATTAAATATAGTCTCATTTAACTAAAACGTATGTCGCAACTCCCTCTCTCTGTTTTACTTTACTTTTTTTCATGTAATTGTAGACTTGGACGTTACTTTGTCTGCCAGAACGTAATATAATTCAAGAACATATTACAACAGCTCATGGCGTGCGCATTAAATCGGTAATGGACGTGAATGCTACATCTATGTCATGTAGATTAAATATGTCAACCTATTGATTTATTAATTAATCAGATTTAAGACATAGAATTCATTTCATAATTCATTTAATTTCAGTATTGTATGATTGTATTGGTATGGATAACTACTGCGATCATGGTCAATGTTACAACACATCAGAGGGTCAACTGGTTTGCCATTGTGACAATGTATACACAGGAGATTATTGTGAGAAAAGTAAGTAAAGCAGAAAAGAGTCTTCTTGATATTAGACTAAAGATCTCATTCATACCTTCTTTAAAGTAATTTTTGAATAATGAGAAAGTTTATTATAATATAACAATAATAAAAGTTTCCTTTCAAAATCTAAAATGTCTAAAAGAGGGACGAAAGATACCAGAGGGACAGTCAAACGCATAAATAAAAAAAAAACGACATCGCCATGGCCAAAAATGAAAGGACAAACAGAAAAACAAGAGAAGACATGACATAACATAGAAAACTAAATAATAAGCAACACGAACCCAACCAAAACTAGGGGTGATCTCAGGTGCTCCGGAGGGGTAAGACGATCCTGCTTCAAATGTGGCATCCGTCGTGTTGATCATGTTATGAAAAAATCCGATAAATTGTCTAATTCGGTAAGTCACATTTATGAAAGGGAAGGGGATTTTACGTTCAATTTACGAAGGGATGATTTTAACTTCACCGTTTGGAACTCTTGCTTTAATAGCTACCTTGTGAGCAACAACCCTCTATCAAGAAAATCATGATAGGAAATGCAAGCACGGGAATATCGTATCAATTGGGAGATATATACCCCGTATGCAGGTGCTGCTGGAATGTTGCTTCTTAGAAAAGGAACACAATTGGAAAGCTGAAATTATCTCTTTTGTCGTAAAGTTTTGTTTTCAACCGACCCTCATTGTCAATTTCTTGATGTAAGTCAAGATATGAGGCCGACTTAACTTTATCTGTTGTATCCTTTATCTCTAGTTCGATGGGATAGATGCGTTCAACATAGTCACCAAATTTTGATTTATTTAGAGAAAGAACATCATCTATATAGCTGAAAGAAAAGTTAAAGGATATTGCTCACTTATGATATATCTTCCTAAGAAGTTCTTGTATGAAGTCAGCCTCTTAATAATAAAAATAATAAGTCGACAAGAAGAGGGGCACAATTGGTTCCCATTGGAATGCAGACAGTCTGTTAAAAAAACACGTCCGAACGTACCAAATATGTTGTCAATCATGAAATCAAGCATCTTGATAATGTCAGTTTCAGAGATTTTTTTGTTTGAATCAGAGTGATCCTTTACAAGATTTATCCCTCCCTAAGACAAGATACTTGTATCTACGTTGGTCATTCTTATTTATGAAACAAACCAATACCAACTCTTTCAATTTGTCTTTTAGTTTGGAATGTGGAATAATTGTGTAAAGTGTAGAAAAGTCAAATGTTTTAATACTATTGCAAGATGAAAGAGAGTTAGATTGTATGTACTCTAAAAGATCTTTGGAATTTTTTAGTATCCACATCTGATTATAATATAAGATGTGTATGATGATACAATAACTTCGATCTGTCGTGCTTGGCTCAGTATTTTGTAATATCGTAATTGATCAAAATTTTATATCTTACGTTTTTTCTCTTACAAAAAAAATCTTTATGCAAAAACAATTTCCGATTTCAAGTTTTTGATGACGATGATAATTGTTAATATCTTTAAAAACAAAGGCAGAATTCCTAAGTGACTTTTGACCCCAATTTTTCGAATTTAAACTCACAACAGTCTCCAAAACAGTTCAAAGATGACTTAATACTGAACAACACCAAATCCAACAAAAGCATGAAGTTTTCTAAGGTGATCTGGTAAGGTAAACATTTAACAATACACATTTGCACAAATTCCATGACAAGTCTCAATCATTGATGTGACAATCGAGGTGAAGAGGTGGGGTTGTGTTTACAACAATCAAACAGATACGTGGTCAGTTGTGAAACATATTTTATTACGGACAAACAACTGATTTTGTTAGCTTTGAAACGTCCGACGAGCCGACTTAATTTTTACCACTAACAAGGTTTCCCTCCATAGCCTTAAGGTTAAAGGCAACTATCTATCAAATTAATCATGATACACAAGCCTTGTGAAATCGTATCACCTGCATGCAAATAAAAAAGAAAACGCTGCTTATTATTGATATATAGTACATCTTTGGGGAGCGGAAATATTAACTTTGTCGTGAACATATATACATTCACATAGTCACTAAACTTTGATTTATTTAGTAAGAAGACGTCATCTATTTACAGGAAAGTGATATTAAAGAGTAAAACTTATTTTAAAATATTCCTGTGATGCTCTTGATTTTAATTAGCCCTATATGATAAAGACGACGAAGGGCAAAATTCGCTCACGAAGGAATGTCAAATGTGTGTACGTCCTCTAAGTCTAACAAATATGATGTGAATCAGAAAGTCAAACATAATTTATATACAGTGCCCTTTTCAAAGAATTGTTCGTTTGATTGAAACCGGTGTTTATACAATATATCATGTATCCCTTCCTTAAAAGATAGTTCGTATCTACGTTGTGCACTCTTTTTGTGCACCAAACAATATTGATAATATAAGTGTAGAAAAACAATTTTTACAAACATAAGCTATTCATCTTATTCTTTTTCCTCTAGTGAAACCATGGGTAGTTGCTATTACAACGCTAGTAGTTTTAGGTGTTTCGTCTGTTGCAGTTAGTCTGCTGTGGATTCACTATCCGATGTAAGAATATTTTAGTTATAAGGAAATTAAATTCTGAAATCGTTCCTTGTTAAAAACTACTTGTGTTCAAACAGCAAAATATTTCCGTAAATTTTACTGATAAACAAGGTATGTAGGTTGATAGTACCTAGGGATACCATTCATCAATGGAGTTGTGCTTGTTAGCTATAATATACATGCATATCTTCAAATACAAATCAAAATTGTTTTGCTTGGTACTTACTTTACTTTTTTTTAAATGCTGACACCAAAAGTTCATTTACCAAAACCAAAACGAAACGACAGTTTTTCTCCAAGATTCAATAGATAAGAGGCAACAGTAGTTGACTAACGTTTAAGAATTGTAAATCCATTTCAAAAACTTTTGGAATAGCATTAATTTCAATCGTCGACAGGGTTAGCTCTTCCTACCATGCGTCTATTGCCCAACTTGCGAATCCAATATGCGTGTATTTTTATTTAATTCATCGTTAAGATAAGAATATATTGTAGTTCAGATCAAAGAACGTCAAATAGTCTACAAACACTAAATATTGAAATAGTGTTCTCTTTACAGGTTGAAATTAAAGTTTATGAACAGAATTCGTCCTAAAGTCAAGGATTCTACACCATTAGAGTATATGGGACAAGGCAATTCTAAGCCGAAGAGAATTGCCTACTGCTAAAACCAAAGTTACCATGTTAATTTTCTGACTTCTTTTCCGGTGACTTGTTTTAATCTTTTTGTATTTTGCATTAGTATGGTTTGATTTAGAAAACTAAGAATCTCAAAACCTATAGTTTATTTATTTATCTAATTTTTATAATGAAAATAAATTAATTCAATACCAAGTTTGTTCAAACCTGTTGTATGTATATTCAGTCTGTATAATAATCTCATATTGTAATTTACTTGTAGTCTCTAATCTTTTCTGAAATCTCATTAGGTGTAAATATTTCCTGTAGTTTAATAAGGTGGTTGTTTATTATTTGTGTCTGAGTGGTATGAAAAGACTTTTATAAATGTATAGTGTCAGTGAACAAAACATTGTAGGTCACCAATGGCAGGCTTAGTAAATATTTTGAGTTATTTATATTTACCTATTCCAAAGAGCAAAGGTTTCATAATGTAAGCCTTCCATTGACGAAATGAAAAGTTTAATAATCACATCAACCGGTATGATATCGGATATGTTCCTTACGTCGTAACTACAATTCCTTTCCTTTTCATGAATGTGACCTACCGAATTAGACTTTTTACCGGATTTGTTATCACATAAGTAACACGACGGTGCCACATCTGCTTACCCTTCCGGAGCACCTGAGATCACCCCTAGCTTTTGGTGGGGTTCGTGTTGTTTATTTATAAGTTTTCTATGTTGTGTCATGTGTACTATTGTTTGTCTGTTTGTCTTTTTTCATTTTTGGCCATGGCCTTGTCAGTTTATTTTAGATTTATGAGTTTGACTGTCCCTTTTGGTATCTATCGTCCCTCTTTTACAGCTGTAATTTGGGTAAAAAAAATTCTGTGTGTATCGATAAAAAGTCCTGATTATTTCCTGTGTGTATTGATGAGAAGTCCTAAATGTCCATTATTTAGTTCAAATAACTCTCCTGGTTTAGCAAATCTCAATTAAAGTCAAGACAGCAACCCACATATTTAAGCATTGTAATGAATGAATGACCAGCTCCGAACCAAATTTTACATAAGGGATAAATGTGTGTTAACCAAAACATAAAACTTGCAAGTCACATTGGCTAACACAGGAAGATATGCTAAAATAAGAATTTTATTATAAACAATTAAATCAGTTTTGGCCCTTGAGAAACACTCAGCATACAAAATAAAATTTTGAGTTCCTACCTGAGCAGGTCAGTTTGCAACCTTCAGTGTAAGGAAGAACCTGCCTGCCCGACAATGCACCAGCCAGGAAGTGGAGTGTCTCCAAAGAGAGGATGAGAATAGACATCTCATCTGAAGCCGAGTTGTGCAAGGTCGGCATCAGGGGATAGCCCATGTGGTGCTATTACAAGTAGTAAGTAGCAGGGTCTATCAAACTGGCGCTGGAATAATTTTGATCAAATTTGTCCTCGAAATGCTTGGGAATGAATGAAATTTTAGAAATGACCAGTGATAAAATTCCATCAAGGTCCAAAAACACAGATGGAACAGTTGAGTGCCCACAAGGATGTAGGAGAGTGGACTTATTCACCTTCAATGAAGTCATGAGAAAAAAAATATAATATGATAATAAAATACACATGTTGACATATAAAATCATAATAATAAAAATACATTTTGCAATGATATCATAATGCTTAGTGATAAGAATTACCTATGAAATCTTGTGCATACTTAATTGAAGAAGATGACACTCTTATATACCTGCAGTAACTATCAGAGGACCAGCGTCCTAGTACTTTGACCAAATGGTCGTCAATATGTGCTTTACCTGCAGTAGTGGCAGCTCCAATGCGTAGGCTATGACCATTATAGTGATCGGGATTGAAGCCACATAAACTAAGTACATGTTTAAAGCAATTAATGAAATAATTTCTTTCTAAAGCTAAAGAATTTTGTGAGATAAAAAATGGATCAGAAGGGAGATTAGGGATTAGATTTTTTCGAGTTCGAAAACATTTAATTAACATTTTATAAGGACAAATCTGATTTTGTACTTTATGAAGTTGAATATCTATACCCTTCCTGAAGGGATCTGTTTTTGACTGATTCAGTTTCAAAAGTTTCATATCTTTATGAAATGTAATATCTCCAATACATAAATTTACAGATGAGTCATATTGGTTGGCATTCAAAACTGTGAATTCTCCACATCTCAAAAAGACACAAAAACCTACTGTACATGTTGTTTCTAGCATTAAATCAATAAAAGGGGTAAACACCCTATGTCTAAGACGAAATATGATTTTTTTCTAAAATCTCAAAAGTAATAGGTAATCTCTTATGGTTCCTAGATTTTTGAAGTTTTTTGACAGAGTTCAAAATGTAAGTGAGTCTATCTAAAGGTGTGTTGTTGTCAGATTGAGTACTGTAAAACTTACCCGGCTTATAATTTGGTACTCTTTGCATACCTTTTGTCTACACTAGACTTGTAAGTGGTGCTCGAATCAAATTAGTTTGTAGGCTTAATCGAGATCAAATTTGAAGAGCTTTAAAAACAGAAGATTCCAAACATTTCTGAAAATACGGCTAAAACTTCTTAATCAAGGTTAGAAAAACCTTAGGGTTAATTTTAATTGTTAGAAAAAAAAACAATCAGATAGATTTTTGTAGTATATTTTATGAGAGTAGAGTGTTTGCAGTTGTTGTATGTAGTTGAAAATTTTCGTGTTTTAAAAAATTCTAATCATTCCAAAATTTCTATGTAATTTTACAAAATCAACATACATTTTCAACAAATAAAGCATCCGTCGCTTTGCAACACTTCCAAGAGATGACAGGAAGTATATAGCATTCGAGAAGAGGAAATTGTATATCAATGGTTTTAATGATAAAGTTGAACACATCACCAACAAATAAGTAAAAATCTGCCTACCATAAACGTTAAAAAAAAAAAAGGTACAGTATACGTAATATTTGACGGACTGCTATTGAAACACGAAAGATTCTTAAGAGTAAAATATGAACATCGGTAAAATACTTTTTTTCATATAAAGACTCGGGACGATTTATACCTTGACATTGTGTGTGGACTTTCTATATTTGAGATTTTATTTTTCATCTTGGTGTTTTTTGTTATTTTTGTCATGTGTAAGATGCCGACATGTTGATAGTCGCAATGTTGTCTAGTCGATGTGGCCCTTATCGATAGGTCAATAATTTTACAGGATTACTTTATAGAACATTTTTTTGGAAAATATAATTAAATGAAGTATGTCAACAAGTCTGTTGTTACATTGATAAAAAGAAATATTTTGCAACAACTTGAAAGACCTCGATAAGGAGTAAGTCTTCAATTATAAACATCGAGTTGGTAAATTGGCATTTCAAAACTCTTAATTGGTCTTTATTATTTTTAGAAACTAATAATTTTGAAAACATTAGATAAGGGCAATAGTTATCAAAGGTACCAGGATTATAATTTAGTACGCCAGACGCGCGTTTCGTCTACATAAGACTCATCAGTGACGCTCATATCAAAATATTAATAAAGCCAAACAAGTACAAAGGATTCAAAGTTCCAAAAAGTTGTGCCAAATACGGCTAAGGTAATCTATGCCTGGGATAAGAAAATCCTTAGTTTTTCGAAAATTTAAAGTTTTGTTAACAGGAAATTTGTAAAAATGATCACATTATTGATCTTCATGTCAACACCGAAGTGTTGACTACTGGGCTGGTGATACCCTCGGGGACAAAACGTCCACCAGCAGTGGCATCGACCAAGTGGTGTAAATAGTTATCAAAGGTACCAGAATTATAATTTAGTACGCAAGACGCGCGTTTCGTCTACATAAGACTTATCAGAAACGCTCATATCAAAATATTTATTAAGCCAAACAAGTAAAAAATTGAAGAGCATTGAGGATCCAAAATTCCAAAAAGTTGTGCCAAATACGGCTAAGGTAATCTATTCCTGGATAAGAAAATCCTTAGTTTTTCGAAAAATTCAAAGTTTTGTAAACAGGAAATTTGTAAAAATGACCACATTATTGATATTCATGTCAACATCGAAGTGTTGACTACTGGGCTGGTGATACCCTCGGGGACGAAACGTCCACAAGCAGTGGCATCGACCTACATTGCTATTCATACTTTAAAATATGTCTCCTCGAAGTGACCTTTGAGTACCCATTGATAACTATTCCATGTCATGTCTATCAATACAAATGTATCTTCGAATGCTGAACCATTTAAGCACTGTGGAATGTGTAACAAAATATTTTGTTTTCAAAAAAATCATATATTTATTCTGTAGATTTAACAAAAACAAACACGTCATTAAATGCCCAAAATGGTTCCAAATTCATAATGAGCCTCTAATAAAGATGACTATCCTTCTGGATGTTGGCATATATTAATATATCATTGTAAGTATTCAACAAACACCAAAGCTGATAGCGCATTTTCTTTAAAGGTCCAACTGTGTCAAAATGTAAACAATCAAACTAGAAAACCATGTTGTATTTACTTCACCTCTAACTGTTTCTCATTGAAGAGGTAATAAGTGTACGATGAATCTTTCTCATCACTACTATTTTGGAATCTCAAAAATATTTGATATCGTTGTAAGAAATTTTTGAATTCGTTGTAAGAAATATTTGATATCGTTGTAAGAAATATTTGTTAAATAATGCAAAATATAACATCTTTACATTTCAAAACGAGTTCAAATATTAGCTTAACGCCAAATAAGCAACCAATTATTTAAAAATAATTCCTAAAATTTTGAAATTCACTGTGCAGTAGATATTTCAAACTTTTACCATTTGGAAGGAGACTCAGACGATGACCGTTGCGAAAATATATAAAATAAAGGAAATAAAGAATGTGTCAAAGAGAAAATAACCCGACCAAAGATCAGGAAACAGCACAAGTCCACCAAAGGGTCTTCAACATGGCATCCGTACCCAGAGGGGGGGCTTTAGCTGGCCCATTTAACATAAATGTCTACTTTTTCAGTGAAAATGGACATCACACTGAACTCCTAAATATATAAATGAACTAAAATTAAAAAAAATAATAAACATACAAAACCAACAAATGACAGCTTACGACACTCCACCTATAACTCTAGCCAATGAAAATAAGCAAACTCACAGCAATACGCATAATAAAAAGCCCAGTGCAATTTAAGAATAGGTAACACAAACGACTAATGGTACATATATCAGCAAAGAACTATTAGCAATTACTGACATCACTGCACCAGTCTCAACTCAATTGAACTGATTGAAAGATTATGTCTTCATCATATGAAAATCAAGCATGATCCCTCCCGACATATCATCATAAAATATATGAGAATAACATAAACTGGTTTAGATAAAGATGCAATACAGTACAATACAATATGCTTTATTTGAAAAAAACACTTCGTCACATTCACATGAGAAACAAGAGGTAAATACATACAAAATGCAATCACATACGACCATCAAAAGAAATAAAACAACTTTGAAATGGAATATGTTAATAATTACTTTACTTTATAATATTTTCATTCACTGTGAAACAAAAATAAATTAACTCTTATGATAGTAATTCAATTTGTTTTTGCTACTTTGGGATATTCAACATAGAATTCTGGAATGTGTCGATTTCTGATGTTTTTACTACGATGTAGACCTTATGAGTGAACCATTATCAAGTCCGAGAAATGTCATCTTCAAGAGTTGTGACAATACTATTGTAACTATTTTCCCTCTGAATTCTAGCTGTAACTCTTAAAGGTTTTGGCTAGCTTTTTCGATGAATGAAGATATTATTGTTCTTAATAAAGAATAATACCATAATAGATTGGATGTGAAATATTTGAACGTATAAGATATCTGCATGTTGATTTACATTGACAAATGATGTACCGATGACAAAATTTAGTTTTTGACTTTAAAAAATCCTGGTGTAATAACTTTTCAGTGATACAAAGATTTCTTTCGTTAAAATTACATACATTGTTACATACACGAGCGAATCGAACGAGTTGAGACATTTAAACACCTTGAGATTGTGAAAAAGGACCATCACCAGCTACAAATGGATTTTTAACAATAGTAAAAGAAAAATCGTAATTTTTGGTGCTTAGCTTTCTGTAAAAGATTGTGATATTAAGATTTAGGAAAGGGCAGTGTGTCATTTTGGTCTCTTGTGTACAGTTTTCTCGTTGGCAATCATACCACATTTTCTTTTTTATATTCATTGTTATTATTAGCTTAATTTAAAGTAAGTTCAGTAAAATAAATGCTTTATTGTACATACGAAAGTCGTCATTATTGAGAGCCAATATATCATTCAAATATCCAACAGTGTTATCATTTTTTATATCAGATATTGTTTCGATAGCAATTTACCGTTTTTAATCATCAATTAAATATCATAAATAGGTCCGCAATATGTGGTACACAGTAAGTCTTTATTCAAATTCCGATAGATTGACGATTTACGGATCTCTTAACGAACAATAGTGTAGTTTAGTAAAAACTCAAACTCAGTTATCGTATCAAAGAAGGTCCAATTGTAATAGCTATTTTGTTTGTTGTTACTGAAATAAAACTTAAACAATTTTTAACATGTATATTTGCATTCTGACTTATCAAAGCACATTTAATAGGTTGTGTGAATTTTTCTTATTGGTATTATGAGGCAAAGCGGTACAGAGAGTAGAAAATCAAAGCTTGGAACAGATACCAAACCACCAATATGAACATGCAATTTATCAAGTATTTCCAACGGATTTTTGACACTAAAAATATTCCTTTACTTTCGAAGCCCATATTTAAACAATTTTGGTTTTATTTGAACCAAGTGTACTTCTTAAAAGAATACACGTTTTATTAGCAGAAAAAATGCTTGAAGATGAAATAAATGTAAGGTGTTTAGTGCAGCTTCTGAAATCAGGACATAGTAGGAACTTTAATTGTATTTGGTTGTCCTTCTAAAGAGGTAGCTCAATGTTAATGTTTGTTATAGGTGGATTTCGCACTAAGTTAATAAGCGTTTTATCTTTAATGAGTTTTTATTGTTATGTAAGAAAAACTATCGACTTTATTAAAATTAAAAATTGCGTACAATGGGCCACACCTTGGAATGAAGAAAATAAATCAACATCATGTTTTTATTTAAATTTATTATTAAGATTAAACAGGCAGCGACCAGTATTAAATTCGTCGTTAACACTTATTCAAGAAGCCCTTTTTGGTCGTTTCAGACAATCACTGCACTTGAAAACAACTTGAACTGAATACAGAATAATTTTAAAACACGTATATAGATAAAAAGTCTCTTGAACCAAAGTAATGATTAAAACATGCTGTTAAATTATATAGATATACATGAATGCAGTTCATCCCTATGTCGCAATGACACTTGCCAAGACATTGTCAATTGATATTTCCCTACGTGTGATCATGGATATACAGGAGCTGACTATGACCAGGATAAGTCAGTTGATATTTAGTTATATTTTTTCTTTCCTAATTTATTTAGAGTTTCGCCTTTCTAACAACAATTTTTTTACCCGTAGACAAGTTTAACCTACAATCATTAGATATACCGTGCATACTCTTCAAAAAGAAAAGAAAACATGTGCCACTACTATTCTGATTCACCTATTTAACCCCAGATTGTGTTGGGTTCATGTGGCTAAATATATAATTCATGTGTAGTAATACATTTGCTCTAATACCTGATACAATATTTATCTTAGCAACTAGTGACGTTGTCTTTTTTGTTCCATCTTTTTTTCTAGTGTATAAATTCATTTATGATTGAAGTGTTATCTTCGCTCTGTTTGATAAATGTAACAGTAGTTTTCTTTTTTCTGTTTATACCTACAGCCAATTGCAAAAAAGATCATTATTGGTGTCTTTTTTTCGAATGTGTTCCTATTACATAAGTAGCATACATTATCATGTTTCGTTTGACGTACGCTTATTGTATTTTTTAAAAGAGCCCTCGTAAAAAGTTATTTTCATGATGCAAAAAAAAAGCTACCTCGTTGTTTGGAACATATTTTAGGTTCACCTTGTCGGAAGGGACAGCTTAAGATAATTTCATCACTTCGTGTTTGTGATCTACGATAAAATACATTTCTTGAATTGAACAAAGTTTCCAACTCAATGAAAAACCCTCTACAATATATTATGCTAGAAAGGTTAATGATTATCGTTTAAGTTATTTCTACATGTAATACATAAATGCAGTTTAAATTCAGTTTACGATATGGACTTAAACAATTAGGCGACAGGTTTTCTAAAGTGTTCAAATGTGCAGTCAAAAATTGGTCAAGTGTATGTGCGATCCGTTTGCAATTTTATGCAGCTACACATTCACATTTTAAAAAATATCAATAAACTAACGACGTAACATTGAAGATTGCCATTTTGCATATCGTTTGCAAAACTGTTTGGACTGTCAATAGTAAAGACGGGAATGTTTTAATTGTCAATATAATAAACATGGTTAAAGAAGGAAATAATTGTAATAATTTTGTTTTTAATAAGCTACTTCTAAAAATATAAAATTTTCTTCGCCCTCTGTCGACATTAATTCGAAACTTAATATTATGCTTATAAATGGTGTTCTAAATTTTTATGAAATTGATTATTGTATATGCATGTTAAAAACATGAATATTAAGAACATGGGAATTCTACATAAGCAGTTTAGACGACCATTAAACAAATTAAACCGTAGAAAAAGTAGGAAGTTACGTAAAAATATGACATATTTGTTTGTTTTTATAGTGATTTACAGTACCCTAGTTTTGATATTTCGAAGTCAATGTTCGATAAATAACACCTCTTATGTCTGTTGTTTTCTTCACACACAATAAAATGTATATGACTGTCAAACACGTGAGAGGTTTAGCTAACCAGGTTTAATCCACATTTTTTTACATAGGAAAATGCCTGCAACAAGTCAGGAATATAACAATTGTTATCCATTTCTTAAATGTGTGTGAGCTCTTCTAGTTTTGCCATTTGATCAGGGACTTCTCGTTTTAAATTTTTCTTTGAGTTTGTTCGGTATTTTTGTTAGACATCTTATTGATATTAATATCAGTAACATCACCAATGATTCAAAAACGAAGTCAATACTCGAGTTCGTTCATGAAATTCATTAGGAAAGTGAATTTAATGTAATTGTGAAAGTATTTACAGAATTATGAGATAAACTCATTTTCCTTGTAAAAGTTGTTTTGATTTCGATAAATAACATTTTCATAATATCAAATACCGTGTAAAACATCTCAAATATAATCATGCTCTCGTTTCAAACTTCATTTTTTAGACATAAATAATTGATTGCACATTGTTCAGATATGAATTTTCAAAAAAGGCAACACCACGTTAAGCGTAGGGTAATTACTGTATTATGTTGACATTATATCAGTCGGAAACCCGGTTGAAATAGAACAAAAGAAATGAAGCTCTTTGTTAGAGAAGGCGATAAATGTGTACTGTAATGTTTACTATAGTGACAAAAATTTTAAAAGTTAATAGAAACAAACAAAATTACAATTTTTTTCTCAATAACGAAGTGTTATATTTTAAAAACACCATTTGCATAAGTTTTCAATTTATCTAGTACATAGTTCAACAGAACAATTAGATATCAGGTCGACGACATGGGTATCTTTCAAGTTGGATGTAGAAAATGCATATCCTCCGATTTCTTTAAAAAAAATTACCACGGACGGAAAACATATCAATCTATTAGTTCAGTAATTTTCGTGTCTGCCCTTCTATTATGTGACTCAAGAAAAAATTCCAAAAAATGGGTAACAATAGTATCGAAAAGAGAAATCGAGTGCACCTTTTTATGTTGGGGCGTGTTTGAGTTGAATATTTTGTCTTGATATCGTACAAAGCAAAAATATTTCATACACCGACTCGCTTCAGATTCTATCATTTTATATATCAAAGCTACAGGTTGACTTTTTAACTTATAAAAATCACAGTACTAAAAGATGAAAAATATGAGTCAAGTGAAATACCTATCTAATGAATCACAAAAACAGAGTAGGTGTGTTCGAATAGCTATTATTTTACTAAAAGTACTTGACGACAGTCTTTCAAGTTGGATGATGAAAATGCATATCTTCGAAAAATTATAATTTTTTCTGTGTGATAACTAGGGTTTATAGTCTTCAACCACTAAAAAAAATCTAGTCTGCCCTTCCACGAAATATCTAAATAGAATTTTTTTAAATGTTTATGAATTTTCGAAAATTCCACCTGACAACCGATCAGACAATAGTTTTAAGTTGAATCAATGCAGACAAGATCATTAACTGATGCTCATTAGCGAGTTGATACATTTCTCTTATAAAATGCAACTGACATATAAGGATCGTACTGGTGCAATGTGGATAAATTTATCGGTTTCCAAGAGCAAAATTGGTAGCGCGTCATCCATACAATGGCTTCCTTTTCTACGATTGTGAAAATGAACTGGCGTAATGGGGAGATAATTTTGACGAAGTAGGATCCTGACTGATATGCGCCCTCATCAGGACCTCTAAAAAATAAAAAAATAATGGTTTGAAAATTTCAAGACAACATAACGGCATACCTTGGTTACTTCACCTGTGTGTACCACCAGAAATTGCTGGTTCACTTGACACATAAATGATGTCTTAGATTAAAAACCACGGGTCTGGTAGTTTGGTAAAGATTAAAAATCTATAATTTGATTCCACGATTTCAGGACTTATATAGTTAAATTTACACAGAAAGTCATAAATTTCAATTTCTAATTGATTTTCAGAACGAATTTTAATCGTGACAATTCTTACAATCGACATAAGCTTCCGAGTTTTGAAATGTTTTATTTGTTATTTGTTGTCCTCTTCGTTCCTTATATTTGGTGTGATAATGAATGTGGATCGGGAGTTAATTTCTGTGACATTGGAATGCATTTAATTTGGACAAAATGCGCTCGACCTTGTGAAGGAATTAGACAAAGAGAAACGTTAATGTGCTGTCAAAAAAACAAACAAACAGCTTTAAGTAGAAATGATTGTTTAAAAATGTGTAATAAGACAGTTAAAGATTTAGTAGAAGAAAGTCCTTGTGCACAAAGATGTGACCATGGTACCTATGATAATAAAAGAAATTGTCATTGCCAACCGGGATATAGTGGTCAATGCTGTGAAATAGGTAAACAAAAATGTACTTACCGTATTGAAACGCTTTGTATCTTATTTGAGTTAATTTATGCTTATTTTAAGCTTTTCGTAGCTCCTTCGGTGAATAAATACCTTATGATGTATCTTAAATATTTCGGTATGTGAAATGAAGCTTTGTGTGATAGGAAATGTATCAATTTTACCAGACCGTTTTTAAATTGCAATTCCAATGACCAAGCCTGAAATTAAGGCGATCAAAATGATACAAATTCAGATGGCAAGCAAACACTGAGTAAATCGAATGAACTGATAAGGGAACGAGACAGGGTGCTTCGACAGAGTAGCTTTTCCTACATATATACAGCAATCTGCCATGCAGTTGCCAATCAGTCAATAAACGTGTACAATGCTCTTCAATTCTGTACCTGTTTGGATTTATAAATATTTTGATATGAGCGTCACTGATGAGTCTTATGTAGACGAAACGCGCGTCTGGCGTATCAAATTATAATCCTGGTACCTTTGATAACTATATACAAACTGTACTGAATGTGAATGCAGAAAATATAAGAAAGAGAATCATTTAAAAGATTAAAGATAGACACTCTGAGCACCTTTATCCTGCATTTGCAAATGTAATAAAGGTCAAATCCTGATTTTTCAGATTTGGATGAATGCATGACCTCGCCATGTAAACATGGTTCCTGCCGAGATAACGTAAATGGCTATACATGTGCCTGTAATGCCGGATTTACTGGAATTAATTGTGAAATTGGTAAGTAGATTTTGTTTTTCATAGATATGGACTTGTACAAAGACAGATATATGTATCTTAAGTCTTTAGTGGTGTGACAACCGGGATAAAGTGGTCAATGCTGTGAAATAGGTAAACAAATATGTACTTATCGTGTTGAAACGCTTTGTACCTTATTTGAGTTAATTTATGCTTATTTTAAGCTTTTCGTAGCTCCTTCGGTGAATAAATACCTTATGATGTATCTTAAATATTTCGGTATGTGAAATGAAGCTTTGTGTGATAGGAAATGTATCAATTTTACCAGACCGTTTTTAAATTGCAATTCTAATGACCAAGCCTGAAATTAAGGTGATCAAAATGATACAAATCCAGATGGCAAGCAAACACTGAGTAAATCGAATGAACTGATAAGGGAACGAGACAGGGTGCTTCGACAGAGTAGCTTTTCCTTCATATATACAGCAATCTGCCATGCAGTTGCCAATCAGTCAATAAACGTGTACTATGCTCTTCAATTTTGTACCTGTTTGACTTTTATAAATATTTTGATATGAGCGTCACTGATGAGTCTTATGTAGACGAAACGCGATCTGGCGTACTAAATTATAATCCTGGTACATTTGATAACTATATACAAACTGTACTGAATGTGAATGCAGAAAATATAAGAAAGAGAATCATTTAAAAGATTAAAGATAGACACTCTGCGCACCTTTATCCTGCATTCTCAAATGTAATAAAGGTCGAATCCTGATTTTTCAGATTTGGATGAATGCATGTCATCGCCATGTAAACATGGTTCCTGTCGAGATAACGTAAATGGCTATACATGCGCCTGTAATGCCGGATTTGCTGGATTTAATTGTGAAATTGGTAAGTAGATTTTGTTTTTCATAGATATGGACTTGTACAAAGACAGATATATGTATCTTAAGTCTATAGTGGTGTGGCAAAAAAACGCATACTAGATAGAAGAATCAAAATTGTGTACGTCAGACGCGGGTTTCATCATTGACGCTCGCATTATAAAAGGTAAAAAAAGGCAAAATGAAATACGAAGATGAAGAGCATTGATGATCCCAATTCCGAAAGATTTTGCCAAATTACGCTAATGTTAAACTGTAAAGGTATCTCCTTGCAATGGTCATTGAATCTTCATGGTCAACAAATTTTCTACTCATTCTTTATTTTAAATAAAGGCGTTATAACATGGATCACTGTGAGAAAACGTTGAACATAAGAAAAATAGGTTTAACAACTTTACAATATTGTTTGATATCAACTCTCGTTATTTAAATTTAAAAAAAAGTGTACTAAACTTACAGAGCACTCTTTTATGATTATATTGAAATTAAAAAGCTCGAGTAGATACATGTATCTGGTGATATCCAATTCTCACTCGTTATGAAACCTTTAATTAACTGATAATATGGACAAGTACAGATGAATGCGAAAATATCCTCTTGATTGAATTAAAAACTGAAAGCTTTATAAAATTTAACAAATCGCATACGAGCATGTTTATTGATCTATAGAGCTTAATTTTTCCCTGATAAATACAATCCTAAGTAAATCAAACAGGGTTCAATCAGATGCATGTTCTGGCTATATAAAAAGTCATAGCTTTTGTATTCAAACTAAAAGAAATTAAATCTTTGAAAAGCCTTATTTCTGAAAAGGCGGATGTGCATCGATGGTAATAATAGCAATCAATAACAAAAAGCAAAGTAAAGCACATGTGGCACCCGTCGTGTTGCTCATGTTATACAAATCCGTTATATAGTCAAAATTCACGATGTTCTCAGTTCAGAGATTCACTCGATTAATGAAAGTCGGGAAAATGGGGGGACGGAGGATTAAATTTTGAAATTCCGACATTGATGTTAATAATTCCAAGGTTAATGCTGATATATCCAAGATCAAAGTTGGTAGATCCAATTTCACAAAATCAAAATAAATATAACCAATTCGGAATCATAATTTGCAAATTTTTTAGAAGAATCATCTTTAGTTTTCTATGTTGTGTTTTGTGTACTATTATTTATCTGTTTGTCTCTTTATTTTCTGCCATGACGTTGTCAGTTTTTTTTTCTCGATCTAGTATGAGTCTGACTTTTCCTCTGGTATCTTTCACCCCTTTTTTTACAGTGTTCAAGATCACTTTCAGCACTTTTTCAGAAATTTACAAACTTAGTAAAGTTGAGGCCTTAATTTTCCAGATATAGATGAATGTTTATCCTCACCATTTCAACATGGTTCCTGTCAAGATCACGTAAATGGATATATATGTACCTGTAGTGCAGAGTTTACTGGAAAGAACTGTGAAAATGGTAAGGAGATTTTGTTTTCCATAGATATGAACTAATACAAGGCACGCCTTCGTATAAAATATGGCCACTGCTGTCGCAAGTTTCTTAAGGAAAGTTCATGACGTTGAACTATTCCTTTAGACTGGTAATCAAAGTTATGTGGTTCATAAATCTTCCATCTAATTCTCATTTTATATCTAGAGGACACAGCATGGACAATTATTGGCAACCATCATAGATTACGACGTAAATGTGTTCAAGTACCGAAGGGGTTGGATTAAAGTCAGCTAAATGGATATACGGCAACTAATACCGCAGTCCCACTAGGCCACGATCGCATTACGATCTGTTAAAAAAATGCAAATTTTGATGATCGTAGTACAATCGTGTAGATCGTAGTAAGGTCTTATCACGGTCGTGTAGATGTCTTCAAGATGGTGATGAGCGTAGCCAACTTTGAACATGTTCAAAACAATCGTGGTGCAGTCGTGGCGAAATCAAGTCGTAGTAGAAGCGTAGTGAGAGCGCACTAAGGTCGTAGTAAGATCGCAAAGGTCGCTCTACAATCGTAGCGAGAGCGTAGCTAATACCCCAGTCCCACTAGGCTACGACCGCACTACGATCTGTGAAAAAAATGCAAATTTTGATGATCGTAGTACGATCGTGTAGATCGCAGTAAGGTCGTATCACGGTCGTGGTGAGGTCTTCAAGATCGTGATGAGCGTGGCCAACTTTGAACATGTTCAAAACAATCGTGGTGCGGTCGTGGCCAAATCAGGTCGTAGTAGAAGCGTAGTGGGAGCGCACTACGATCGTAGTAAGATCGCAAAGGTCGCTGTACCATCGTAGTGAGAGCGTAGCGAAAGCGTGATTCTATTCGGAGAAACTGCGCCACGATCTCATTGCGACGTTATTACGACTTCACTACGATCATCACGTTCTCACCGCGACCAATCTACGCTTCCACTACGACTATACCACGCTGTTCACGACCATAGTACGATTCTAGCACGCCCTTGCCGTCCTCATCACGCTCTTCTCACGACCTGACTACGTTCATACTACGACCATTATTCTCATTGTCATTTTCCCATAAAATATATTAATTCTCTCCAGGTTTTGTTTGTCTGTATGTAATTGGGACTTCTTGTCCATTTTCTCTAACGGCTCAACCATGCTTCTTGTTTTCATATAGATTAGACCGTTGGTTTTCCCGTTTGAATGGTTTTACACTAGTAATTTTTGGGGCCTTTTATATCTTGCTGTTCGGTGTAAGCCAAGGCTACATGTTGAAGGCCGTATCTTGGCCTATAATTGTTACTTTTAAAAATTGTTACTTGGATTGAGAGTTGTCTCATTGGAACTCATACCACATCTTCCTATATCTATTGACACATCTGTTTCATATCTGCTATCGTTCACTAAAATATCGTCATTTCAGCTTTATGGACCAGCAATAGGTTGTAATTTAGGTCGGATTGGTCGGTCTGGCATCTCTACTTGATCAAGATTCGTTACTATCAGAGCTCCATCTGCCTCTACATCAACCCTTACACCACGCCCACCTGTTCTAGTAGATTTTGGTGGCTTGATTGTATTTTTTTCGAGAAATCTAAGTATTAATTAGAAATAGAACTGAAGGAATGATACTATATTGATATGGAACACGATGTTGACGTTATTGCCGAGAGCGTAGTAAGATCGCGGTTTGAACGTAGTGTAATCGTGGTAAGAACGTGCTATAATCGCAGTAGAAGCGTGGTAAGATCGTATTGCAATCGGATAACTCGTGGTAAGGTCGTAGTGAGAACGTGATGAGCGTAGAAAGATCTTGATAAGCGTAGTAAGGTCGCAGAATAATCGCGGTGAGAACGTGTTATAATCGTAGCGGGATCGTTGTAGAAGCGTAATGAGGACGTAGTAGCATCGTGAAAGCAACGAAAATTAACATTTTCATGCAGCTCATACCGCGACCTCACCACGATCTGAATTTAATTTAGATCGCGGTGAGCGTGGTGTGATCGTGGTCTAGTGGGACTGGGGCTTAAAGCGTGATTCTATTCGGAGAGACTGCGCTACAATCTCACAGCGACGTTATTACGATCTCACTACGACGACCATCACGATCTCACCGCGACCCAACTACGCTTCCACTACGACTATTCCACGTTTACACCACGCTGTTCAAGACCATAGTACGATTCTAGCACGCCCTTGTTGTCCTCATCACGCTCTTCTCACGACCTGACTACGTTCATACTACGACCATCATTCTCATTGTCATTTTCACATAAAATATATCAAATTCTCCAGGTTTTATTTGTCTGTATGTAATTAGGACTTCTTGTCCATTTTCCCTTACGGCTCAACCATGCTTCTCGTTTTTATATATATTAGACCGTTGGTTTCTCCGTTTGAATGGTTTTACTTTTGTAATTTTTGAGGCCCTTTATAGCTTGCTGTTCGTTGTGAGCCCAGGCTCCGTGTTGAACATGTTTTTGCCTTTTTCTCCATGTTCGTTTCATACTTTACAGATTTACTTTTGATAATCTTTTTAATTATGTGGATTTTAATGGCTAGCTTTAATTATTTTATCAAACAAAAAACTTCCGATTTAAAATATGTGTTTAACACGTTTGTATATAGCTACTTTTAAAAGCGCATTTAACAGTTGCCGTCAACTTTGTGCACGCCGTCAGTAAGATCGCGGTAAGACCGTGCTATAATCGCAGTAGAAGCGTGGTAAGATCGTGTTGCAATCGGATAACTCGTGGTTTGGTCGTAGTAGTGAGAACGTGATGAGCGTAGAAAGATCTTGTTAAGCGTAGTGAGGTCGCAGAATAAGCGCGGTCAGAACGTGGTATAATCGTAGCGGGATCGTTGTAGAAGCGTAATGAGGACATAGTAGCATCGTGAAAGCAACGGAAGTTTACATTTTCATGCCGCTCATACCGCGACTTCACCACGATCTGAATTTATTTTAGCTCGTGGTGAGCGTAGTCCCAATCTAATTAAAAACCGATCTCTCATCGCTCCTGTTTCTGATATGTCGCGTGGGAGCGACATATCAGAAACAGGAGCGATGAGAGATCGGGTTTTAACTAGATTGGCGTAGTCCGATCGTTGTCTAGTGGGACTGGGGCTTAAGTGATACATATGAAATGAAAATAACGTGATATTTTCACATCTTTGACTTTCAAATTTTGAGGTTTGAGCTTCGGACATGCCAAATTCATTTAGTCTCCTCTCATTGTTTTATTTTATTTAATTTTGAAAAATAAATAATGCATGTTGATTTATTTCAAGAATGATATATTTATGGTACATTTATCGCTAACGGTTACCATATTGAGACAGTACGAATTGCTCTATTCAATTGTCATTGAAAATTTCTTCATATTGAATCGTTATAATGTTTGCTTAATGTACCGTCAATGTTCTTTGCAATAAGAGGTGTTGGGAATCCTAAATGTTTTAACCGAAGTATTACGCAGTAAAACAGGGAATTAAGTATACTAGTTTGTGATTAGAAGCCTATTTTAAGTATTCGTTGTCTTCATTAATTCAAAATGAATATGTAAAAGGTCTCAAAATTATAGCTTTAAACTATGCAGTAGGTTTGTTACTAAGTCACTGTAAGTGATTAACTTGTTTGGTAAGTAAGTGTAAGGTTTCATATTTTCCGATATTAAAATCCTTAAATATGTAATGATTGCCTAAAGTTCAGTTGTATGCACATAAATTGTAATGTAAACTGACGTTTTTGTGCTTCATTTTACATATAAACATTGTAAGGTGTTTTATTTTGACAAGCCTGTGACGCTTTGCACAGTTGGTGAAATTTATGAAGTAATTCATTCTGATATAAACGAATCAAAACAAACAGACTGTCAAAAGAGAACCGTATACGAGTATGTGATTTTGCAGAATATGAAAATACAGAATACGATTAAATGTTAACCAGGTAGTCCTTGGTGTATCGTGTATCTCAATAAAATTGAAATAAATCTTCAATGTAGCGAGAAATTCCCGCACCCGGAGGCGTCCTTCAGTTGTCCCCTTCACAAATATATACTACTTCAGTGATAATGAACGCCATACTAAACTCCAAATTGTACACAAGAAACTATTAAAAATAATACAAGACTTACAAAGGCCAGAGGCTCCTGACTTGGGACAGGCGACAAAATGCATATATACAGACCCTTTGAAAATATCAAACATACCATGAACAACTATAATAGATACTAAAACAAAAAAGTGATACAAAACAGTAATATTGTCTTTTATACATCTGATTTTCTTCGTTTATGTATGCTTTAATACTGCTTTGAAAACGAAGAAAATCATTAATATGTTCAGAAAACATGCTTCAAACTAAATAAGCCATATTATATGAAGTATAAAAACATTTGTTACACTCCGATCTTATTTGCACTTATTTATTTTCCTATACATTAGTGCATTCATTACTTGTTTTTTTCTCATATTTAAAGATATTGATGAGTGTGTTTCATCTCCTTGTGACCATGGGATATGTCAGGACCAAATAAACGGATATGCGTGTACTTGTACAAACGGGTACACGGGAGACAACTGTGAAACAGGTATTTGGATGGGTTAAAACATTAAGATGTTTAGAAGAATTCCAACTGTTTTCCCTTGTTTTACTTTTTCTGGACATGCTTAGTACAGCCATCTCCAACTAAGGGTAAAATTAAAGATTGTATGATTACTGACCCAAACGGTTCCCAATTATTGTGTAGCAAGATGAAATTAAAAAAAAAAGACGATGATTTTTATCTTATTCTGTAAAACGTTGAACCAAATTTTCTGCTAATAGAGATAATATTCCTTTTTATTATCCTATTCCAGATGGTTTCATTTTGACGAAGTGCGTATTAATTTGGCGTGTGATAAATGTATAGCTGAAGACGCTTATCTTGCCGAACAAAACAAACACCGAGTAAATGGCATGATCTCCATATAAGGCGAGACCAGGTGTTAAAACACCCGTATTGGAATCAAGTCTGTCAAAAAGTGGTTAATTGGCATAGACCATAATCGAAAATATTGTAGATCAGACGCCTTTAATTACTAGTATCTTAAGATATTCAACTGCGAAAACAAGTTGCTAGATATCATTACATCAGATCGGTCATACAATTCGTGACGGTGACAGTATGTAGTGTCGATTTGAGTCGTTGTACCTCATATTAAAATGGTTTTGTGTAAAGAGCACATCCATGTTTCTGTAGTTAAAATATTTACGAACGTTACGTGTTAAATCTCATCAGTAATCGCCGTACAATTGAGAAGAGAGTATATATACTATTCTTTTGTGTAACTCATATTTATGTTTTTATTAGTGTTTCTTTATTATAAGGTGTGTTCTAGTAGTAATAAGGGCTATATCCACATATAAGAATACAAAATTCGTACGTCTAAAAGGTTTTGGTTAGCAGAATAAAGATGTTTAATTTGGAACCTCTTAGTATATTCATGGAAGTATTGTATTCCAATATAAATGTAAAAAGACGACTTAAAATCTCCTATTCGCAGACTCGAATGAAATGCCAAACTGTGAATTTGCTCCATTTGATAATTTAACTTTGATGAAATTAGGACACATGTTTTAATGCCAATATCAAAATTTGATTCCATCCAATTGGTCCGAGACCACAACTATTTCGTAGTGCATTTCTTTTAGAACATAAATGAAAATAAGTATAGTATCGTTATATTCAACAAACTACGAAAATGGTAAGTACCGGTATATTTTCATACAATGTTTTGATTGAATCTGTCCCCATCTTTGTTTTGTTGAAACGTTTATATTGTTATTCATGTGATCCTTTTTATCTCACACTATCCAATTTTGATAATGTCGTTGAAGACATGTGTCACCATTGTTCTTATATGTCAATGTTGTAAGGACGCTATTGTTCTAATATGTATATCTAAAATGTTTTATTGGTCATCATATAAGTTCATTCATTTCCATTGTTGTTTCGTCATATTCATAATGACGTTTGACTAAGACTAACGACAGTTCAAATACATGGCACTGCACAATATAAAATGCACGGCATTGTACAATATGAAATGCTCTACTAGTCACTGCTCAATATCAAATACACGGCATTACATACAATATCAAATGCACGTCACTGCGTCACTGCTCAATATCAAATACACGGTAGTACAATATATAAAAAAAACAAGGCTCTATACAATATCAAAAAAGGTCATTGCACACAAAAACACGGCACTGCACGAAAGCTTCACCTAATATGTAGTTATAATTTACCGCAATCTGGAAATATATCCCCTAAGAACATGTGCTTATATTTCATTTACTGCATGCTTAACTGACTTACGTAACATACGCTTTGAAGCTGTTACAATATTTGCAGGTAAGTTAATTTCATTATTTCTAGAAGTTATGTTACATTTTTCTTAATGAATTTCATTCAGATCAATTTATGTGGATCAATATATTTGATAGTTTTTAATCCCCAAAATTTATGATAACATTTTCATTTTTATCGTATTCGCTAGAAAGAGAGAGGAGGGTATTTGATCGTAATCCTTGGCTAGCAAAGATGGTACGTTATACATCATTCTCTATCAAATGAATTACGGTAATGGCACAAATTCACAATCGGCTAGTTGCCAATAAGTTAAAATTGGTTTAAACTACGTTTATAATTAACATGCCTCAAATGTGGTTAGATAATAATTTATTAATTGCAACGAATAATTCAAAACTAAATCGGCTTTTTAAATAATTTATGAATCTTTTCAATTTCGATTTACCAGAAACTAAACGTAGAATATATGCCAAAGTCCTAACTTCTGCCTAATGGTGTTGTTTCTGTGTACATTTCAAAATAAGAAGTATCCTTCGTGCTGTCTTCTTTGGTTCGATATTTCGGTAAGTGTCCTATTTGATCAAATTTTATTTTCCTCGGGTTTTTTTCCCAAAGTAAAATCTCCACGTAAAGACAATACAAATTTTAAGTTTTGTTGGCGACAACATTAATAGGTCAATACTCGAAATACCTAAGTAGTATTCAAAACTTATAAATCGAAGTGAAAATGAAAAAGTCATGCCAAAACAAGAAAAATGAAGAAAAGATATGTGTCACTCGTACAAAACCATTGACAAGTCTCATTCGGTGCATGATCAAATTATGAAATCAACTTTTGCATTAAACTTGTTTTGTTTCGATCCTACCCTTATCATTCATAACATGATTTAAGTCAGCCTATGATGTACATGTATGGGTGTTGCCTTAGCTGTATTTTGAAAAACTTAAGGCAATGTTTGGTCTCTATTGCTTTTCAACTTAGTACTTTATTTGGCTTTTAAATATTCATTTTTTTTATCGTCACCGATTAGCCTTTTGTAAACGAAACACGCGTTTGACGTACAAAATTTCAATTCCGCTATCTATGATGAGTTTAAAAGCCTTTATTTCAAGTTCAATGGGATATTTATGTTCAACATAGTCAACAAAACTTTGATATTTTTTACATATATGTATAGCTCTTCAACGGTTTCGGTACTTATACATCTTCGGATTTTGAATATTTGGTTTTGAGCGTTCCTGATGAAGGTAAATCCAAAAAAGCGCTTCGGACGCAAGAAATTACTAAAAGTGTTGTTTTCAAATTTGAGTTTGTTGTTGAAACATATGTCTACTCAAACGTAAAACAACGTAAGAAATATGGTAGCAATCAAAACGTCAAGAATCTTGATAATGCCAGTTTCAGTGTTTTTTTTAACAATGTATGACTAATCCTTTCCTAAAACAAGATATTTGTACCTATATTAGCCATTCTTTTTATGAAACAAGTGTAGAACCGTACTGCATGATTTTATTTCTAGTATAAGTCAATAAGTATAGACAAATGTATAAATAAATATAGGAAGATGTGGTGTGAGTGCCAATGAGACAACTCTCCATCCAAATAACAATTTAAAAAAAGTAAACACATTTAGTTTTTATCTTTCAATTTACTCTTGCGGAATCACTCTCTAGTGTAAGTATATATATTTTTTAGTTATAAAAAGACTAGAAATTTGTGAATATCTGTGATATCTGGAAAAAGTACTTAAAAGTACAGAACTGGAGAAGTGCTTGTTAACTATTGTATGTTTGAATATTCGGCAAAGCAAATCACTAAGAGAGGTTAAGCTACCTCTAAAACCAGGTTTATTCCACCATTTTCTACATAAAAAAAATGTCTGTACCATGTCAGGAATATGACAGTTGTAAACCATTCGTTTGGTGTGTTTGGGCTTCTGTATTTACCATTTGATTAGAGACTATCTGTTTCGAATTTTACTCGGAGTTTAGTATTTAAAAAAGTTGTGATTTTACTTTTAATATATTTCATCCTTGGAAGAATAGTATGTCCCAGATTTAATCTTAAATCGACATGAAAACAAAAAACTCTGTGTAAACCATGTTACATATGCTATGTTCAAATTGTCTCAAATCAACCATTTTTTCAAATTGTGCTTATAAAATCCTTGAGACACAACCTACATATCGTCGCTGGGCTTCTAAAATGTTGTAAATTACAAATTTTTCAAGAATATTTTTTTTCGCAAATAGGCTTTGAAAATTTTGGCAAAATGCATGCTTCCAAAATGTCGTATGTGAACTTGAACATTTTTGTAAATAGCAGTGAAATAAAAACGTTGACATTTCTGGATTATCCAAGAACTTAAATTATTTTCACAGAAATAAAGAAATGTACAATTATTTTTTTCCCAAAGCCATTCTACAACGATTTTCAAGTTTTCATACAACATTTTGGAAGCAAACTTTACAAACAACTGACATTGGCAATTTTGTAATATGTCTTATTTCACACATTTTGATTGGTCTAACTGTATGCTATTTTGTGATACCAAAGATTTCCTCCCGCCCAGACCATTGGTGTCAAAAAGTATTTTTAGCCAAAAAAGTCATATACGACATTTTAGAAGCCCAGCGACGATATGTCCTGTCTGGTATAATTTATATGTACTAATACGTCATCCTGTTACCGATAGATAGCGTTGACTTGACTTATACTGTATTGATAATTAAAGAAATGTAAATTTTCAGAATGTGAATATTTCAGGAATACATCAATACAAACAATTACTTTCCAAACAAGGTATCCATTGAGGGGCATATTAATTACAATGCATTTATTCATTACATGATTAATAAACAGACCAGTAAACAGTTATAAGAAAGAAACGGGTCGTTAGAATGATTGTAATGGTTGTACAACAAACTGTTCATAAAACAGGAATGTCAGCAAGGGTTTTTTTTAATTATAAAGTTATACAAAGAGAGACAACTCAATCATCCTCGTTTATTATTTTGATGTACACAAAAAAAAACTCAATGCCAAATTCTCAAACTATATATATAAAAGCACACTATCTTTGAATAAAGAAACAGAATCATCACTAAAGTTTATATTTCAAAACATGACTGGCAGCGAATATTAGTACACGAACCGTCAAGTGGTTTAATTAAAACACTCAGTTGCGACGTGGTGTATTTTGAAGAGAATCCGGCACGGGAACTCTCTACAGTTGGAGGTAGGAATCCAAGGTAAACAACAACAGTGTCGAAAAAGAAATAGTTTTGTTGCTGTTCAGTCTATCTAAGTTATTGATAAACGAATGAACGTAAGAGTTTATATCTTATGCCAATTACATATTTTGTAATCAAATAATCGAAGATATGATTAAAATGATCCAGTAATATTTAATTTATAGATAGTTTACTTCATTCAACTTTTCCAACAGGTGCATGTAAATGTTGGACTATTGGAACCATTCACACAAACTTGACAAATACTTTTTTTTTTTGCATATAAATAATAATTTTTTTAAAATATTGCTAAAGTGCAAACAATTGTTACTATTCAGTTGCTGGAGAAGTTTTTGATAAATATAAAATGTGTATCCAAAACAAGTTTCTGCAACTGCAAGCTACATTTACAAATGATATAAAATGATTATGGTGCAGTCCGGTGTAACCGCGCACCTAAGACTTATGACTTCACTTCATTCAACTGATAAAACCAATAATTGGATAATATTGTGTGAATACATTTATAAAATACTTATATTTCATAAAATTATCAGTTTGTAGGGTTTAACCCTCAAGATTTTGTGTAATGTGTGTCTAAAAGTGGGGAAACCCCTGTTCTGAGAGTTCCTCCAATGTCTGGTGATATCGCGCATGCCTTCCAAAAATAGCTTATTTTGAATAGAGGAAAGATTTGCTGCTACGAAAGGTAGCTAAATTCAAACCAAGCACACTTCCAAGGATGCAGAGCAAAAATTATTTCAATCTGATAAAATTTGACTTAAGTAAAAACAAATTTTATCTGATACTGTATTTTTTTAATGGACATTGGCCAAATATTGTAATTCTAGGGATTGCAGTTATTATTTCAATCTGGAACTTATCAATTTTATTCTTTTTTATCCCTCTGGAATGCTAACACAATAACAAGAACAATTTTATTTGCATTACGGTGTTGATATAACCAAATCAGCTAATGAGCGGTACCACCGGCCGCGCGGACACCGGGGACATAACTGTATGTGTATCCTAAACAAGTTTCTAGAGAAGTTTTTGCACTATAAATTATAATAACATAAAATGTGTGTTCAAAACAAGTAATTTACATGTAGTATAAGGGGTCATCCATAATTGTCAACCATTTTCCAAAGTGTACAAAAGGTACACTTGGGAGAGGGGGTTAAAAAATCAACATTTTTACCGTATGTTTTTTTTTTTATTTCCGGAATTTATATCGTTTCCGTAGGGAAAGTCGATTTATAAAATCGAGAATTGGCTTGGGTGTGTTTCTCTTCTTATTTCTTCTTTATTATTTTCACTTGATGATATTGATTTCGATATCATAATTCTACTCAATCGGGATTGAACGATTAAAAGATCAAATAATATGAAAACTAAATCTTTCAAAAATGTGAACTAGTAAAATTTTTTAAACAAAAAGTTTGCAAGCATTTCTCAGTACCCCGATTTTCAATTTCACCTGCTTTATTATTGATTGATATCGTTTTACTCTGTTTAATAAACAAAATTGATCGAAACACTAAATTTCGTTGAATGTTTTGATTTTGACAAGACGCCATTTTGTGAAAAGATTTTAAACTGGTCCTTCGATTAATTTCCTTGTAATGCATTCCAAAATAGTAAAAACCAGTAAACCGGAAGTAAACTTATTTTTCTTTGTAAAAGCCTCCCTCAATTAGGAGCACCTCCATATGAAGTTTAACCTTAACTTAGAAAATATCCAATAAAGTTACACGTTACAGTATATACATGTATACATAAACGATAATAATGCCATGAATATTTACAGGGACCATTTAAATAGAAATACAGGCGGGAAATTTAAAAACTCAAAATGTTTTAAAACATTACACTTTTATTGATTGCTGTCTTGAGCTCTGATTCCATCAACAACTGTCAGTCCATACTCATGATACTTTACCAATGCAATAAAACCATGCATTTCCCTTTCTTTGATTCTTAGCATAATTTATGTGCCCTTTTGTTAATCTTTTGCATGTTCTAGGTGCCCTTTTTTATTGGAGTTACCATTTCCGCTGTGTGATAGGGGAAACACTAATCTTTGTACTCTTTATTCTGACAAAACACAAGCATCACAGATAGATGTCATCAAATAAAACAGTCAGATATGTTTTAGGTTTTTTTTCAATGCAAAGTTCTATATTAAACTAAAATATAATAGACAGGATCTTCTTTTTATTAAGAATGACTGATTCTTCTCTTGAAATCTGAAAATGGTTGATGTACACTTTTTGAGGGAGGGTGGGGGGTCTGAAAAAGTGTACGTTTTGTACACTTTGGAAAATGGTTGACAATTATGGATGACCCCTAACTCATGTTGCCGTTGTTGATGAATGGTTAATATCTGTCCAAAGCTCCAATCTAGGAGTTCTCCCATCGTTATTGTGTATATATGCAACCAGACTTTAAATAAAGATTACTTTACTTAAAGATTACTCCCTTTGACAAAAATGTTTCATATGAAAATTAACTGTACAGTTATTTTTCACCAAATAATTAGAACTTTATAGTTAATATAATAATAAAAAAAAAACATTATGTAAATACCAATTTTGTTTTATGAGCTACTTCACCTGCTTTCTTGATTATACATGTTGTGACAGATTTGTATCTTAAAATAAGAATTTCAAAAGCTATTTTGCTACAATTATCTTCAAACCTTTCTTAAATATTTCGAGATGTAATCTGCAAAGAAAAAAATGATTGCTTTTATATGTCTTTGATAAGAAGTACAAACATTGTTTCAGTTCCATTTACAAATGTGTATCATGTTTCTTTCTACATATAATTCCATCAGAATTTGATAGATTAGAATCATTTTATTTTTTATAATTTTTGACTGAAATATCTATCTAATATCTTGTTAAATTGTTAGGTAAATGTATATGAATGATTAACAGTGGACACATGTAACAAAAGGCTTTTAAAAAAAACTGGTATAAATAAAATTTTCAGCATTTTTTAAAAATACCATATAACTCTACATAGTCACATCTTTACTCTTGCATCATAAAATGTATTATAAATGGCAGTGTCTGGGCGTACCCACATGCGGGTACTAATAGTAAAATTGCCGTTCGTAGGCTACGCGTACCCACATCCGGTTTTATAATAAAATGCCGTGCTAGTCTATGCATTCCCTATATAAGCATTCAATTTTTTTCAAAAAAAGGCCGGGCCCCCTGCCCCCCTATAACTGCCTCTGTCAAAGGATATGCCTACCGGTACTTTCAGTACATTTCAAATTTGACTATTCGTACCCGCATGCGTGTACGCGCAGACACTGCCATTATAAATTGCTACAGTACACATTATAAAATTGTGCATTTAATGTTCATAGATATAGGAAGATGTAGTATGAGTGCTAAAGAGACAACTCTCCATCCAAGTAACAATTTATAAAAGTAAACCATTATAGCCTTATAGGTCAAGGTTTGGCCTTCAACACAGAGCTTTGGCTCACACCAAACAGCAAAGCTAGAAAGGGCCTCAAAAAATTACTAGTGTAAAACCATTCAAACAGGAAAACCAATGGTATATTCTTCATGCCATTCTGTTTATTTTCTAGTGGAATAACAATTTGTTTCAAAACATTAGTAACTTTTTTAGCAGGTTATACTGCCTGGTACATACTGTATCATGAATGTGTGTATACAGCTAAAAAAAATCTATTGGAGTGTATCAGTTTTTGACTGCTAAATGCCTTGGTTTGTAACATTGTTGATGACTGCCTCTATAAAAAATGAATACCAGAGCTTTTTTCACATCTCTATTCTTACATTTTATATTCTCCTGTTTTATTTAGATATAGATGACATTTATTTTCCCTGTTTTATTTTGGATTTTGTTTTCTCAACCGCCTTCAGCTTCTTTAATTTTGAACTTTTTTAGGATAATAAAAGTTAAGATGAATGTGGAAGTAATTGGTCGCATTAGGCCACCTATCAGAGCCGAAGGACCTGAAAACCTTGTTATTGAAGGCCACAGGGTAGCCGCACAAAGTAAAGGACCATTTATAAAGTGAGTTATTTCATTCAAAGATATTATTTTAACCGTTTTATAAAGTTAAAATATCAAGAGGACTCTTCATTCAAAGATATTAATCTCACACTTACAAATGTAACTCTGTTATGGGTATTTGATTTGCATTTATATTTACAAATGTAACTGTAAATTTTCATAGTTTGAAGGAACATTTCTTAACTTTGAAATCAGAACCAACTACAATGTAGCTATAGCTAGTCCTTTGGATTGGGAATTGGCTGTACATGTATGACTCAACAGTTTTACAAAACGAATGGTTTACTGTACATCTTTTGAAGTACATTTATGATTTGTACTGAATATCATAGCATTCTTTTTAATTAATAAAATACTTCCAAATAGCACCATAAGATCAATGTTAAAATGTCCTTTTTCAGTTTTGCTACACTTCATAGAAAGGACACAGATAATTATGGTATTTTTAAGAATACTATAGAAGACTCATTGCTGCACATGCATATGTCAAGATTTAATGTTTGTCTGCTGGTGATAGGGGAGACAGAATCAGGGAAATCCTACACTTTAACAGGAGAAGGATCATCAAAGACTGGCATTGTACCTATGGTCTTAGATTACCTCTTCTCAAAACTTCAGGATGGTAAGTCAAGGTCACACTTAGATATAGATCACCTCTTCTCCAAACTATAGGGTATTAACCCATCTACAGAGTAACAATGAAGACAAACATGGCAGGTGTGAGTGTCAGTTACAAAAATAATAATGATCATCTTTACATTGTATATGGCAAGTGTAGTAGTCATTCCTCCCCCTCAACTGATACTGACGTAATCAAAGGACAACAGTGTCTAGGTATATTCAGTAATTTCTTATTACAAAAAGGAAGATAAGTTTATATTTTTCAGTCTAATTGTTGAATTAAAACAGTTTTAATGTCCAATTACATTTGTACTATATCCAAATGGAAATTGGTTTATTTAGGTTTTTTCAGACAATAACTTGTCACTGTCACTTGCAGTTTAGTTTTAGAATTATGAATCAAGTTCATAGGTGAATTATAATATACATGTTGAATTTTTTTCGTTTTCTCTTATTTTACAAAGTTCTGCATATAGCTATTGATTAACTCCTGCTTGCTTAATGTCCAGTGGAAAGTATTTCATTTTTATGCAGGAGCTTGTGTACAAAAAAATGTATGTATGTTTTTTTAGATCAGTATATGATGGACACCAGAGTGAGAAGACAGAATCCTACTGTTACCCTACAGATGTATGAGGTCTATAATGAACTTGTAAAGGATTTATTACAAGTTCCTGGTGGAGGTGCTTCTTATTGTGATCTTGCAGAATCAGCAAATAGAGGAGTGTATGTCAAGGTAGATAACTCTAATTTGTTAATGCATTCTTTTACTACTTTGGATTTAAATGAAAATAATATTTAACAATTTTTCTTTTTGTCTTATTTCAATGTTCCAAGCATGTTCTTAAGTTTAATCTATGCTGAAAAACTGACAAAAAGAATTTGATGTATATGTAGTTATTTATATTCTTAATAAAAATTTGTATTAAAATAATAAAACCATGTTTTAAAAATTACTGTTTAAAAAAAGATAACTATATAAATTGTTGCTGTTACAGAATGGAAGTGAGGTGCCACTAAGGGATTCCAATGATGGCAATGCTAAGTACCGTCAGGGTATGTCTCGTAGGACTCAGGAAATGAATGACTTTGGACCTGCATCAGCTAATTCTGCTACCATTATTTACATAGACCTCTCTATGGTAAGTGTTATGTCATTTTGAATTCAAGGTATTGAGGAAATAAGTTTTTTTTACTGCTGTCACTTTAATCTATATACTGTGGATTCATTAATATTTGTTTGATACCATTTTTCATTGACTTCATGATATGGGTACAGGGGAACCACAAATTTAAATATTCAAGGATATAATATATAAAATGAACATTATTAGTTTTGTAAGATAATGTTCTTATGTTTTGTGTAATTGTTGTGTATTAAAACCCATAGCCCAATATTTGACCAAAAGATCATGTAGTTTTTGTCTCACTTTCATGACAGATGCTGCAAGATCAATAATGTATAACTTTGTGATTAAGTCAAATTTAGATGAATTTCTATTGGTAAGTCAATGATATTTGGTATGCAGTTGTATAAGCATTTGCACACCACATTTCCAAGAAAATAATCTGATCCAACTCCTCAGTCATGGTTCTTGGTTCTTTGACTTTGAAACATTTGCATTTTAATACATGCTAAAGTTTAATAAGGTCTGTTTAAAGGGAATTATCAGTAATAAAAAGTCAATGTTATTTATAAAAATTAGTATGAGACTCCCACAGGGTACCCTCTCAGGTCTCAAGGTCGCTTTTAAATTCGTCACAAGGTCATTTTTTAGGGAAATGTACAATAGTTTACCTCTGTCAGTCAGTCCATCCGTCAGTCCGTCCGACCCATGAATATTTTCCGTCCCATTTTTCTCCGGAACTACAATAAAAGGATTTCTTAAATTTGGTTTCAGGGTTTATATAAGTCTGCAATACTGTGTGATGCGTTTTCAGATTAATCACTCGACAACTTCCTGTTAACCGAACACTTGTATGATTTTACACATGGTAGCCAAGTTGAAAATTTTCGTCACATTTTTCTCAGGAACTACAATACAAGGATTTCTGAAATTTGGTTTCAGGATTTATACAAGTCAGCTATACTGTGACCCTGTGATGCGTTTTCAGATTCATCACTCGACAACTTCCTGTTTACCGAACACTTGTATGATTTTACACATGGTAGCCAAGTTGAAAATTTTCGTCACATTTTTCTCAGGAACTACAATACAAGGATTTCTGAAATTTGGTTTCATGATTCATACAAGTCAGCTATACTGTGTGATGCGTTTTCAGATTCATCACTCAACAACTTCCTGTTTACCGAACACTTACATATTTTTACAATATTAAAATTATCACTTAGGGGGTGGGGGGGGGGGGGTATCATCAGTGAGCAGTAGCTAGCAGTTTCACTTGTTAAACCAGGGACATATATGTTCCAGATTAAACCTTTAAAGTTTAAATTAGATATTTAGACATTTTGATGTGCCCTTGGGTTTCGGTTGTTCTTGTTTTATTTAGGCATACATGTTGAAAGGGAGATAATCAAATTTATTTTCTTCACTAAACTTATATTAATTGTAATGTGATACAGGTGTCCTTTTGTGAGATCACTCACATTCAAATTTCTTACAGTAGTTTAATTCTTCTAATCAGAAAAGTCTTTATTTGAAATAATGTGATACGAAATGTAAAACATCCTTGTATACATAGGAATGAATCTAAAGGTGGGGTGGACGTTTGAGTGGGGGTTTTGATTTTTGGGTTAATTTTTTTCTTTTATTTAGGTCAGTATTTTTTAGCTTATTATAAATTTGTTTTTATCAATTTAAAAATAGGGGTTATTTGTTTATCCTTTTATAAATGTGTTCTTATCAATTAAAAAAATTCTGAATATTAAAAATCAAAACAAAGTTGAAATGTCAAACCAGTCAGTATACTAGATTTAGATAACATTCAATATCTAAATACTTGTTACTTATCTCCTTTAGAAACTTTGTGTTTGTATTTCTATATACATGCAGCATGAAAAATCAATAAAATTTATTTAGTATATATTTCTATTGGTATTGACTAGTGATATTGAATGCTTTTACACATCATTGGTTTTCACTTAGAAATGGATGTTATTAAAACATGCATGCTTATTCAAATGTAGGGAAAGTAAACTATATAGAATGAATACAACTAAAGAAACCCTTTGAAATCTCTTTGTTATTCATCATCATTCAATTTTCTCTTTATCAAAGAAATTCTTTTAATAAAAGTCCACCTTGTTCACCTGAGTTACATAAATATTCTATCGGTAAATATTACACCTTATCTTATACATTGATACTGTCTGTCCGAATCAAACTTTGTTTACAATCTATCATAGCCTTTTGGTGATTTTTACCTGTTAAATAAAAGGTAATGATAATATTTTAGTCCTTAAACTGAAAATTTTGACCTTTTGTGATTTATAGTACAATGTTGTTTTTAATTGTGTTTTTCATAGTAGATAGAATCATTCAATAAACGATTTGGTTTAATTTCAATAGATAAAAGAATTGACTTTAACATTTCAATACACTGGATAATTTTTATGAATTCTTCATAAACTATTTTCAATGTGTTTGTGGTAGGATATTATAACAGAAGATGGTCATGACTTTGAGGTAATTTTAGTTTATATTCGTTAATGTTTATAGTTTTTTATTTTAATATTGTTGAAATGTTAGCTACATCATATTTTCCAACACATATGTATTAATTTACAAAAATTAAAAAATTAAATCAATTACATAAAGACACTTGAAGACATGGAAAATATTTCATATGGTGATGATTACAGAATGTGTCACATCTTTCATATACTATTTTCTTGGTGAATAATACACATGTTTATCGTTGTTTTATTATCCTTTTTATTTGAACACTTTCTTAATGAAAACTTAAGAAAAAAAAATGCCGGTAGTTTTCTCTTTTACATTTTACTTACGATTTAATAGATAGATCTACAGAAATATGTGATCACTGAAAAATTCACAGGCTCACAGCATGGTCATCATTCCAAAATTCCAAATTTTATATCTCATTAGAATAAAAAGTTTCTTCTTAAAAAAAAACATTATAAAAATAATCATTAGATATTTAATGATTTTTTAATTCTTTTTTGTTTTCTTTAGCAAGATTTCCATATAAATTTGTGAATGAATTACTTTTCAGCTGTTTACTTGAAACAGTAACAAATTGCAGGATTTAAATGAAAATTGAATAGAATTAAAAATTAAGTAATAACTTATTAAAATACATGTGTTATATGTTGTAGGAAGTTGGAAATGATAGGAACAGCAGCAAGTCTCGGTTTACTATAGTAGAAATCCCTGGGCTAGAGAAGTTATCTGATAATCCATCATACCTTAGGCAGAGAGAGACTTCCACTCTAAGTAAAGGACTTATAGCATTCAATTCTGTAATAACCTCCTTAGCCAGTAACCCATTTCCTGATAGAGTCATCAGTTATAGGTAAGTTTGGGTTGTATAATAACAGTTAATTCATTCTATGATAATCACAGGTTCATGAAGTGAGGACATCTAAGAGCTTTCCAAATTCCAAGGTGCTTGATTTTCTCTCTGCTTTGAAGACCCATTTGTGGTCTTTGGCTGTTGTCTGCTCTTTGGATGGGTTGTTGTCTCGTTGACATATTCCCCATTTCCATTCTCTGGGTTTTGAGCAAGATTCACATTTCTCTACATGGAAATGTGACAGTCTCACAGGGCATGGTGTCCTACATACACATATTTTTGTTATCTCTTATAAACAGCATCCCTAAATAGAGTTTTATAATAATGGTTAAATGGGATGAGCCTGAGAATAAATGAAAATGGTAAATATACATCAATAAGTCAAAAGGCTTGAATAAAGATTCCATTCTAAATTTTTTTTTAACATCTGCTGGATGAAATATCAGATAGTGAAACCAAAAATGCTTTGATAGAGCTCTGGTACTTAGTTCTGAAATAAAGTCACCCCAAGCATTCTAAGCTTTATCACCAGAGCAAATTTTAAATTGACGGGATCTGATTGCATGAAGTATGAATAGCCCTGTACTAGTATCTGAGAAAAATATAAGTTGGGCTATGGGAAATTGTATGCAGAGTCAAAAATGTGCACAGAGTAAAATTAACTTAGATTATATAATAGGTACACACATTGTCTTCAACTAAAATTCCTCTAATAATTTACACAAGATAAATTGCTACATATAGGAAATTGATTGCAGGGTAGAAACCAAGATCCAAAGCATTGCATCTAAAACAAATACCACTTTTGTGATAAATCAATATTGAAAAGAAAAAACATGATGAAAAGAACTTAAACACAGTGATATGAATACTTTATAAAATTGGTCAAATATTTGTCTTCTGAAAAGCCAAATAATATTTAAATTTTGTTCACCTTATATTTCCAGAGATTCCAAGTTGACCCATTTGCTGAAGGAAGAATTAGGTGGAAATTGTAAAACTACAGCTTTGTTGTGTCTGAAACCTCAATCAGATCCAAATACTTTGTCTCCAATACTCACATTTGCAACTAGAGTTGGACAAGTTAAGAACTTTCCAATTGTAAATGATTTATATGCACAGGTAAATTTTAGGTTGAATTTGAAGTATACATTGTGTTTAATTTGATAATTTGTGTGAAGGTGTAATACCACCAATGATTTTCCCCTATTAGTCTGTTAAATTTGCACTTTAAAAATGTGCAGAATTTGTCTTTGTTTCAAATAAAGAAATACTTGGCATGAGTAAAGTTTCATCCTGTCCAGTACAATAGAAAAATTTTCACATAACATTTCATTGCATATAAGAAAATTACCATCACTGGAAGTATATAAACCAATCAAATTTCTCCCATTGCCTAACCTGTGTACAAGGTTTAGGAACCATGTAACCTCAAGTTTACAAAATATTCTATAGAAACCCCAGATAAAAAAATAGGGGTGCTCTGAAATACCCAAGCCATATGTTTATGACATAGAAAATGTATTACTGCAAATAAAATGTAGAATTAATTACTTACAACTGTCAAATTCATGGATTTTTTTTTTTTACCTGCATGTATTTTCGTATACAACCGGATGTGAAGTACCATGATTTGGTGGTACATTTATTACATCTGACATTACTGATTTGTCATGTTTATATGAATAAATTAAGCAGTATTTTTTTTATATGTCTGTCCAAATGTTGTTCTTGAAAGTTTTTGAGATAGATTAATGATATTATATGAGTACAGTCCTAATGGTGGAACTACACACTACACCAAAAACATTTGGCAAACTCCAGGGCCATCAGTCATAAAACTTAACTTGGTACTCAGTTTACAAAATTTGTGCTTGATACACCAAATCCAATAATTTGATTGGTTGAGTTCTGGATCTAAGTATGATTATTCTGCTCAAATTTTTTATGACTGCAAGGCCAATACTTTGGAAGGGTAAGCAGTAACTTCTCTATTAGTTACAACTGCCATGGTAATCTTGTTGAAATAGAGATCAGTCAAATATGTCCTAAAGTAAATTGACATTTGATTATATCTTCTTCTAGAAGACTTTGAATAATGTAATTATTGCGAAATATGCGACAGAGTTGTAATCGCAATAATTTAAACTCGCATTTTGAATAATTTGTATGAATTAAACAGGACTTTTCTCAAAATTGTAAAATTAAAAATCGCATTTAAGTCTAAAATGACAAAATCGCAATAATAAATGCACACAATAATTTCTCAATTTACAGTATATAGATGTTTGCTTTAATTTTACCTTAATAAATAAAAAAAAAGTTGAACTGACCTTTTGAATTTTGTCTTTGCAGAACTTGATAACCCAGTACAGGGCCAGGATATTAGAGTTACAACAACAAAGTGGAGTAGGACCTTCAACAATGGACACCAAAGTCTCCAATCTAAATGACATAAAGGAGACCATCAGGCAGCTAGAAACAGAAAATGTAGGAAACTTTATGAAGTCACTAATATAACATGTTTGGTGTATCTTTCAACACTTTATCATGAGGCTCCAGTTTTATTTGAATCATTCTTGTGTCTGCAGGACACTCTTTCACTTTTTAACATTTGAAAGACTTACAGCATAAAATAAAATATGTTAACCAATTTACTTAAGCTTGCTACTCAGGCTTCCTCCACCAATAAAGCTGAACTCCACAAAATAGCCCATTAGTGTTGAAAGTGGTGTTAAACACAAAATAATCAACCAATCCTTGCCATATATAATTGCCTTCTTTCTAGGAAAGTGAACACACTAGTGGTTTATCTTGTAATTTACAAACTCACTAAAAGAGGAGGTCTTTTTATTTTAGTATAGACATGTACATGATAGTAACAAATACATAAAATAAAGAATGGATGGGTGCTTGCAATTGCAGATCCACAATTTCATTCCAACTACAATTAGTTTAAACATATTTATTTAAAGTGGATTGGGAAACAAGTTTTGCAACTTATATTAATCCCTATCCACTTTGCGGGTGCGAGTGCTGCCTTGTAACGGCATTAGCCTACTCTTTTTCGAAATCTACAAGGGTGTCTTTAACGTGCAAGAGATATGGCTCTCTCTTAACACGGGTCAGCCATTTATCGTCCCCTTCCGATGGACTATCATTGTTTCCTCAAGACCATACTCGCTAATGATGTCAAGGGAGAGCCGAAAATCAGTCCTTGAAATTTTCATCCCTGAACGGGAATTGAACCAGGAACCTTTGTGTTAGTAGTCCGATGCACTTACCACTACACCACAGCTCTCTTCAAACAATTTGAAATTGAAAAAAAATCATTCATTTATAAGGACCTGTCATTCTCTCCAGAAAACAATAATAGCAGCTAGATATTTATTTAGAAGGTTAAGATTGGAGCCTTGTTATTTATCTTCTGCTTTGCCTTTTCAAGGCTTGTTTGCATTGCATTTGTGGCTTTTAAAGATTTGCTTTTCTTTTTTTCTTTCAATTTTACATCTGTATGATCATTTCAACTCAGACAAATGAGTCTTTCACAAAAGTTTCCCAAAGTATTTGCTTCATAGACAAATTGAAACAATTGACCAAGAATCAAATTAACATGAAACTGGCCTCCAGATGGCTTAATGGTCTTAGCAGTTATTCTACAGCAATAAATAGCCTGTCAACATTGATTTTGTAAATTCAAACCCAGTGTCGGTATTTAAAAAAATGTCTTTTGAACTCGGTGACCTTTGGTTGGTACATCTTTTTACTAGCTGTGATTTCAGTGTTGACTATGTTTTGGAAAAGATTTATGTTCTTCAGATTTATCCCCAAACTTTTACTTGAGTGTTTGACATGAGTGCAACAGTGGTAATTATTCATTTGCTATACCCCTGCTTTAAAAAAAAAAAAGGGGGGGTATACTGTTTTACCTCTGTCTGTCCATCCTTCCGTCAGTCCGTCCGTTTCATGAATATTTTTCGTCACATTTTTCTCAGGAACTACAATACAAGGATTTCTGAAATTCAATAGCAGGGTTTATATAAGTCAGCTATACCGTGTGATTTGTTTTCAGATTCATTACTCAACAACTTCCTGTTTACCAAACACTTGTATGATTTTTCACATGATAGCCAAGTTGAAAATTTTCATCACATTTTTCTCAGGAACAAAAATACAAGGATTTCTGAAATTTGGTATCAGGGTTTATATAAGTCAGCTATACCGTGTGATGTGTTTTCAGATTCATCATTTGACAACTTCCTGTTTACAAACACTTGTATGATTTTACACATGATAGCCAAGGTGAAAATTTAGTCACATTTTTCTCAGGAACAAAAATACAAGGATTTCTGAAATTTGGTATCAGGGTTTATATAAGTCAGCTATACCGTGTGATGTGTTTTCAGATTCATCATTTGACAACTACCTGTTTACCGAACATTTGTATGATTTTACACATGATAGCCAAGTTGAAAATTTTCGTCACATTTTTCTTAGGAACAAAAATACAAGGATATCTTAAATTTGGTTTCAGGGTTTATATAAGTCAGCTATAGTGTGTGATTTGTTTTCAGATTCAATACTCAACAACTTCCTGTTGACCTAACACTTGCATAGTTTTACACTATTAATATTATCCACTTGGAGCAGGGGTATCATCAGTGAGCAGTAGCTCACAGTTTCACTTGTTTTATCTGTGAAGCCTTATGATTGATGTTTGTCGGTGTACTGTGCAATAAACTTTGTTTGAACTCACTTGAAAAAAGTACATTGTACTTGTTTTTTTTCTATCTTCAGATAGTTATATAGATTAGTAGTACATGTACTTTCCACCTTGTTACTATTTTATTAAAATACCTGTTTCAGATTCCAATAAATTCTCCACAGGTGGTATGTTAAGTCTTATCAAGACTATCTTTAGAAATCAAGCTAGTGCAGTATATATATAGTACATGTGAATGTGTAGTTTTGTCACAAACAAGCTACAATTTATAATAGTTATAATGCCAGACTTTTCAGATAAAAAAATATTTTTTGTTTAAAGACTTAAGCAAGCTCATAGTAAAGTAGTAAAGGTGAAAAAATGTTGTTCCATAAATAGCATGGATGAAGTTAAATTAGATGTTGTTACTTGAATGGTATACAGTGGACTTGATAAATTTATTCAAAAGTGTTTGATAGGCAGATTATGCAATAAATTACTGTGAAGTTTATACAATGATACAAAAATATGAATAACAGGATATTTAGGGTATACATCAGTGAAACAGAAAACTCAACAACTCAAAAATTCAAAAGTTTTCTAAAGGTTAAAATTTAGTCTGCCCGTCTTCAACAAGATGTGACCAAATACCAGAAAAAATAATTCATAATGTTTGGATATCGGGTAAGTGTTACTATGTGGTTGTCAAATAAAAATTCAAACATGTGAACTAATTTGTACAATCTGCTTTTGTATACAGCTCCGATAAAGTCTTCAAATGTTACCTTTACAATGGTTTGGACCTACCGGTACTTTGATACAAAAAAAATTACTACCGGTCATAAGTACGATTGGTTAAAAAAAAACTTACTTTTTATTTACATATATTTCCTAATTTACCTTTGGGTGTTTACTGCATAGATTTGAAATTTATTCATTTCAATTGTTTGCATATAAATGTTTTATTTTTTTTTTTATTTTAGTTAAAACTAAAGGATGATAATGAAAGACTGAGAAGTAAAGTAGACCAGTTACAATCTAGGTTTGGTAATATGGCCAGTACTAAAACAGATCTCTCTCAACAACTTCTTATGACTGAAGAGGAAAAGTTAAAGGTAAATGATTCATTTCATGTTTTTATTATATAACTTTCATTATTAACCGGATTTTTGTGACAAAAATGTCGGTTATTGATTTGGGGATGTACGGCGGGCAGGCGGTCGGGCAGTCGGGCGGGGCGGGCGGGCGGCAATCAAATGTTGTCCGTGCATTAACTTATGAACCGTTCAACCAAAGCTTTTAAAATTTTAATATGTTATTACTGACAACTATTCGAAGGTCAAGTGCAATAATGGCGATTTTGACTTTTACCGTTCAGGAGTTATGGTTCTTGAAAGATTGAAAAATGGAGTTGTCCGTGCATTTACGCATGAACTGTTCTACCAAAGCTTCCCAAATTTTAATATGTTGTTACTTATGAAAGAATGGAGGTCAAGTTCAATAATGACGAATTTGACTTTTACGGTTCAGGAGTTATGGTTCTTGAAAGATTGAAAAATGGAGTTTCCAGTCGTGTCCGTGCATTTATGCATGAACTGTTCTACCAAAGCTTCCGAAATTTTAATATGCTGTTACTGATGACAAAATGGAGGTCAAGTTCAATAATGACGATTTTGACTTTTACCGTTCAGGAGTTATGGTTCTTGAAAGATTGAAAAATGGTGTTTCCCGTCGTGTCCGTGCATTTTCTCATGAACCATTCAACCAAAGCTTTTGAAATTTTAATATGTTGTTACGGATGACAAAATAGAGGTCAAGTTCAATAATGACGATTTTGACTTTTACCGTTCAGGAGTTATGGTTCTTGAAAGATCGTAAAATGGCGTTTCCATTCAGGTTGTTGCATTTACTCATGAACCATTCAATCTAAGCTTTTCAAATTTTAATATGTTGATACTGATGACAAAATGGAGGTCAAATTTGATATTGACGATTTTCACTTTCACCATTCATCAGTAATGGTTCTTGTGATATTGCCAGGACACAAATAAATGTTAATAAATCCGGTTTGCTGTCGTTGTGACAGCCTCTTGTTATATCCCATTTAGAAAAAATAAAGTTAATGAATAGTGTAGCTGAGTAATACTCTAAATATCAATGCATAAAATATAAAAACAAACATTGGAATTGGTTCACATATTTCAAATACCCAAGTTATGACCAAACAATTTTGAACTGTTAACTATTGTGACTTGTAACCTGTAAAAATGTGCAATCTTAGACTTGCATAATTTTTTTTAAAGTAACCTGGTAACCTAAGGCAATTTTTAAAAATGACCTTGCAATCTTCTGGAAGCACAACTTATGGTTTTAACAATAGATTTGATCAGGTTTTAATCTGAAGTACCAAGTTTAACAATCATAGACCAAATTTGAAAACAAATTTTTTAATCATCAATTACAATATGTATGAAATTTTAACTACTGTGTCATTTGGTTTCTGGTGGAGAGTTGTCTCATTCACAATTATACCACATCTTCTTCTTTTATGGTTTTAATGTTATTGTTTTCCTGGTATTTTATACTTAATATGTATTGCAGGTATCACAGTCGTTGGTAGAAATGCAGATAGAAAATAACAAGATCAGAGAGGAAGCTGAGGCTACCAAATTTGAACTTACAAACAAGGTCAGTTAATAATCCTCTTTAGACAAATTTGATGCTCTAACATACAAAATTGACCTTAAATGGATTGGGCTATTTTTTTCTAGGTCCTTTTTGTTTAGACTACTCTTCAACCGTATAGGTTCATATACATCCTTGGCGTTCAAATATTCCGCTTTGAGCTTTCCTGATTAAGGTAAATCCAGAAAAGTGCTTCAGACACATGCAATTTTTAATGCATTGTTTTCATATTATACAAGCAAAAATACACACTTCATATAAATGGTAAATTGCACAGGCATCAGTATTTTATTTAGTCCTTTTGTTTTAATATTTCAAGTTATTTCAGATCCATGGGGCCCAACTCTAAATGTTGGGCTGTTTGTATGAATTTTGAATAAATAGTAAAAAAGTACCTGTATGTTTATATTGTCAGATATTAATGTTGGAGAACAGTTTGATGGAAGCTGAAGCAGAAAGAGATAAATTCACTAGGTCAGCTAGAAATGCCAAAGAGAGGCTCAGTGAAATGGAAAAGGATAGAAAAGATCTGGCTGATGAATATGTTGTCCTAAAAACAAACTATCTGGCTCTTGTTAGAGAAAGTGAAAAAGAGGTAAAATTCCCAGATCCCTCAAACTTTATAGACAGGTTGCCCACATTATGAAGTTGTGCACTCTCTATTATGGAATTGTTTTAAGAATTTTTCCCCATTTTTTCAAGAATTGGGAACCTTTTTTAATTTACAAAAATGTACCTATTTTGTATAATCAACATTTCTTACAGATATCAAACCAGATTCTTATAACTTCACAGGATTTTTTTCAATATCTCTAAAATTAAAGTGGCATTTTAGTTTGAAATGACAAAATCACAATAATAAATGCACGCAATAATTTCTGAATTAACAGTATCAAAATAGTGCACCTTGCATTATATAATTGTTAAAATATATTCCATTTTTCTGGTGTTGATAACTTTGTCATTTTTCATAAAAAGTTTTAAAAATTAAAAAAAAACTGCAGTTCAACCCAAATACTTGAACATTTACAGAATGTTTACAAACCTATCAAGTTGTGTAGCTTTAATTATGGTGTTAATCAAAGATTCCCTTCTCTTAATTTTTACCTTTTATATTTTAAAATATTTGATTGTTCATAATATCAAGTTATACACATTTCTCTATTGTTAAAGAAACCGTCTATGCAACTTAGAGGTTTCTAAGATTTTTTTAGAAAATAATTTATATATATATTTGAATTACCCGGTACATATTTTTTTTACAGTAAAAGAATTTTGCATTATCTTTCCTTTAACATTATTTATTAAAAAATGCTATCATTTCAATTTCAGTCCAAACGTAATGAGGAATTGAGTATAGAGTTATTGAACTTGGTAAATGCAAAAGCCACACTAATGAAACAAGTCCAAGCTTTGTCAGATAGTGACCATGGTCTGGGTGATCCTGATGCTGAAATAAGCAGAGTCAAAGCTATAGTCATCAAGAACTCTTCTGGAAGGATAAAAGTAATTATATTGTGATATTTCTATTTTTTTGTTGTGAAAATCATTCTGGGTATGATATTCAAACTCAGGATTGTATTTTTTTTTTGTAGCTCTGCTTTTATTAGGTTGTATACAGCAACACTTTTATGTGTAGATCTGCCTTAAAATCATTTAACATTCAAATTACTGTAAACCAACTTATTTTACGCGAGTGATTTATTTTTGCAACTTTTGCAAGTAGAAAAATTATGAGAATATAAATCGTCGAGAATTTGTTAAACTTGGATCTTTTCTTATTGAACTACATCAAGAAAATTTTAAAATCGCAAAACTGGCATGAAAGGACTAAACGTGAAATATTGTATCCGTGAAAAATAAGTTGGTTTACAGTATACTCAGGGATTTGTTTTTGGTGTCGATATAACAACTATAATTGATAAGCATCAGAAAATGAGGTTAGGAATAGGTAGTTTGTCTATAGTTCTACCTTGTTTCATCTAAATGCTTTTAAAAAAACTAGGACATGAGTTTCTTTATTTTAGGCTGATGAAATATTAGGATCACAAGAAAACAGAAAGGATGTAGAAAATACTGTAAGTTTATTTAAAGGATGTATGTATACTGATTTCATAACACAATCAAATTTGTTTTTAACAGCTTTGTATTTTATTTTGAATTTAGAAAACTCAAAAAGCAGATTATTTTTTTTTAAATTTCAATACATTATCCACAAAAAATTAAAACCCATTGAAAATAAGAAAAAAAAGGATATAACTGTCATATAGCAGAAACCATGAAAATTAATTTCATAAAATCAAAATTAGTGACAAAACCACAAAGTTTTAATCACATGAAAATTAACTTTTCTACAGTAAATAAATTAAAGTTGGGGATTCGATTTTTGAAAGAGATCTTAAAATGAGTTTAAAAAACCAGAGTTTGGTTTGAAATAATACATTATACATTAACCAAGTCAAACGATTACATTGCACAAAGACTGTTTTGCAATTATTTACACAGTTATGGGATTGCATTTGACTATATCCTTTATTTTATTACTCCAGTTGTTTACAAATAGAAAAAGATATGAGAAAGATATGGATAAACTTAAAAGAGAATATGGTGATGAACAACAGAGGCTGGAGGGTAGAGTGTAAGTTAACAAAAATTAGCCTGTCAAATTAGTCAGGCAGATAATATCCTGCTGGCATAGTTTTAAAAAAAAAACATTTTGAAATTCAGAATTATCAAAAAACTAAGACAATTGTACTGCACATTACAAAACTTTTTGAAATACTAAGGGTTTTTTACCTCAGGAATAGATTACCCTAGCTGTATTTGGCAAAACTTTTGATCCTCAATGCTATTCAACTTTGTGCTTAATTTGGCTTTTTTAAACTTTTTTTGGATTTGAGCATCACTGATGAGTCTTATGTAGATGAAACATGTGTCTGGCATGAATACAAAATTTAATCCTGGAATCTATGATGAGTTTATTTCTCATTAATACTTTTTTTAGAAAATCTTTGTTATAGAAAATTAAAAAAATTAAAAACATAGTTCATAATTATATGACATATGATATGTAACACCACTTTGGACTAAATGATGTCTGCTTACAATACTTTTGTTGATAGTCATTAGAATCCATAAATCTCAGTTGCAAAGTTAACCTTAGCTTAGATGATTTTGGCTGTATAAAGGTCAAACAAATATTCATGTATTAATACATTTTTGGCTATCAAATTTAGAGTTTGACTGTTCCTGGTGAAGGTCAATCAAATGCACCAAATTTTTAAAGTATTATTTTTATTTATCTTATTAGTAAGTGAAAGGCATAAAACCCAACAAAACCTCTTGTTCGTGGTAAACAAATTGACTTGCCACAAACAAAATCCAATGTGAACAAAGTACATTCTCAGATTTCAGCTCTGCATACACAACTTCACCTATATTACACAATTATGATAAGTTATAAAGTAAACTTATGTTGTATTTTGTTTTAGAACATTGATGCAAAAGGAAATACAGGAATCCAGAAACTTGGCCAGAGATAGACAAAGAAGAATTGCAGAATTAAATGCTGTAAGATATTTGTGGGCATTTTGAAAATAAATTGTCAACTAACATCATTGATATTTTAGTATCTCAGAATGTTTAGTTTTAGTGGATTATATAATCAAAAATTGTGCATCATTTGAAGCTTGAAAGCAAGACATTACATGAAGTAGTGGCACTTACTACTTAGTTGATAGTTAAAATGATATTTAAAAAAATAAAATGAATATAATTTTATACAAGTAAACCTCAGGGGGCAGGATTTTCTTGCTGCTTTGAAGACAAATTGGAGGCCTTGGGCTGTTTTCTGCTCATCGGTCAGTTTGTTGTCTCTTTGGCACATTCCCCATTTCCATTCTCAATTCTATGCTTACAGTTGAGTTCAATATAGTGTAGTGAGAAAAAAATCAGGCAAAATCAGATGACACTTAATAACTTTTTAGCTCACCTGGCCTAAACCAAACTACTAAACCAAATTCAACCAAACTTGGCCATAATCATCACTAGGGTATCTAGTTTAAAAAATGTGTCTGATGACCCTGCTTATCAACCAAGATGGCCGACATGGCTAAAAATAGAATATAGGGTAAAATGCAGTTTTGGGCTTATATCTCTGAACCTAAAGCATTTCGAGCAAATCTGATACGCTTAAAATGTTCATCAGATTAAGATCTATCAGCCCACTAATTTTCAGACAAATCGGACAATCCGTTGTTGGGTTGCTGCCCCTGAATAGGTAATTTTAAAGAAATTTTGCAGTTTTTATACGACCCCAAAAAAATTTTTGGTTCGTATAATGGTATGTTGTCGTCGTCTGCGTCGTCGTCGTCCGAAGACACTTTGGTTTCCGGATAATAACTTTAGTTAAAGTGAATAGATCTTAATGAAATTTTTTCAGAAGGTTCAATACCACAAAAGAAAGGTTGGGATTTATTTTGGGGATGATGGTCCGAACCGTTTAGGAATTAGGGGCCCAAAAGGGGCCAAAACAAGCATTTTTCTAGTTTCAGGATAATAACTTGTTTACCAGTATTTCAATTGCTCTGAAAGTATACTGCAATGTTTAAAATCACAAGTGGAAGGTTTGGATTCATTTAAGGGGTTATGGGGCCGAAGTTTAGTAATTAAGAGCCAAAAAGGGGCCAAAACAAGCATTTTTCTAGTTTCCAGACAATACCTTGTGTGTAATTGCATGGATCTCTCTGAAATTGTACCACAATGTACCATATAACAAAGGGGAGGCTGGGATTAAGTTTTGGGTTAATTGCCCAAAATATGTAGGAATTAAGGGCCAAAAAAGGGCCAAAAAGAAGCATGTTTCTAGTTTCCAAACAATCATGACAATAACTTGTGTTTAAGTGTATGGATCTCTCTGAAATCGTACTACAAGGTTCAATATTACAAAGGAAAGCATGGGATTGAGTTTAAGGGTTATTGCTCCAAGGGGGGGGGATCTCAGTTTACCATTTTTTTAAGGGATTTTTTTTTTTTTTCAACATTTTTCAAATTTCAATAGATGTGTTAGATCTTGAACCACATTAATTTTGTGGCAAAAACCTATATTATGTCAAAAATTTGATCACAATCAAAATTCAGACGGTATCAAGCTTGAATATTGTGACCAAATTTGCCCCAACTGTTCAGGGTTCGACCACTGGGGTCGTATAAAGCTGCGCCCTGCGGAGCACCGGGTTGGTTATTATATTGAATATTATTATAGATAGAGATTAACTACAAACAACAATAATGTTCAACAAAGTAAAGATCTACAAATAAGTCAACATGACCAAAATTGTCAGTCGACCCTTTAAGGAGTTATTGCCCTTTTTAGTCAAATTTTAACAACTTTTCATAAATTTTGTGGAATCTTTTACAAAAATTTTCTCCTCTGAAACTACTGGACCAAATTTAACCAAACTTGGCCACAATCATCACTAGGGTATCTAGTATAAAAAATGTGTCAGATGACCTGCCTGTCAACCAAGATGGCCAACATGGCTAAACATAGAACAAAGGGGTAAAATGCAGTTTTTGACTTATATCTCTGAAACTAAAGCATTTAGAGCAAATCTGACAGGTGTTAAATTGTTCATCAGATTAAGATCTATCTGCCCACAAATTTTCAGACAAATCCGACAACCCATTGTTGAGTTGCTGTCCCTGAATTGGTTATTTTAATGAAATTTTTCAGTTTTTGGTTATTATCTTAGAAATCATTATATTATCTGATATCTAATATCTAATACTATTAATTTTGTTTTAACCCAATTTTACATGATTTACAAAGCATCAGTAAATACAGGTGAGTGACACAGGCTCTTGAGAGCCTCTAGTTATTTTAATGTGACTTATAAGAATTTACACCGTATTTAAGAAGAAAGAATTCAATAAAAGTCAATTGTTCTGATTTTAGTCTCATTTTCAGACTTCTGTGATAAATGCTTGCATTAAAATTCAACTAACAGATGCTTAGAGATGTAAGATCATCTGTGGAAATACAATTATAAAGTACATCTATTCATTAGAATAAGACAATAGGACAACATAGTTTGGGACTTCACATATTTGATATATTCAGATTTTAATATAACTGTAGGCCCTGATAATTGCAAGAGGTGAGAAGGAACAACTAGAAGTGTCCAACAACAGAATGCATCACAAAGTAAAAGACATAGGAGAAGATTACAGAGCAAGGCTTATCAAATATGTAGAGGATATTGCTGTGAGTATTGGTACATAAGTATTTTGTGCATATGATGCACGCCATTTATGATTTTTGAAATGTCCTTAGCCTTGATATTGGCTTGTTATAAGGATATTCAGGAAACATTTCTGTTGATTTTATTGTATCAATATATTACGGTAAATAAAATGGTATATTTAGACTGAAGTTGAAGTAATTTGTACTATATTAATCATTTCTAACTAAATATAATGTCCTTCAATACCCACACCATAAGTCAATCTATTCAGGAATTTGAAGAAAAAAACTTTAAATACCATCATTTGCCAAAGAAATATTTAGCTTTAGTTTACATAACTGTAAATAGACTGAAAATAATATTAGTTTATTCTTACATGTTCATAAATTTTTAGTTTGTAAAAATTTAGTTCAATAAATTGTTATTTAGTGACCATGTCAAAATTACAATATTTAGGAATATGTAGACAAAGGATCAGGACCAGATCCTCGACAGTCTGTACATATGAGAGAATATGTAGATAATATGCTGAAAGATATATCTAAATCTCACAAAGAAAGAGAAGAACAACTTAGTATGGCAGCTCAGCAGTACAGAGAAAACAAGAAAGCTTTGTTACACAAATATGAGGAATTATTAATACACTACAGGTACTTAATGAAGATTTCAAATATTTGTTGATTATCAAGCAGCTATTTTCCAAAATGCATAGATATAAAGTGGTAGACCTCTAGCAACTATTTGTTTACCTTTTCTTTCATCACAATTTTTTCACTGCTTTGCAGTTAATTGGTGAATTACTTTTGAGAGGTCTAGTGGTTAAAGTCACTGCAGAAGATGTATTAACAAAGTAGAGTACTGGAAGATTTCTGAATATATTGATAAGATAAAGAATTTGTCTTTTAAAAGAAAGTCCATGTTCCCATGTTTTATAATAAAACTTAGGCATTTAAGTATATAAAACATATTCAACTGTTTTATTTAGAATTGAATTTTCATGTTACATAAATATATTCATTAATTATATACAGTTCATACTGTCATACATTATTTCTACTTTATAATGTATTTTGCATATATTTATAACAGGAATTTACGACTTCAGAGTGAACAGAGAGGAATAGATGATATAGACATGGGACCAGATGAAACAGAACTTAAACTTAATGAATCAGAAATAGATTCTGCCAATCTAAGGGAGATAACTCGACTAAAAACAACTAACAATGAACTTAGGAAAACACTTGATAATATGAAAATGAGAGTAAGTATTTCTTTATTGTAATTATGAACCAAGGCTATTGTACCAAGCCATTCTTTTGCCTCTAGATTGAAAAAAAGGTATAATCTATCCATCAAATGACAGTGTTCGGTGTGGCAACTCTCATTTTTACCAATTTTGACAAATTTTTACATGAATTAAGTTAATTATTCTAATCTCAGACTTGAGAACTATGACGATAAGCCATTTTGTTTCAAGATCAATAGCCTGTCATTCAAAGAACCATCCAGTAGCTATTCTAAGGGACCTGTCAGGTAATTAAACTTGCATTATGGGAATAGCCTGCAATATGCAGGGTCCTCTATCCTTCTTAACAGTGTTATTATTTAGGTTTGTCTTATCCTGCCCTTTTCTAATTTGTTTTTTCTGCCAAATGAAAATATGGTCTTTTGAAGATCTGTTTTGCAGTCCTGAACATAAATTTTATTAACTAATTGAAATGTTTTATTAAATGAATTACTGTGAATTTATTATTATTCCTTGGATACCAATTTTAGTCGATTTCGTGGTTACCCTGAAATCATGAATTCTCATGTACAATGAATAACGACTTTTCTATAAATATGTATGCAGACTTTGGGGAAAACCACAAAATGAAATATCCACTCAAAAACCAGTTTTCCTCAATCCACAAAAATTGGTATCCACAGTATCTTTTTTTAAAACATTTATTTGTTACAATGTCATGTGATGATATTTTACACTTAAGTGACCTTATTTTATATCATCTCCATCCATAAAATTAGGTTAACAAGATTCTAAAAGAATGGCTTTTTTTCCTTCTGCGCAGAAAAAAATAGCCATTTACATACTTTTTCCTCTCCTTTTTCAATATCTTGTGTTTTTCTTATAAACTTATTTCTCCGATGTTTTGTGTGAGTAATATTAGTCTCATAACTGAAATCAAGTTATAAAACAATGAGTTGTAATGATTACAGATATTTATATATACAGAATATTGGTAAAGATTATTTTTGTTTCAGTATGGTGTAAAGGGTGACACTGATGACTACAAAATTAGGTAATGATATATAATTATAGTTTTAAATCTATCAAATAAAGAACAATATAGGTGATGTTCTGCATGTTAAAAATTCTGTAATACATGTACATGTAGTATTGACAATAAGATAAACTTGCATATCATACCAAAAAAAATCAAAATCGTATGTTGGTGATAGAGCTGATAACAAAAAATACTTGTACACAATTTATAAATCAAATCAAATCAAATATTTTATTATTCTAATCATGGTCCCAAAATGGACATTTTCATGGATTATGATATAAATTTGATACCTCTTTTGGTTATAAAGCTCTATAGATAAAACTCTGAAAGTTACAAAGCTTATGGATATACTGTTGTAATAGCTGCAACAGCAATATTCCTCCTGTCAAAAGCAGATTAAAGAAAATCATCAATTTTTTTTTTTCATTCTTACATTATATAATATGGCTTTATTCTTTGTCATCTGTTCAATTAGAATGTCTTATCTGTCAAAATTACATGAATTAGTCAAGAAAAGAAAAGGTAAAATATATTTGTGTAGACTCTGGAGGTTAGTCTTTCGTGATGGAATTCAACTCTTAATGACATGATTTGGATTCTTTTATTACAGTACCATTTCCTTGTCAGAGAAAATATGTCCGTTTCAAATACCAGTATGGTCATGATTTCTAAGAAATTACCAATATGGGAATAATTATACTACTTACAACCTTTTCATTATTTATTAAAGGTAATCAATCAAATTTATAATCATTTGAAACTTCATTAAAAATTGATGAAATATTTTAATAGGCCTGGAGAGAAACCAGCTGAGACGTGGGCAGCTTTACGTAAACAATTACGGGAGTATACACTGAATACTCAACAACAGCTGGAGGATGAAAGAGCCAAACTTCTCAGTGAGAATTCTATGTTGAAGGAGCAGCTGAAAGAAAGCCAAGAATATATAGATCATCATCTTATTAGGTATATACTCACCTGAATAACTTGTAAGGTATTATTTACCTTTTGAGTGTGGCTTTCAGTTTGAAGCAGATATCCAATAGCATAGTTTATTGGATTAATGTTATACATTGCTCATTTTGGCAGTCAAAGAAAACCTCCAAACAAAAAATCTACAAAGTATTTTAAACACTGTCCAAAGTGGGTTTTTATGCCCCATTTATGGGCATTATGTTTTCTGGTCTGTGTGTTTGTCCGTTCGTTTGTCCATCTGTGGGTCTGTACTGCTTCAGGTTAAAGTTTTTGATAGAGGTAGTTTTTGATGAAGTTGAAGTCCAATCAACTTGAAACTTATTACACATGTTCCCTGTGATTTTAATTTTAATGCCAAATTAGAGATTTCCCCCATTTTCACGGTCCACTGAACATAGAAAAATGATAGTGCGGAGTGGGCATCCATGTACTGGGGACACATCCTTGTTTTTCTATATATTTGGTAATATTTACTTTGCTGTTGACAGTTATGTTATAAAGTGATTAAAAACATGTCAGTTTGAAAGATTTTCTGATTAAATTTCATTGATTATCATAATGATAGTAATAATGATAATAATTATACTTTATTTCCGTAAGCATACAGCTTATTGGATTTACATAATATAAATATCTAATAGATAATATATTGCATAATATAACATTTATACACAAATTATACAAATCAATTAAAGTAAGACATGTTATGATTTGATCATCCAAAGTGAAATTAGTGTGAAATAAAATGTATGACCTTCAGGTATTGTGACAATTCCAATTAATTTTGAACTATGACACTTCAACCAGTAGGGGCTACATGTAATTGTTTAGTTAACTTTACTGTAAGTAAAATAATGATTTAGCCAAGTTTAAATCTGTATGAAAAACTTAGTATATTTAAATCAACTTCATTAAACATATATTTATTTGGGGAAAATTACAGCTCTTTCACACGGAAAATTAAAGTAATTTTTATTTTTCTTAACATTTAACGGTTTCCGCAACAAACAGTAGAGCATGTAGTCCTGAATACATGCTCTCTTAACATTAAATTTCAATTTCAACACTGTTTCAATGTAAAGTTTCTTAATGAGGGTGTTTATGATAAGCCATGGTTATTTATGATTTATTTTTATAACAAACCATTGGTATTACATATGCCTACAAAAACAATTTTGTGTGTATTGGACTGAAATAATTATTATGAGAATTTCAAGAAAGACAAAACATTCTATTCTTCATACTATTTAAACTTGTTTTTTTTTTTAGATATAAACAGGAAATTGTAAAATTAAGAAGACTATTGGGATATGAAGATGACAGTGGAGTAGTACACACAGATCGTAGCTTTCGAAAAGGAAGAAGAAAATGATCTCAAGGGGAGACAATCTCTCAGTCATGTGCCACACATAACAATTCCAGTGCTATTTGACATATATTTTACTGTGATATTGTATAAATGTTATATTTATTTAAAACAAAAACAACATTTGTATGCATTTTGTCAGATTGTATAGAAGAAGATGTTTTATATGTATTATATGCATTCCGTCCATATTATCTGTGATAAAAATAAAAACTTGTTTATGCTATGTTTAATGAAATAAATATTAGGAGCATCAAATAGATTTTAACCATATACATAGTCAAATGCGTTTTGTTAAATTATACTTTTTCACTTTTTTGGTCTTTTGGTAAATGTTGTTTGTGCTGTATTTAGACCTCTCTACAACAAAATTTGTTTTACACTCACTTATATTAAAATTGCGGTTTTATCCATTGCAATCAAAGGTTTGAACGTGGTTTTCAATTTAGACTTGTTCATATATATATATACATTCAGTATCAGGCTTGTTTGAAAACATCTGAACCTTCAAATGACTTTCACTTTATTATGTTATTTATAATGAGAAGCCGTCTGAATGACATTCTTATTCTTATAGACTTTTCAGTTTTCCAAGTATACCAAGTATGTAATTGTAAAGAGGTACATAAACAGGTGGTTATGCATAATATGATCTTATGATTTTTAACTGCAACTTTAAAAACATTTAGAACTACAAAAATATTTTTATTATTATTTGAAAATATATTTTATTACAAAGTTTTTTATAATACAGGTTATTATTTATGAAAATTTTTCTTTCAAGATTTAAAAAAAAAGTGATATATTTTTGCTATAGACTTTCTTTCACCTTCTCAGATTGTTCAGTGTTATAATTCAGTTTACCTTTGAACTATATGTGTGTCATTCATTTCAAAAGAGTAAACTGTATTATTTTGTACAGTTACTTAATTATAAATGTCAAAGATAAGATCTTCATTTTAGGTGCAATATGAATTAGAATTTTTCATTAAATCATATAAATAAATCCATTTATTCCTCCTATCAATACTCAAGTCAATGTTTTGCATTCATCAATATATCTTTGAACAATTTGTTTAAGATTATAAAAACATTATTTATGTAACAAGATGTTGACTTTATAATCTTTGTTTCTTTTTTACTGTAATCCTTTTCAATCATATATCACACAATTTTTTCTATCTTGAAACTTTCCATTAATTTGCTGTCATATCTGTTAAAAGAATTATATAATGAAAAGGATGTATTGTGTCTGATCTTATGACAATATCTTAAAACTTATTAAAAGATTGCAACAGATTTTATAGCATTTGACAATATTAAATGTTCTCATTTTGAAAGCTTTAGAAAAAAGTAAGTATTTCTTCCATAAAATGATCTGTTATTTTCATAATATTATACGTTTAACATTATAGTTGTACTTGCGGATGATAATATTAAAATTTTTCTACACAAGGCTATTGTTACTCATTATTGAAGGCTGTACAGTAACCTATAGCTGTTAATTTCTATGTCATTTGGTCTCCTGTGGAAAGTTTTCTCATTGGCAATCATACCACATCTTCTTTTTATTATGCCCCACCTACGATAGTAGAGGGGCATTATGTTTTCTGGTCTGTGCGTCCGTCCGTCCGTCCGTCCGTCCGTCTGTCCCGCTTCAGGTTAAAGTTTTTGGTGGAGGTAGTTTTTGATGAAGTTGAAGTCCAATCGACTTCAAACTTGGTACACATGTTCCCTATGATATGATCTTTCTAATTTTAATGCCAAATTAGAGATTTTACCCCAATTTCACGGTCCACTGAACATAGAAAATGATAGTGCGAGTGGGGCATTCGTGTACTGAGGACACATTCTTGTTTATATATACATTTGGACATTAGTTTTTTTCTTTTTATAAACTGATACATGTATTTTCTATATTCTACAATGACGTTTAAGAAAGAAAAATAAAGTTTGTTTATACCTGTAAATGTTGTTTCTAGTATGGTAAGAGTTGTGTTAGAGGAGCTTATCAAACTGGTATGTCAATAGGAGAACAGAACAAACCTTCAAATCAAAAGTTGCAGACATAAAGTTTTTCAACTTTTGTTGCTGAAGTGAGAAACTGTTAGTTGTTAACGTAACCTCAACAATTGTTAAAGAAAGGTCAGTTTAAAGGAGACCACTTATGATCAGTTAATTTAATTTTTTTTATACCCTACCTAGGGGAATTATGTTTTCCTGACTGTGAGTCTGTGTGTTTGTCTGTTTGATCATTCATTCATTTGTTTGTTCGTCTATTGTTAAAACTTTTGGTCAAGGTATTTTTTTATTAGAGTATTGACCCCAATTTCACACTCCATTGAAAATACAAAATGATAGTGCACACTTCAGGTTCAAGTTATTGGTCATGTCTTTTGATAAAGTTGAAGTCCAATCAACTTGAAACTTAGTACACATTTTCCCTATGATTTGATCTTTCTAATTTGAATGCAAAATTAGAGTTTTTGCCCCAATTTAACGGTCCACTGAACATGTAAATGAAAGTGCAAGTGGGGCATCACTGTTCCATGGACACATTCTTGTTTGATATGCAACTTTATTAGCATTGGCACATCTCTTTCTCTGGGAGATATTTAGCCTGCCCTCAGTCATGGTCAGTTGCCTTTGAAATATATTCATAGTTTGTATGTAAAGTTTGTGTTAAGGAGAATCACTAATGGTTGGTATGCAGTTGTAGAAGCATTAGTATGTCTCATTTCCATGGAGATTATTTGTCCCTCATATTCAATGCAACTCAAAAGCTGCATTTAAACAAAAGTGTGACTAAGTCAGTTTAAGGTGTACTTCCAAAAACGAGCAACTGCAAACCCTATCTGTGTGATAACTTGAGAACCCCTATACCAATCCATTTCAAATTTTGATATTTTTCTCATCACAAAACAGATTAAAGACCTGTTTTGACAATTTTTGCATTGCAGTTCATTACAAATGATCCTTAAAAGATTGGAAAAAAGGAGTTTTCTTTAAACTCTATATGTTGTTTTTGATGAAAAAATTGAAGGTTAAGTATAATTTTGACTCTTTCTACTCGTGCTGTTTAAAAAATTATGACCCCTAATTGCTTTTATATAGGTTAAGAATTGTAAGGAGAAATTTGCTGTCATTTTGAGAGTCTCTTTTTATAATTTAAGTAGATATTAATTACAACTTGGAAAGGTTAAAGGTTCAATAAAATGTGTGTTTTTATGCAGAAATTTAAAAAAAAAAAGCACTTCGTGGGGCAAGGGTTACACAATAATTAAATGACAAATCTTAAGCTTGTCACTGGTTATTCAGATGAATTTAATTTGTTATACTTGTATGGTTTGATTATCCATAGCTTAGACTAAGTGGTCAAACGTATGCAACTAGAGTCCATGTAACCATAGATGTAATAATATGGGTATTTACATCTATGATGTAACAAACAAAAAGTTGCAAACTTTAGCTTACACAGCAATTAAGTCAGGAATTTATCAAATTCATCTGTGTAAAACATTTATTTTCATTTTGATGAGTGATTCGTAAAAAATATTCTCTGGCATGAATGGAAAAAAAACCAGATTATTAACTGGTTTCTTTCATGTTTGTGAGGCAACTCAAAATGTGCTAAAATATTTTCTTGACAAGTTTCTGATCTTACAAGTAATATATATATGTACATATGCAATTTTCCTGTGTCTAGACCCCCAACACACTGTTTTCTGTACTCTCCCCAGATTTTCCAGTCTCTTATAATATGGAAATATTGTCTAGTATATTATTTCCTCAATTGACTTGCTGATACGAATAGAAGGTTAAGCCAGGATGCCAGAGTATCGGTATCAAATATCCAAACATCTGTAACGTGTACACAGGGTAAGCGTGTCTATTTCTATTTAGAATGTGTTCGTTACCAGTTTGATACTGGATCCAAAATTGTTCTATTTACAAAATATATAACAAACAAACTTTATTTATAAATTAACGTCAATGAACCAAAATATGTACAACTGCTCTTTGCAATCTTTAATAAACTAGCTATAAACAATTCTAGTTGCGGGAATATCTCGCTACATTGAAGACTTGTTGGTGACCTTCTGCTGTTGTTTTTTTCTATGGTCGGGTTGTTGTCTCTTTGGCACATTCCCCATTTCCATTCTCAATTTTATTCTTTAATATATATATATATACAACTGGTACAAATTTGTACTATTACAAATGTGTCCTTGGGTCAGGAACAAACTTGACTTGCCGACTTGTTTCTTTATTATTATGAGGCTGACTTCATGCAGGAACTTCTTAGGAAGAAAGATAAGAAGTTAGCACTATCCTTTAACTCTACGTTTCGCTATATAGATGATGTTCTTTCACTAAATAATTCAAAATTTGGTGACTATGTGGAACGCATCTATCCAATCGAGCTAGAGATAAAGGATACTACAGATACAGTTAAGTCGGCCTCATATCTTGACTTACATCTAGAAATTGACAATGAGGGTCGGTTGAAAACAAAACTTTACGACAAAAGAGATGATTTCAGCTTTCCAATTGTGAACTTTCCATTTCTAAGTAGCAACATTCAATCAGCACCTGCATACGGGGTATATATCTCCCAATTGATACGATATTCCCGTGCTAGCATTTACTATCATGATTTTCTTGATAGAGGGTTACTGCTCACAATGAAGCTATCAAACCAAGAGTTCCAAATGGTGAAGTTGAAATCATCCCTTCGTAAATTTTACGGACGCCATCACGAGTTGGTTGACCGTTATGAAATAACCGTATCACAAATGATATCGGATATGTTCCTTACGTCGTAACTACAATCCCCTTCCCTTTCCTGAATGTGACCTACCGAATTAGACTATTTACCGGATTTGTTATCATATAAGCAACACGACGGGTGCCGCATGTGGAGCAGGATCTGCTTACCCTTCCGGAGCACCTGAGATCACCCCTAGTTTTTGGTGGGGTTCGTGTTGTTTATTCTTTAGTTTTCTATGTTGTGTCATGTGTACTATTGTTTTTCTGTTTGTCTTTTTCATTTTTAGCCATGGCGTTGTCAGTTTGTTTTAGATTTATGAGTTTGACTCACAGGCACTTGTTTCTATCCATACGAAGGTCGACTATCCATATAAATAAAAGAAGGTGGCTAACGAATTTTTTTTTAGGTCACGACAGTCTCCGCTTGGGACGCTTTTTCTACCCTTCAACTTAATGCTAAAAATCCCTACCTCATATGAATCGATTCAGTGAATATTTTCCTTTAACACTAAACTAATTTCATAATCCCCACAGTGTTCCTCTTCACGGTAATCTACTCTCAATTCACTAAACCATGTCCAAAAGTTCAACTACCATCTTTTCAATGTATCTACTTCCGGTTGACATCGCAGTAAATTTATTTTGTTTTTATTGACTCAGTTTCTTTCCCCTAATTCTTATGAATCTGAATACGTTTTTTACCTCCAAAATAAAAGATCGATGAAATTCTTTAGAGTTACCATATACATTCGGAATTCTCTAGTATTATCGAATTAATTCAAATTAGTTTCTGACTTTCTGATTTTTTTAATAACAACGATAAATGTACTTATTTCGGTGAAATTTCATCTTTAAAAATATATTGATAATGAAAATAATAAACTGGTAATTTTACAGAATCATTTCGTTTTTAAAAAGATAGCATTCTGCCCACAACCGGAAGTAGATACATTGAATAATCTGCATCTGGTTTAATTAAAATTGCTAGGAAGGGCACTTAATGCCTATTACCCATATTTCTCAGAATCTTATGTTGTTTTATAGACTTTTTTGGTTTCCTTTTTGATAATTTCAAGAAAAATGAAACATGCACATGTATATTTGTATCTAAAGGACTGGTGATATAACTCACTTTTTCTCCAATTAATCTTCAATAATTAAGGTTACTTCTTTAGACTTTTCTACATTTAGTGTTGACCAACATATTTTCATCCTTACAGCCAAATGGATATATTTGTACATGTAATTGTATAAAATTTGTACAATGTATAGGCATCCATCATACTCATTTTGGGGCTCTTCTAAACATCTAAAGAAATTTATTGACATGACAATTAATTTTTCTTGTTATCTTAGCTTTCAGTCTATTAAATTATGAGCTCAGATAATTATATGCAGCATTTAAAGCTGGTATGTTATAGTTCATGTAAACTTTTCAATGTTCACGATGTTACAATGCTCATGTAGATTCTAAATTGATGTTTATAGTCCCTTTCAACAAAGTTGAAGGGGACTTTAGGTTTGCACCCTGTCCATTAGTCTTTCTGTCAATCAATCCGTCTGGCAAATCTAGCTTTCAACACTTTTTTTGTCATGGTCAAAAGGTAATGGTTTGATATTTACTATATATTTATTATTATAACCATGACAAGTTACAGATCAAGGTCTAATTTTGTTCTGGTCCAATGATTTTTTGTAGAATTATGGCCGTTGGACTCGGGAAAATCACATAAGTTATCTGTTTACTGCATATATAGTTTAACCTTTTCAAGTTTCAGATCAAGTTTGAATATTGTTCTGATTTGATAATATTTTGCATACTGTTATATGATCCTAAGACCTAGAAAAATCACACTATTAATCTTCTGCACTTTTCTTGTCATCCCAGACTACCATTATACTGCTATGATATTTGGTATCTATAGTTTTAACATGACAATTTACATATCAAGTTCAAATCTGGTTTGAGTATTAAATATTTTCAACTGGTAGAGGATGGCAATACTCTCAGAATGCTAGATACTTTCCATGCTGGTCTGCGTCCACACTTGTTAACCATTCTTATAATTAAACTATATATGCATGATTTATTATGCTGTTTCTCCCATTTTACAAATACCTCTATTTGTATGTATTTACTCAGGTTCATATAAATATTGAGGATGTATGATAAATGTATGCAATGTACAATATTCTGTAATTGTCTGCCTTTTGTTAAGAATTTCAGGTTCTTTAAAACATAAATGAGAAGTTGAGAGCTTCATAATATGGCCATTGAAATGTTTATACCATTATGAAATATTGTGTGAAATCTTCCAAAAAAGGAGTGTCTAAATTTCACTAAAATTTACATTACTTACATGGGAGGTAAATCTGGTTGCCTTAAATAAAGAGCTGTAATTGAGTGAAAAGGTGCACTAAGGAAGACAACTCTTACATTTTATTTTAGATTTATTTTGAATACAAAGTTTTTTCGGGGATTTTCAAACAATTCACATGGATAAAACTAAAGATAATATATATATATATATAAGTTTTTCATTCTATTCCTGTAATTGCAAGGCCGTAACTACCCTTGAGGCAAGTGAGGCAATTGCCTCACTAAAATTTCGACACTGATTATTTTTTTTTATACATATATATAAATTTAATAGTCATATGTTGTTCTGTCTCAACCTTGATTGCTATAACTTGTCATCATTCCTTTTAAACTATTCTTCCTGGATATAACTCAGCATCTCAGCGGGTGATGTTTCTCGATTACATTAACCTAATAACGATAATCATCATGGATCTTTAGTTAAAAACAGGCTCTTGCAGAAAAAGGAAAAGCGACACTGAAGGTAAAGAAGGAATAGTTCTAGTAAACTAGTTTTTTTTTAAACAGAGTCTGAGTATTGCATATAGCTTCATTAGAACAATCCAAAAACGATAAGTAGACTGACAAATCAAGTACTGGTCTTCGGAAGGGACAGTCCTGTCTGCGTATTCATTTCTCCGTTTCACCAACTTTTGACAAATCAAGTACTGGGCATCACAAGGGGCAGTCCTATCTGCGTATAGTCCTATCTGCGTATTCATTTCACGAACTTTAATCTTTCTCTTTACAGATAAATAAAATATAAATAATATGAAACATGAATGCATGGATTAGTTTTTATCCATGTTTCTTTAACCTTAAAAGTTGAAAGAATATCCCAGATTCCAATTTGATATTATTGCGAAATGGTAAAACCTAAATTGCACCTTCATCATGTTCATGTTTTCAAGTTCTAAAAATTGGGAAATTGAGTATGATTTTGGATGTTTTCTTGAACAGACCAAGCAGGGCTAAGCTGCTACTGGACAAAACAAATCATGCCATCTGTGTATTTTTTGTAACCATGTGATTAAGTAGCATTTTTTGGAGAACTGACAAATGTTTGTGGTCGTATATTTGTATCACTTGCCTTTGTTTGAAGACAGAGGGTTTCCAGATAATAACTGTAGTATAAGTAAAAAGTAATCTATGAAATTTTAACACAAGGTTTATAACCACAAAAGGAAGGTTGGGAAATTTTTTAGGGGTTAGGCTGATAACAGATTAGGAATAAGTGGACAAAATGGGGCCCAAATAAGCATTTTTTTTTAGTTTCCAGACAATAAAGTGTAAGTGTATGAATGTCTCTGAAATTATACCACAAATATCCATACTTCAAAGGGATGGTTAGGATTGACTTTTGGAGGTTATGGGTCAAACCATTTAGGAATAAGGGGGAAAGGTTTTTTTCTAGTTAAAGGACAATTAATACAATTTAAAAACAGTGTAAGTGAGGAAATCCAATCCCATTTAAAGAAAAAATATGTGTATGGTTGATTTCCTCCCTTACACTACTTGGACATTATGTATTATGAAAAATGATGATTGTCTTGAGGTGATTAGCTGTCAATTTATTCTTAGCAGTTAGTATTAATTAATATTAATATCAATAGCCATGACTATGTATGTCATTTATATATTCTCTGACTTTTATTTATTATAAATGGTTAATTACAGGGATTACAGGGATAGGACTTAATTATATGAGACTTTGGCAATGGTAGCCCACATCTTAATTTTTTTAGCCCAGATATATAGTCCTATACAAGGAAAGCAGAAATTTCAGTAGCTCACACCAACTTTTAGGGGCCATTGACCTTAGGCCCCTGCTAATTTCATACCCTGGATTGAAGTTAAAACTTTGTCATGGTAGCCAACAGCTTAAATTTTGTAGCTCCCATATATAGTCAAATACAAGAAAAGAAGAAATTTAAGTAGCCCACACCAAATTTAAGGGGCATTGGTGGGTGGCCCCTGCTAATTTCAAACCCTGTAATTATGGTTGCAAACTCCATTAGAAATAGAAGTGAGAATCTGCCCATATTTTGAATGCTTTAAGGGAAAGATTTTTTTTTAAATAAGGGAAGAGGAGGTGAAATTAAATGGGGGGAGGGGGGAATTAGAATATTTTTTTTTGCGGGGTTGTTAAATAAGTATTACATGTATTATTATTATTATTATTTATTTTTTTTTGGGGGGGGGGGGGGGGGAGGTACATTGTAATATTCAACACCATAGTGTATTGCACAACAGCTAAAAAGTTATAAAAAAAATAGTTTTGGGGAGGGTTTCAAATCACAACAGCAGTGTAATTTTTTTTAATATAAATTCAAATCATACATGTCATATAACCAATTTTACGTGTGAATATTGTGTACATTCTGGCCCTAAGTTTTCAGGTTGGACATCTGCCATTATATCCAGCTGCGCTTAGCAAAGCATTTTATTTTACTAATTAATTCACTTCTGTTTTTTGTTTGTTTTTATTATTATTACTCATTTTATATAATTTCATTTATTTAATTTGATTGTTATTATGGCTTCATTTCCTTAATTTATATTTTTACATTTTAGTTTACAACATTATCTTTTGTTTTATAGTTGCATAAGACAGGTCACATAACATTTCATGGTCAATTATAAAACTTATAATTATAAAATTTCAAATTTAAACCAAGCATTTTTAAGTTTTCCTCTTTTAGAGGTTGGTTATGTTATGCTGATTTAATAATGGTGATACTAATATTTCTTTTATTATTTTTTTTTAATTTTATGTAGCTTTACAGTTTGTTATATTCATATGATATTGGTTTTTTTTTTTTTAAATTTAATGCAAATGCAAAGTTTACTTCTTTTAAAAAAGATTGAAAAGTATAATTTAAAAAAAGACACAATCATGCAATCAGTTAAAATAACTTATACAATCCAATTAGAAAAGAACCAAAAATAGCAAGAACTAGATCTGGGTTTGCTGGTTTCTAGGTTGTAATGTAAAAGCCAGGAGTAGAACTTTGTTATATTAAAGGTATGTAGGATTTTTTTCCTGAGACAAGTGTCTGTGTGCTTAACACAACAATAATTTCTTTACTGAAAAAATGAGATCAATAAGATTTACTACATATTTGTTCACAATTATTTAAATCATAAACAAATTTATTTTGTATTCTAATCAAAATCTTGAAATCCTTTTTAATGAATTTATTTGGGTTAAAAATGAAATTTTGATAAGATTTTTTTTTACACTTTTAAGAAACTTAAGTTAAGTATGAGTCCATTTTTAATGAACTAGTACATGTATACATATACATATTTGTGTAGTGGCCAGGTGCAGGAGTTTCTTACTGCATTGAAGACCCATTGGTGGCCTTCGGCTGTATAATCTGCTCTTTGGTCGGGTTGTTGTCTCTTTGGCACACTCCCCATTGCATTTCCATTCTCAATTTTAAAACATGTGAATACATGTAGTAGTTTTTTTACATTAAGGAACTAAAAGTGTTTTTTTTTTAATTATTCGTCTTGTTTTAAACTTTTGTTTTTAAAATTCCAATAGGGAACATACTTTATATTATTGTTTTAAACTATAAAATAAGAGACTTTAAAGTGATCTAAAATTACTAATTTCAGTTAAAAGGTTCAGAAATAAATGATAAATAATTTGGTTAAAAGTTTGCATCCAAAAAAATATATAGATTTACACTTCATATTATTTGGGCAAATTGGCATTGGCTAAATTTATTCCTATCAGTACTTTTAAAATTCATTTAGATTAATTTGCAAATAACAAATGAATTTATGGAAATGTATTGTTTTTCTTTTTTTTAAATTTGTGTCCCAGTTTTAATTCAGCAATAAAACCAATAATGAAAGATAAAATTGCATTTTTCAAATGCATTTTCTCCCTTTAAATGGTTGTAAAAGGGTTTTGCATTACCAATGAAGTGGTTATAAACAAGAGTTCTGCTCATGATTCAGTTAAAAGGAATTGATTATTTTCTATTGAAAAAATAAAGACTTTGCAGAATATTCTGTATGCCAGATATGATCAGATATAATCTTGAGAAGTAAATTTAGTTATTTCATCTGGATTTTTTTAGAAGTTTATAATTAACTCAATATATATATTTTTTTAGTAATACTGCCTACAAATCAATAATAAGAGGAAAGCATGTGTTCAATCAGTCATTTATGATCACCGTCGTATTGTTGTTGTTTTAGGATCGAGTTATTCCCCTTGGAACGTCCTATTTTTCGACTTGTTGAATCGTCACACCGCCGGTTTACCTATCGAGATTTTCTATCAGTGAGCTTTTCTTCAACAAAATATCAATAGTTATCATCTCATTTATATGAATATACGTTACTATTACGTGTGTTATTTCAATTTACATTTATTTATTTTCAAGTATCACTTCCGCGGCACGTATTTTCATCTTTCATCAACTAATTTGCAATGAAACATTGTATTTTCAGCCTTTTAATAATAACGTAGTAAAAGTTTGGAACCTGCCGCATCAAAGGGTATACTTGGTTTAGAAAGGGAAACAAGTTAAATGTCTTTACGCAGCCTTTTTCGTGACGTCGATGCCGTTTCTAAAAAATGCCATTTTTTGAATGGAAAAGCGCGTGAGCTTTGTCGCATTTTCGACGCCATTATGAGATTTGCTTCCCGGCTGCAAGAGAAATGCCGTAGGATCGCCATCAAGGGTCATGGGAAAGAAGAGAAGAACGGCTAACAGGACAGGCGGACAGATAATGCAGAACGAGGAAATAACCCAAAAGAAGGACGGAGCTGGCCGGAGAAGAATTGCAAAGAAAACACAAGGGGTCGGACACGTGGTGGCAGAAGGACCGGTGGAAACTACTGATTTTTCATCAGGTAATGAGTCGGAGGAGGATGCACGAGCGTTCACCTCTTTAAGGCACGACCCGTTACACAAAAACTTTGAAATTGCAAATAATTCCATTGATTTCACTCCTTCACAAGAATCTAGCATTCATGACACAGTGGGGGAACACGTGCCTTTTAAAATTAAGGAAAAAATTTGGGAGGGAAAGTTTATTGAGCTGCATTCTCTTTTGAGAACGCAAAAAGCAATGGAAGAGGTGGACGAGGGCGATTTGAAATTAAAAAGGGGAAAAATTTGCATTGAAAAAAGATCGTCGAGTGTTAATTTGTCCATAAATGAAAGGACTTCAGCATTCATGGTTTTTATGAGTGTCTACATTGAGAAATACTGCACACGGGCACAGGAATTGTTAAAATATATGCGCGATATAAGACTAGCGGCAACGAGGTCAGAAAACTGGGCCACCTATGACGAGCAATTTAGGCTAAAAATAGAGAAGAATCCAAATTTATCTTGGGGAAATATACACGGTGAATATTGGCTATTACACATCACATCTCCCATAGTACAAAACAGCGTGTCAGTGCAATCACAGGGTTAAAGGACAAATACACAACATCCGCTAATCTGATGATTATAAATTCCTAACTGTCAGTATTAATTATAAGCCGATTCAACTATAAATTAGTGATAACGTATAATGTAAACATAACCAGACAAGGTCGTTAAACACTTCCATTTGTTTGTTGTTAACATAACAATCCTCCCCCTTTTTAATTAAGATGATCAAGATAAACAAGATTAATCTCCAGGGAATGAAAGCAATAAATTCAATTTGCACTCAATTGAACTAAATAGCTACAAGTTTTAATGTTCAATTATGAAATCCTAAACCTACAGTTATATCACTGCACTAACTTAATTAACCACAATTATTTACAGTCATATATGTTTTCAATAAGTCTCTCTCAGTCTGGTGCCTTTCTTACTCTTTATGTGCGGTGCATAACTATAGTATCATTAGCATCTTCAATTGTTTTATTTTCGGTTATTTTAGTTTTTTCGGATTCATTGTTATTTTCAGATTTTTCGGTATCGCAAGTGAATAACATGTTGGTTAGGTTATTAATTCAGTGTAAATATCAGATATGGTAATTTCAAGTATGTTTGGTATGTTTTTATTTTCCTGCGGTATGAAGTTACGAATCTGAAAAATATGTCACTTCTAGATAAGTTACTGTTCCGAGTTTATGAACGATAGCTCCTTGTTTCCACTTGTTATTGTCTCTATAGTCTCTTTAAGATTTGAACTCCCTACTGGATGCAAAAAGAATATTTGTTCTTACCATCTCCCCATTTTATTATTATTCTCTGTGGAGCTATTGATTTGACATATTTAGAATTGACATCAAATGGTTTAATTGAAAATGAAAAAATGGTCTACCCTACGTAACCAGGCTTTATTTAAAAAGGTTATTATAATATGGCCTTTATTGCTACAGTGCGATACTGGCATGTTGCACCCTTGAATGTGGGTGCAATAATAGAACAGAACAGAAAAAGAGTGATTTAGTGGCCAAAAATCTTTGTTACGGAAAAGAGGGATAAAGCTATATAACATGAGAACATTAGGGCAAGTGAAGTGTCTTTATACAAAACAAATGGAACTTATTTGTCACAAACTGGAAATCAGGTTTTCTTGAATAATATACAAGGGTTTGTGTAGGGGGGAGTCGGTCCTACGCACAACATAATCAACTTCTCCTTAGAGTCAATAAAGAAAATTTTGTGGAGGTGAGAACCCATGTCAGATTTGGAAGCTGACTTGGGCTCTCATGTGGCGGTCCAGGGAGACTGGTAGTGATTGGGGGATTATTTCACTCGGCCCTTGCTCTGGGCCTGACAAGTTATAAAATTTGCAGGTTTGGAAAATGTGGTTAGTGGTAACGGTGTGGTCTACAGATGGGTGACTCTGGGACCTCCTCCACCTCATCTCATAGAGGGGAGGCCTACACCTGCCAACAGGTGGGGCGCTAACTGGAGCATTGGTAATACGAGTGTTTTCCCCGGTCACTCCCCATGGTAGGTGGTGGTGTAACCGTGTTTAACTACCAGGGGTTTTATGACACTATGTCAACATAGGTCAGCTGATAGCCATTGTGTGTAGGTAATCAGTAGTCACCCTGGCGCCTCAACAAAATATCATAGAATACTCTGTAGCCAAAGTATTGCCAAAAAGTAAAAAATGTATATTCTAGTCATGAAAATGTAAATACAAGTTGGTGTAATAAAATGTATGTTTAATTCAAAGGATTGTTTTTGTATAAGTTGTATATGAATTACAGAGGATGGAACCTCTACACAAATGAGTATAATATACAGAAAGTCTTTAGTTAGTATTTGGTATTTGTGAATTATAATTCACAACAGAAAAAGGGAGACAACTCTTGATTAAGTTTTAATATGTTTAGAAAATACGTCAACAACTCTGGATCGTTGTTTTTCATCTCATTGTTATTCGTTCAGTATTGAAATAGGGTCTTCATATATGAGTATTGCAATTAATAGAGATTATAAAAATTTCATATTTTCAATAATCTGGTTTAATTCAATCAAATATTTGTGTGGGTGTGTGGGTGTTGCGGCGTGTAGCTCATTGCCATATTCGGCATGGCCATAGAGGGCGCTCGCAGCTTGAATCAGAATTTTGGAATTCCCGTATCAGCTTGAATTAGAATTTTGGAATTCCCGAATCGGGCACTTGTTAATTTGCTGTCGACTAGAAAGCAGGTGTTACACAAATTAGTTAAACTTTTAAAACCCGCCCGCCCTCCCTATGAGAATAGTTGCTGCTGTTTTTGTTTTATATTTTCAGGCATCTGTTTGCTGTATTTGATTGGCATATTATGGTTACCAGTATCCAAGCAGGACCTTCATAGTATTCGACCAATACAGGATAATTTCGAATAAACTTGCGTTTCTATGAATTGGACATTTCCGTTATTAAGCACTTTATTAACATATTATGGACTATTGTGATTTGAGCATCCAGCATTAGTTTTAGTTTTTATTAATTAACAATTATATTAATTGGAACGAAAACAAGACATTTTAAAAAAATCAATTATCTTCTTTTATCCTAAGGCGCAGAGTCAATTTTGAATGGGGGGAGGTCCAGGGAGACTGGTAGTGATTGGGGGATTATTTCACTCGGCCCTTGCTCTGGGCCTGACAAGTTATAAAATTTGCAGGTTTGGAAAATGTGGTTAGTGGTAACGGTGTGGTCTACAGATGGGTGACTCTGGGACCTCCTCCACCTCATCTCATAGAGGGGAGGCCTACACCTGCCAACAGGTGGGGCGCTAACTGGAGCATTGGTAATACGAGTGTTTTCCCCGGTCACTCCCCATGGTAGGTGGTGGTGTAACCGTGTTTAACTACCAGGGGTTTTATGACACTATGTCAACATAGGTCAGCTGATAGCCATTGTGTGTAGGTAATCAGTAGTCACCCTGGCGCCTCAACAAAATATCATAGAATACTCTGTAGCCAAAGTATTGCCAAAAAGTAAAAAATGTATATTCTAGTCATGAAAATGTAAATACAAGTTGGTGTAATAAAATGTATGTTTAATTCAAAGGATTGTTTTTGTATAAGTTGTATATGAATTACAGAGGATGGAACCTCTACACAAATGAGTATAATATACAGAAAGTCTTTAGTTAGTATTTGGTATTTGTGAATTATAATTCACAACAGAAAAAGGGAGACAACTCTTGATTAAGTTTTAATATGTTTAGAAAATACGTCAACAACTCTGGATCGTTGTTTTTCATCTCATTGTTATTCGTTCAGTATTGAAATAGGGTCTTCATATATGAGTATTGCAATTAATAAGTTATTGTGGTTGGGTAAGTTTATCAGTTACTTTGAGTATGAAGTCAACTATATTTGGTGTATGAAAAGGTTCACCTGACCTTGACTTCATTTTCAGGGATCATTGATAAAGTTTGTGTGATACTTGTATTGATACGTGCTTGTTCGGCTTTAGTGTATGAATCAACTCTCGGTGATTTGGTCAATCCTGCTAGCATCCATCACGTGCCCTTGTAGTAAAACTTGAACGAGTGAGAATAGAACCTTATCGAAAAGTTTACATACCAACTCGTGGATTAAATCAACAATCTACCCCTCATTTGGGAACTATCTCAAAACTTCTGCACCAAGTTGGAACCTTTCACGATTAATTATGGTTAAAAAAAACCAAAATCCTACTTTTCCTAAGAAAAATAATTATATTTAAACCTTCTTCGAGGAAAATAATCCTATACACTTAATTTTACTATCTGACGCATCAAATATTTGGTTTCAAATGCAACATGATATATCCGAATGTAACGATACGCTGGGCTTGATTCCAAAATGTGTTTTTTTTTCAAAATTCGTAGAAGATTATGTTTCGTCTTTAAATAGTGTTTTCTTCAAATTAACTGTATTTGTTTTACCTTAGGCCAAAATATTATGGAGATATAATGAGAAGATAGACAAATATGTCATTTCTGATTTGTTCCGCCTTTTCATAATTCAACTGGTTTTTTTCACGGATATCAAGGTTGATTTGTTTATAATTGTATTTTCGATCCGATACCTAATATGTTATTGTCAGATCAAAAACTTGACAACCGTTACTTATTTTTTTACAATGATATTTCTTGGTAAACGATATGGGAATGTACTTTCAAAATTAATACTTGGCTGAAAACAATGACAGTGGTATATTAAGAATTGGAGTGCTGAATTAAAAAGAATATGTGAAATATAAAAAAGAAGATGCGGTATGATTGCCAATGAGACAACTGTCCACAAGAGATCAAAATGACACAGACATTAACAACTATAGATAACCGTACGGCCTTCAACAATGAGCAGAGCCCATGCCGTATAGTCAGCTATTAAAAGGCCCCGATATGACAATGTAAAACAATTCAAACGAGAAAACTAACCGCCTTATTTGTATAAAAAAAATGAACGAAAAACAAATATGTAACACATAAACAAACGACAACCACTCAATTACAGGCTCCTGACTTGGGACAGGCACATACATAAATAATGTGGCGGGGTTAAACATGTTAGCGAGATCCCAACCCTCCCCTAACCTGGAACAGTGGTATAACACTACAACATAAGAACGAACTATAAAAATCAGTTGAAAAAGGCTTAACTCATCAGATGGACAAAAATACAAGTGGACGTGGCCGGGTACTTGTACATCCCGACAACAAAAAGACACTAGAAACAGACCTGAGATTACTTGCAGTTATCTGAAAGCTAGTTCAAAGCCACTAACAACTAATTAAAAGATGATGCCTCGTTCACACGGACATTTAATTCGAATTGAATTCGAATCGAATGCGAATCGAAATCGGTAATCGCGTTCACACACTCTTCTTTTTTAATTCGAATTGATTCGAATTTGTTTAATTCGAATTATCTAATTCGCATTAGAAATACGCTTTTGTGAATACGAATTAAACGTTAACGTCGTCTGGACAGTAATGCGAATTCGAAGCAGATTGTAATTCGAATTAAGAGATAACTGTATTGTATTTGAAGCTTTGAGGACGTCCATCGGTAGTTTTACTGTCGCAAATTTAGTTTACCTGGCGACGCGGAGCGGAGACAGGTAAACGGGTATTTGCGACAGTAAAACTACCGATGGACGTCCGCAAAGCTTCAAATACAATACAGTTATCTCTATTCTAATGCAAAACAAGTTTATAATTAAATTTCAATCATTATTTCAGTGTAAAATGTTCATTAAAGAAAATTCCGCGAAAAGATGTTATGTTCTTTGGTCCCTACACTAGGTGACGTCATAGGTATGCTTCCGGCGTCAAACCGTAAACACCGGCCGTTTTCTGGCTTCTGTGCCGCTTCAGAATGTAATAAAATTTGATAAAAAGAAGATTTTTAGGCGCAACAAGTGAGTTTTTTTGTTTATTATTGTAAAAATAACATGTCAATACATTCCGAAATTAAAAATATCGGCTTCCTTAATTACAGACAATGAGATAGAGAATTTTACGCTTGCTGTTATCCAATCAGAACAATTGTTACAAAATAATTGCATTAGAATTCGAATTGACGTTAGATGGTTAGGACGTAAAACCTCTCGAATGCGATTAAACTAATTCGAATTAGTTAATGCGAATCGAATTCGAATTACGTGTGAACTCAGCATAAGACTAAACTACCAATCCGTACACATCCAACATCCAATGGATTTAGTATAAAGACGTCATAAACAGTGAGAGAAAAACATGACCTTGTGAAAGATTTGTTACTTAATCTGTTAATGTATCGTTCAAAATCGCTATAATAATTCTCTTGCGCCAATTATAAGTTTGTTCAAATAAATTTTCTAGATAGCATGAATTAAACCCGCAAAAAATAAAGCAATTATTCATTTGCACCAATAAACGATATATTTCCATGTTAAAAAAAACCATTTCCCCCACCTCATCTGGTCTTTGGAAAGGAAACAATTTTCTTCGTGTTTCTCTGTGCATAGAAGTTTTAACACACGCAATGTTTCCATTTTAAAAAACATTATCATCTGTTTTAACTAGCTTTGACGCTATTATCTTCGATGACCTTTTTTCGTTTCTTTGCTAGAAGTCCTTGTAATTTGTTGCTGAAGTTTTATGAACGAATGTGAAACTTTCATCCAGGATTGTAGCATAATATGAATGTCAGTTTTGGTGCACACACTTTCATTGTGCAGTGCCAACCTGTTTCGCCGCTTTTCTTTTAAATGGTTGCCTAAAGTGACAATTTTATACCACAACAATAAATTTCCCTTTGTTTGATTTAGGTAATTAATAACTGAGTCAATCTTGATCTCTTCAGCGTTCCTTGTGTAATTATTTGAAATTTACAGAAATATTTCTCTATATATACATTACATAAAATTTAGGTATGACAGTTAACTGGCATCTAATTTTGCGCTGTGGTCGATTGCACCACGTCTCCTGTAAGACTTATTCACATTTTTCTATAAACTTCATCATTTACCAGATTATGGAAAGCGATCGATTTTAAAGCATGAAAACCAAAAGAGCCTTAACAGAATAGCCACTTAAAATTAAGTCTATATAAAGAGTAGCTTAAATTATCAAAGACACTGATTCTCTGAAAAAAAAACTACACACATTGTTGACATACAATTTTTTGTTCATATAAACACAGTAGGACAAAGTCACATATAAGTGTTAACCATGCCACTTAGAACCGTAAAACAGTTGTCAGTATATCAGTATTTAGCATAAAATGTAATCCTATCAAAAGAAAAAGTTAAAAACAACAAATTAAAAACGTAAGTGTGTAAGCTACTATGTTTGTATTCTCATTTTACACTACTACTCTGTGTTCTCTTGCTCTCTTTCTTTCATCACAGCTGTTTGAATAGATTTTTATTAAAATATAAAGAATACGTGTATATAAAACAATTTATTAGGCCGGACATTGATCAAATGAAGAGTTTTTCTCTGATAGACTGAGCAGAGGAGGTGGTGTGATAGGCGAGACTGGAATATCACTAGTCTGCGCTACTGTCACCATTTTTTCTGTTGTCATAGTCCTCTCAATATACTTAAACGAAGAGTTATTTTTCTTCTTTTTGAATGTTTTGGGACAAAAATGTTTTTGAATTATTGAAATCCCACGCACAACCAGTTCTCTTCTAAACAGAAGATATACCCATGGATCTAGGATTTGATTGAATGATGCAAGTCTTATAACAGTAAGATCAAACAAATTGTTTCTCCCTGTTAATCCTGTCTGTATTATCAGAACACGAATCTGAAATTGAAAAAAAAACCAATTCTATACTGAACATTATTAGATGAATTTTCTGTCAGATGTAACTTGTAAATAGATGCTTGAGTATAAGATGGATAAGCTTTCAAATGAGAAATGTTTTTCAATTGTCAAAGTCTAACATGGTGATATACACGTAGTCAACTTAATCATGATGCCTTGAAATGTTTTTCAATTGTCAAAGTCTAATATGGTGATATACACGTAGTCAACTTAATTATGATGACTTGAAATGCTTTTTAAAAATAAATTTACTAGGAAGGCGTCAGAGTAAAAAAAAATATAGACGAAACTATTTGGTCTAATATACACGGTATAATTTTGATACAAATGACAGATACCAAATAAAGCAAGGAAATCAAATAAAAGTATCTATATAAATATATTAATATAATTAATTTCGTTTATTTTCTTTTTTTGTTTCTGTTACTGTTATTGGGTTAAAGCAAATTCCGTTATTGAATTATATTGAACGTTTTATATCCCTTGTTATTGCTCTGATCAAGATTTAATCCTTTTTAGGGGATAAATATCGTTTTAGCGTGCTTGTCCTATGTCAAGAACATCGCATGCAGTTGTCTTTTTAGTATGTTTTTTTTTGCACTCGGGAAATTTGAGGTCATACGTATACACAACTTTTTCTTTAACACTGGCCGATTTAGACAAGACATACTGTATAGATCTATATAGCGTAGTAGGTCATTATATATTGATCTTACATAAATCTTTTTGTTCTTTGTGTCGCTGACTTACATATAGCTGTATGTGCAAATATACAATCAAACGCGATTTCAAAGAATTAAATAATGGTACAATTATTTATTTATAAACATCCGTAAAAAAATATTTTATTATCAAACGAATTAACTGATGTTCATTAAAAATAACAGACACGATGACCAAACTAACACAGTATGCTTTAACTTTGCGTGTGAATAAAAGAAGATGTGAAGTATACACAAATGAGACAGTAAACAAACGATATAAAAATGGGAAATGCAGTTTCAAAAACAACCAGTGCCATTTCCCCCTCTAATTAACCATGTATAAAGATTATATCTGTCACAAATGGTTCTCAAATAAGAAATTCTTTTCATATTGCAGTATAGCACTGAACAAAGAGGTCTTATGTTTTTTAATGGTACTTTCCATACAGAAAATTCAAATTACTAGTTTGAAAGTACATATTTTTTTTAATTTTGACACGTAAAAATGTATTTCATCTAATAAGATACATCATAGATGAATTACATTTATGGGTACATCGACAATTTTCAAATATTTTGTGATGAAAAGAACACTACCCCCTCCCCTAAAACAAGAAAAAGATAGTATAGCAGTCAATTTATCGGTATTAAAATCCAAACAATCACTCACCATTAAAGGGGCATAACATACGCTGAACACCATCATGACACCCACGAGGAATATGGCCATTTGGACTTCACATTGTATAATGTTTCTGGCGTTTAGACTGCGTGGAGCTTTCTTTCTCATGTTACAAAGAGTTGACATTAAAATAATGTTTAAAACGGCAATGGTAAATATGATTGATATTCCTAAAATTGAAAACAAAATTGCGAATGCCTTTTCACTGGCAGTGTCACCATACATTTCGAAGAAACACCATGATCCAGGAAACTGTTTGACATTCTTCCCAAGACCAATCTTTGGTAATAAAGCAATCATTATAGCAACAAGCCATAAAGTTAAAACTATATATGTAGCCTGCTTATATTTAATTTTTGCATGGTAAATGTATGGATGTTTTAGGGCCATGAAACGGTCAAGGGCCATGGCACCTAATGTAAACACGGTTGCAAGCCCAGCAAATATCAACATAATCGAAAAATAATCACACAATGGTTGTCCTCCAAGCCATTTTAAATTATTATTGTAAACCAGTAAAGTCACAGGCGATGTCGTCAACGTTCCAAAAAGGTCAGTAAAAGCAAGTGCTGCCACCAACCGATAAAACACCGATCGTCTCTGTTCCTTTGGTGATCTACTTAATACAAACAACGCAAGTAAATTTCCGAATACACCAGCAGCAAACATTATAGACGGCACTAGTGATGATACCATTGGTCGCTGTTCCTCATCTACCGTTCCATTGTTAAACTGAATTACGGGATCCAAAAAGGAATAGTTTTCCATATTGAGCTATCAAATCGGCAAAAATCTTGTTTTCAATTTACGTACACAGTCAGTAAATCCTTAATATAATCCATTTCCGACTTTGTTTCCTACAAAATAAATATCTGTACATCAAGTATTGTACGCTGTGTACTGTGTGTGATTAAATTTCGATAGTTTAAACATAATTTTACACAAATTTCATTGATTTTAATCAAGATTTATAGATAAAACAATCACATGTAGATATTTTGTAACCTCCAAGCATAAATACTCTCAATTAGGTGAATAAATCTAGCAGCTATACATTTAGCTTTTTAACATGGATATTGCATATATTGTGTCATTAAAATTCAATGATTGATAAATAAACAATATAAAAAAAGACATATCTTCAATGATATTGACTGATCAAACATGGTAAGAGAAATTGTGCTTATTGTATAATACTATTCGCTTATTCTGTTATTTTGTATAATGTTATGCAATATATATATAATTTAAATTTTTTCCAAATGATAAAAATCTTACACAGGGCAGATCAAGAAAATTATAATTGAATGGACTGCCAGCGTTCTAGGTTCTAGCCAGGTTTGGCCGATTTTGAACCAAATAAAAACCCGTAAAAGCCTTCTCCATCCGCTTGAATACATCAAGTCACAAAGACGAATTAGGAGTTTTCCTTTAAGTAAATTTTTTCCAAATGATAAAAATCTTACACAGGGCAGATCAAGAAAATTATAATTGAATGGACTGCCAGCGTTCTAGGTTCTAGCCAGGTTTGGCCGATTTTGAACCAAATAAAAACCCGTAAAAGCCTTCTCCATCCGCTTGAATACATCAAGTCACAAAGACGAATTAGGAGTTTTCCTTTAAGTAAACGAACTCAACAAAAAATAAATGCCTACCATGTTTTCATTGTGTGAATGTCATTAATCTTTAAGTAAATGATCCGACTAGTTTACATAATGAATTGTCTTTTAAATGATATAATCATTTGTGTTATGCATAAATGAAAGTTAATTCATACTTGTGGTTCTTAAATGTGCGAGGTCAGTTTGTGTTATTCCTTTCGCAAGATATTATATAACTTTCACCAGAGACGTATACTATGCCTATGCTTTCACCAAAAGTTGTAATTGTTTGTTACATATAATCGAAAATAATTTAAAGTATGAACGCATATGAATATCTTACATTTCATTGATTTCGGTAAGAGATGAATTCCGTCCATTTGGGTCCATGTTGTCTGTCTAATACCAATGGTCATTCTAAAGCTAAATGGATTAAAATTAATGTTAAACAAGTTAAAATACGTATCCCATGTTTAAAGCTTTTAACACCCGCAATCCCAGAGAAACTGTTAGGTTATGAAATATTTTGGGGGGATTTTATATGTTGACGTCTAAGCTAAGCTGCTAATGACACAATAGAACAAATTAACCTCTTTTAATTCTTTTCGTTATAACAAGAACATTTACAGTTGTCGTAATTAACACTCTTATTCTTATTCCTCATTTGATATGTCTAAATACTTATAACCTTTTTTTGTAAAAAGGTTAAAAGTTAAAAAAAAAAAAATAAACAAATTAAACATAAATGTATTTCCTATATTTTTTCACTGTTTACATCCCACCATGGATATTCACTATGGATTTTCCTACAAACAATATATTATATAGATCTCGCATACGCATTGGTCGTCGTTGTTGGATATTAAAAGTAAATATGATTAATACGAGCCTACCAATTTTAAAGAAGTTAGGAATACCTACATGTTGTTATGTTTGTTTGTGTTCATGAAGTTAATATCGTCTGATCCTTTTTCTATCACGATGTACAAATATAATTCTACTTCATTAAAAATCGATGAGCAATTACAGAAACATGGGACAGTTTTTGATACGTTTGTTTTTAATTTTCAGGAACCAAATTTTCATACCTTTGGGAAATTTAAGAGCCAAATCAGCTTCAATGTAAACTCATCAGTTGTATGCATACAAACTGATGACGATTATCGCAATTGGGATTAACATTAACGACAAGATAAATTATTCCTCAGAATACCGATGAAATTCGGAGAATACAATTAAGAAAGTGTAATGGAAGTTAAACGAAGGCATACAACCAGAGACATATAATACAATTCATTTATCGTTACTTAGATTCTACTAGAGTTGTGAATCTCTTGTATTATATGTCTACGAAACAACCATTCAAAACTGCATATTTTCGTCGTATACAACATTAGGGTGTTATCAGCCAAATAAATATCCTTGCTGGTTGACTGCATATTTCTTCAAGAGGGCGTTTAGGTAATAAGTCCCAAAACATCACTCTGTTTTTTGTGTATCGTATTCTAAATAATTACCAAGTAATATTATAGACCTATATAATTTATGTACACATTATTATAAAAGTAAATGTTATTTTAAAGTATTAGAACATGTTCTTCAAATTAAAAGATTTTCAATTTATGTAAAAATCGATTTCTTAATACAATATGGTAGCCGGCCTGTGAAATTGACCGTTCTAAATAAACTGTCATGTTAATTATAGGACAATTTTCATCCATGTAGGTGTCATGCTAATGTTAACATTAGGTCAAACAACTTTCACCAAATCATATATAATTTGCAGCAATTACTTTTCGAAATTGACTTACAATGATGGCATAATGAGACAAAATCTTGCACAATTAGTTCTACAGTTCTCATTGATGAAGTCAACATACAAATGCATATATAAGTACATTAGTCAGTTTGTACTTTTACCAGAGCTATAAAACCAAATAATACTTACGACTTCACCAGTCATTCGTTGTTGATACATTTAAACAGTTTTCAAACTAAATTGTAAAGATTTGAGATACACTGTTATATAAAGGAAGACTGCTGTGGCATTTGAAAGTAAACCAGCCAAGCATGAATATGGTTTTTTTAAAACACGACACTTGAACTAAACGGTTTTGTTTAGGTCTTTACAGTCAATGGACATAATTATTCAACATTAACCTATTAACTTTTTGTTCATTTTATTAGAAAAACGAAAGTTTAGCATTTCGACCCGAAGACGACAAATCCTGTTTATAATATTTGAGGTGTAAAAATTAGAATAATTGAAAATTAACATCCGTTTGACATTACATGGAATTGAGATCATAATTAATTAATATCTTTGTTTTGTGAAGCAAAAAAGTATGAGCACTACATATTTTTTTCTGCGAATTTCATTTGAAACCAGTCGTGCAAAGTATACCCCATACATGAATAATTAGAAATGCAGGACAAATTCCATATCAGTGGGTATTATACTATATATAAATTCAAAGTATTAAACACACCAGAATTCCCAAAATGTAAGAAAGAGATATATATATCTACATGAACGCATTCTTATCAATTCAACATTAATAGTGAATCTGTTGTCTTTTATTACCTAGATAGAATTTTTCATGATAATCTTCATTTCTAAATTTATGACATCCTTTCGTTCATATAGTTTTCTCCCATACCTTTGGGTCCTTTTTATGGAATGGAGACATTTCTAAATTAGATGGACATGCACGTGTTGATTTCTGATCGTCATTCCCTACGCATATACCACTCTGCTTAGGCGTCCGTAATTATCATAAGATGGCTTGTAGACGTGAGCAGAACAAAATTAAGATGCTAAGAAAAGGAAGTAAAATTAACAAAAACACCGAACTCCGAGTAAAACTCTAAACGGGAAGTCCCTAAACAAATGGCAAAATCATATTATAAGTGCAGTCTTGTAGAGCATGTATGGAAAGGATATGAACTCTGTGCCGGAGATTGAATAGCACGTTGAAATAAAAATATCGGGTTTTTTGCGTATGAATATCGTAAAACCGGCAGAACGACATACCATCTAGCACTCTTTGAGGCTAGTTATAATATGATGGATTGATATCCAACTGAATCGACATTTTTATGTTCCGATTCAAAACACAGCTTTCATTCCGAAATTTATTTCAATGGGGATAAAAGGAGTAAGTTTATAATTTATACTGCTACAGAGATTGACAACGAAAACATAACAAAAATAATCACCTACACTGCAATTATAACAGTTCTCTGATGACAAATTTCAAATCTTACACTCCAAGTTTTCGTTCTCCTCCAAGCAATGAATACCACGCTTGTTGAAGATTGACATTTTGTACAGTCATTATGTAGTATTAAAGCCATATGAAGAATTGGCAAATCATCAGTACGAATTTACAAAACCACATCATGTAATGAAACAATTACACAACGTTAAGCCACATACACATCAAGTATATGTTAAAACCACACTGACACAACCACATTAAATAATGATGAAATCACATCGAGTTATGATAAAACCATATTTAGTAAGGATAAAAAAACATATCAGGTCAATATACGAAACAATATCACGTAAAATCGAAATATTATTAAGTAATGACTATTCCATATTGAGTTATATACATAACGTAATGTTAACACTACATTACGTAAAGACAAAATATCATCAAGTAATAATAAAACAACATAATGTGATATCAGAGTACCACAAACGACAGAACCCTAACTTCATCTTTCCAGTTTATCAAACACTTTGGGGTTTTATTCATCCAAATACGTATTTTATTTCATTGAAATTAAACCCATCATAGATACCAGGATTAAATTTTGTATTTACGCCAGACGCGCGTTTCATCTTCAAAAGAAATTATAGTCGTATACAATTATTGCAAATTTTTTCAGAGTATCATATACGACAGCTGTGGCGTCCATAGTATACCATGTTTACAAGCTAAGGACATTTACGTAGAACCTTAACTTAATCTTACTAGTACATCAAATACTTCGGGATTGTATTTTATTGAAAATATAGTCCTGTACAGTTATTGCAAATCTTTTCAAATTTAGAAATGCCTCTAATTTCCTGTCCGGGATTTGACTATACTTTTGGTCCTTTTTATAGTTTTATCAGCTCTTCAAACTTTGTATATTCGGTTTTGTATTTTCAGATATGTATAGGAATCGAGCAACACTTAAGGGACATTATCTATCGGAATGCGTGCAATGCAATTGGTCTAGAGGAATCATATTAATCGCATTTTACTTTACCCTTAAAAACAATTCCCTACCCTTGCTGATAATTACATCAAATAGTTTATTTTATTATTTAAGACATTTGACTCCCCTATTCTTACATGTCATGAGTACAAACAACTGTTTTATAAAGAAGCTTATATATAGATATAAGAAGATGTGGTATGAGTACAACTTTCCATCCAAGTCACAATTTATAAAAGTAAACCATAATAGCACGGTCTTCAACATGGAGCCTTGGATAAAACCGAACAGCAAGCTAGGGTCCAAAAAAAATGACAATGTTTAATTAAGGTGTTGTCATGTTTAAGATTGTACATCGACTTAATGTCGTTGATATAGTATTCACCAATTCTGCAACTTTTTATTTTAATAATAAAAAAACAGATGTCTGCACAGATATCAAAATAATTGTCCTGTCTGAGCGAAATTAATAAATTGACAATCATTATTCAGAATCGAATAACAATGACATGGGAACAGTATATGTGTTACTGCAATGGCATACTTTGTATCGGAAGATGTCTTGATGTGTCCGAACGAAGACAAGGGTTTCAATATACTTGGTATATTCTTTCGTTTAAACCCTGATTTGGATTCGGAGTATTCCCTTTTAAGATGAAGCAAATTGATACTGATAATTTAATCGTACTTTAATTCAGCTAGTCCTACATGGAATTTATTGTAAAATATGTGATAGCGACTTACTTGTATGTGGAAAGTGAATAATAATTGATCCTCTAACTAAGTAGATTGTCATCCTTCCGTGTCTAGTTGATAAATGATTGGAATTGATATTTGAATTTACTTAATATTAGCAATAATCTATTTACCTTAATTCTAGTTTTTCATGACAATCAAAATTGATCATCACAATTGATTAGAATAACATCAGATCATTGGAGCAGCATTTTCAAAAAGGAGCAAATGATGTCCTTAGAACTGAAGAAGAATGGTCTGCTGACAAAATCCTTACTCCGCGTGGGCTACACGGGAGGCGAACCATAATTTTTCATGCAGTCCGTCAATATTATTTACAAGAATTTTGAAATAGCAGTTACCAGTCGACCAATGCTTTACTGGACGTTTTTTGTAGCCAAGAAAATCATCTTTGTCATGTTACTGTATAATATCCGATATATACCAGTGAATTACTGTTGTCCACCGCTAGAAATTATATCACAAATAAGATCGAGATTCCTGAATGTAGGGCCAAACTTTTTCACAACTACTTAGTCAAGACATCCCAATATCAAAATTTAAGAAAGTCATGTCAGACAAACCCCATTAAATGTATTAAAGGATACCAGAGATGTTTGACATCATTGTTACAAAAAACCTAGATGGACTTTGGCGAGTGAGGTTGGGATGTCTGACTGAAAGGTAAAAAGTAAAATCATAAAAATACTGAACTCCGAGGAAAATTAAAAACGGAAAGTTCCTAATCAAATGGCAATAAAAAAAAAGCTCATACAAACCAAATGACTGTCATATTCCTGATATGATACAATCATTTTCTAAAGTAGAAAATGGTGTTTTAAAACTGGTTTTATAGCTAGCTAAACCTGAATGTCACTTGTATGGCAGTCGCATAAAATTCAAATATATTGACAACGATGTGTGAACTAAACAAACAGACCTAATTAGTAAAAATGTCCTAAATAGGGGTACATCAGTCAACAATGTGTTATAATCGTAATCATATCATATCCTAAATAGGGATACATCAGTCAACATTGTGTTACAATCTTAAACTCTATGAAAACAATCAAATGTATAACAAAGAAGCACAAAAAGGCATGTAAACAAAGCACATTACCAAGAATTCAAAAGTTTACCTGAACATGTAAATGATGTGTACATTTCATGAGACGAATGAAAAGACAAGTTATCATTGTGTAAGCTGTTTCGTGACCCCTATCTGTATAGAAAAGAGGGACGAAAGATACCAAAGGGACAGTCAAACTCATAGATCTGAAACAAACTGACAACGCCATGGCTAAAAATGAAAAAAGACAAACAAACAAACAACAGCACACACGACACAACATAGAAAACTAAAGAATAAACAACACGAACCCCACCAAAAAACTAGGGGTGATCTCAGGTGCTCCGGAAGGGTAAGCAGATCCTGCTCCACATGCGGCACCCGTCGTGTTGCTTATGTGATAACAAATCCGGTAAATAATCTAATTCGGTAGGTCACATTCATGAAAAGGAAGGGGATTGTAGTTACGACGTAAGGAACATATCCGATATCATTTGTGAAACGGTTATTCCATAACGGTCAACCAACTCGTGATGGCGTCCGTAAAATTTACGAAGGGATGATTTCAACTTCACCGTTTGGAATTCTTGGTTTAATAGCTTCCTTGTGAGCAGCAACCCTCTATAAAAAAAATCATGATAGGAAATGCAAGCACGGGAATATCGTATCAATTGGGAGATATATATCCCGTATGCAGGTGCTGCTTGAATGTTGCTACTTAGAAATGGAAAGTTCACAATTGGAAAGCTGAAATCATCTCTTTTGTCGTAAAGTTTTGTTGTCAACCGACCCTCATTGTCAATTTCTAGATGTAAGTCAAGATATGAGGCCGACTTAACTGTATCTGTAGTATCCTTTATCTCTAGCTCGATTGGATAGATGCGTTTCACATAGTCACCAAATTTTGAATTATTTAGTGAAAGAACATCATCTATATAGCGAAAAATAGAGTTAAAGGATATTGCTAACTTCTTATCTTTCTTCCTAAGAAGTTCCTGCATGAAGTCAGCCTCATAATAATAAAGAAACAAGTCGGCAAGTAGAGGGGCACAGTTTAATTGTTCCCATTGAAATGCCGACAGTCTGTTGAAAAACACGTCCTCCGAACGTAACAAATATGTTGTCAATCAAGAAATCAAGCATCTTGATAATATCAGTTTCAGAGAAAAAAATTTCGAATCAGAGTGATCCTTTACAAAGTAGGATTTATCCCTCCCTAAGACAAGATACTTGTATCTACGTTGGCCATTCTTTTTTACGAAACAAAGCAATACCAACTCTTTCAATTTGTCTTTTAATTTGGAATGTGGAATACTAGTGTACAGAGTAGAAAAGTCAAATGTTTTAATACTGTTACAAGATGAAAGAGAGTTAGATTGTATGTACTCTAAAAGATCTTTGGAATTTTTAAGTATCCACATCTGATTCACGCCCCCTCTAGAATAGGCAGTTTCACAATAACTTTGAAGCCCGTCTTTGATTGCTGATAAAATAGATTTAATAATTTAGAAAGAGGTTTCGTGGAGCACTTGGAAGACCCAGCAATATACCGTTGTTTGTAAGGACACTTATGTAGTTTAGGTATCCAATACAGTGATGGCAGATCCAGTTCTTCATCTTTGGTTGAAATTCCAAAGGAACACAGAACAGACCTATGATTATCCAGGATTTCTTCTTTGGTAAGTGTCGTGAGGGTATATGTTGAGTTTCCAAGTGAATTGTCAATACCTAATTCGTTTATCAAGCAGTTAATGTAATGAGTTTTACATACAAAAACGATGTTGTTTGGGGCTTTATCTGCGGGGACAACAACATATTTGTCATGGAGGTAGGATAGGTGTTTTGCAACATTTGGGTCTTTAAAGATTGACGTAGCATGGGCATTGATAGACCCATTCAGTTTCTTAATTCTGATTTGTATCAACGACCTCACTGCCTTAATCCATTGGCAAAGAGAGTCTACGTCTTCCTTCTCGCGCTTAGCCCATTGCCTGGCATAATCCTCAACTGAATCCATCAAAATTTTAAAGTTATAGTTTTCACCAAAACTGTAATGTTTTTAGCATGCAATACAGAAGGAAAAGGGGTGAATAAATATCGTGAAAATACACTTTGTCCAACAAAAATTAGAACATGACTTAGTTCATTCTAAGATGGAACGAAATACACATTCGACTTTATATTTTAGTGAGAATATTTACCTTGGAAATTATAAAAAAATCATTATGATATTGTTTTCTAAGCGGAATTCGAACTATGAGATCTTTAAAAAGATCAACTGAATATGTCAATTTGATATATTCGTACTAATTGATTTTGTCCTTTATGGTGTCTTTACTGGAAATAAATGTCATCTTTTATATTATGTAAAAAAAAAAACCCAAATATCCCAGCGATTGAGGAAACGTTTAACTACTGTAGCCCTTTTTATGTATTATTTTGACTGTCCCTTTGGTATCTTTCGTCCCTCTTTTAGCAAAGTCGACTAAAGCGTTTGTTTCAATGAAGGTTGTGTTTACTTCAGCTTGATTTCAAATCTCCGTAAAATAACAGTTATTTTATAATAAACATTAGCGCACAGGCACTTGTCTCTGAAAAAAATCTACATAACTTTTTTAAAAATCTATATTACTTTTAATATATACTATTGGTATACCTGTACAATTACGTTACAAATGTATTGCTCCAGATGTGCGTTCAGACTAATAAGGTCTTTTAACTGATGCTCGAAGCCTAAACCCAATACAAACAATAACAGGGTTCCAAAAGCTACAAATGTTCAAATTCAAAAATGCAGTTTAATAATTGCTGTGGTGAATTTAAGGGATAAAAAGTTTCTGATAAAAAAAATAGACTGGATAACTAGTTGTATTACTAAGGATATTTATTGTATCATGACAGGGTTCTGTATGGAATTCATTGGTATGACGATCGTGGTATGACTTTATGACATCACAGTTACATATTATTATCCATTAGGATAAACTGTAGATGATCTCTACATATATGTAATCTCAATACCTCTTTATGTCATAATTTGGACCTAGTGATACTTACTTTTCACCTTTTTAACGTTAAGTGATGTAAAAAGAAAAACAAATCGATTTATAGGTTTATTGGTTAAAACTCGTAAAACAAAACTGTGACATGGCCACTCAATTACAAATACATTTACACAGATATGTTAAAAACAAAACTAATAGCTAAACTGAATAAAACTCAACTAATCACTGACATAAATTGTCCTCTAGAACTGAAAATAACATGTACTGGATAAACATTATAATAACGAATTTGTATTTTATATTCAAATTCCAACGATATACTAATAAACAAAATAAAATAAACAAATAAGAAACCAATTAAATCGATTGGTGCAAATCTTCTCCTCTTAAACTACTGGACAAAATATGGTCGCAATCATTATTGGAGTATCTATTTTTTTTTTATAAAGTTCCCGATTACCCCACCTTCCATCCAAAATGGCCAACATCGCTAAAAATAAGGATACAAGTTTTATCTTTTTTTACGAAAACCGTTATAAATAAAGATGTTCTGACAAGTGCAAAGTGATCAGAATCTTGAGGTCTACCAATTGTCTGTCAACGTCAAAACTGTCAGATGCCTTCTAACGGAGTTGTTGCCCTTAGATGATGAACTTTACCTTTTTTCATTTGTCATAATATCTCTGAAATTATAACAGATATAAAAAGAGAAACTTTAAATTGCAAAAATGATCACTTCTAATACAAGTTCTACAAACAAGTCAACATGGTCGAAATCGTTAGTCGAATCCTTAAAAGAGTTATTGCCCTTGGGTGACAATTATTACCGCTTGTTTTGCGTTTTTACAGAACATCTTAAAACTATAATAGATAGGGAGAAACTTAAGATCATTTAAATACAAAAACAAGTAAGCAAAGAACGTGGTTATTAAATTTGATAAAAGCATTTTTGTTCTTCTTTGTTAAATATTTGTTGGTTTTTGTTTTGATTGAGATTGTGACACGGTGATAACTGCTGTACCCCTATTTTGACAATTTTACCTATCATAACATTAACGGTACCAATTTTTCTGCACCAGATGCGCATTTCGACAAATAATGTCTAGATCTCTTCAGTGATGATCGTGGTCAAAATGTCTGTTTTGTTCACGCATCGTCGTCAATATAATGGAATTTGATGCGACTGTCATACAAGAAAGCGATTTAGCACCATAAAACCAGGTTCAGTCCACCATTTTCTACATGAGAAAATGCCTGTACCAAGTCAGGAATATGGCAGTTGTTGCCCATTAGTTTGATGTGTTTTATCTTTTGATTTAGCCATTTGATTAGGTACTTTCCGTTTCGAATTTTCCTCGGTGTTCAGTATTTTTGGTGAGTTTTCTTTTTAAGCAAATATGACCAGCAGGACAAGATCTACAATTTGATAGTAAATATAGAGAAAATCGTACAACGACTCTTTATTGGAGTTAATGTCCTTTAATGACGATTTTCGATATTTTTTTATATATTGCAATATATAATAAAAATTATAAAAGATGACTTAACACATTAAATCACAAAAGATGACCAGCAAGTCAATATATTCTTTCAAATCAGCTTATATAGTTGATAGACTGTCACTCTTTGAAGGAGTGATTAACCGTAAATGAGAACTTTTCTTTACCCTATTTTCAGTGTTATGAGTAAAAACTATAGAAGATAGATAGAGACCAAAAAGAATAAACGATCAGCAAAACAAGATCAACAACCAGAGATTTGAGTCATGAGTTCTGTCCTCATCTACAATGTTGTTGAATATGTACATAGATCAATGTAAGCGAAACAGGTTCTCTAGAGCTTCTAGTTTTAAACTAGATTCAACACATTTTAATATCTTTCTGAACTTTACTAAAAAGCAAAATTCTAAAAAAAAAATCTAAAATAAATGTCCTCCGTTTTATATTTACATGTACAACAGCTGCTTAATTCATTAATATCAAAATGTAAATGTTCATTGTCAATATTCTTTTATAAAAAAAAGACTAAAAATTATTTATATACCAGCTGGTGTGGTTAATAAACCATTAGTAACTAAACTAAAATATGTTTTATTAATTGTACTCAAACGTACCATTATAATGACTATATAAATATCAAGATCTTAATACACAAGATATATCCTTTTTACAGTCAATAACAGAAAAGTAGCAAGCACTCAAATCCAACCAAGGATAAGCATTAATTTCCTGCAATGTTAGAACTATAGTTCAACTGCATTAAATTACTCAACATGATTCCAATTTTATCATAAATGTTTTATAATATTCACAGGGGAGGCTAGATATACGTATCAAAACATGATATCAATGTTATCAATTGATAAATTAAATCGTATTTGTTTATAGGCAAAATGTTTCAAATCCCAACTGACATCCATGACATATAAAAATAGAAATCAATCTTATGAAGTGTTTTGATGTTTGATACAACATAATTTAGATTAGGAATCAAAGCCAACACGTATGTGTTTATAGATCTGCAGTTAAGTCAATATGTTTCTTGCTAATTATTGGATAGTATGAAGTCTACTTTTTGTACTCAATGGAGTGAAGAAAATAATTCAATTCTATATAGTTAAAATTTAAGAGTGAGATCGTCTCAATACATGCAGCTTGAAACCTCCTGTATGTTCAATATAAATGCTAATATCTTAACTTAAAGGTTTTTAAAAGGAGGTAATATGACTTCCCGGGTTTAATAACAAAAATTTTGGCATGTTGAAGAAAAATTGTTCCTTTAAAAACTTCTATTAGTTTTGAAGTATTTCACTTTCGTGAGTTTAGTGACAAAATATAGAGAATTAGAATTAAGAAATCAAACTTGCTATGACTTTACTGTTACAATGGCGTCACTGATGCAAATAAGATATAGAGTATAAAAAATATGTCGTTGGTGACGAATTTCTCCTCTGTATGTGAGTAAAAAGTAATAAAAAATTGAAAGTAACTAAAACTGGTGAATACAATTTCCTGTTAAAAAAATAAACACCACACTCTTTATACTCACCTCCCCTCTAAAATAATATATTTGGAGCATTCAGTGAACATATTGTCTGTGCATCTGTGCATTAGAATGTCTGGATATTGAAACTAAATTATTTCTGGAGTCTTACTTAAGTATTCTTAAACTACATAAATGGGAGATATAGGTAAAAGCCTTTCGATTTCTGGATCAATAATTCCCAGGTTATTGTAGCTGTTGATTACAATTCTTTTTAGGGGAAGAAAGAAAATAGCTGTTGGAATAAAAAAAAACTTTAAATCTTCTTGAAACACAACAACATTATGTAGATGTAAGACATTGAAAAGGTCGAGTCTTAATGATTTTTATGTCAAAGGTCAAGGTCATAGACACTAACAAGTTGAAAATATGAAATATGGGTTTCTTGGTGATTACTTGAAACTTAAAATGTATGTTTTAACAAAAAAACTTTACAAGTGAGGGACAATGACAGCTTCTTATCAGGTCATAGACTCGTAGGTCAAGACCACAGTAAAACGATTACAATGAGTTTTTCTTTTTAATTTAATGTTTTCTAGATAAAATCTCAAGACAAAAATAAAAGAGGAAACCAATTAAGAAACAATTATCTACTTCAAAATTTTGTTCATAAAAATTACTTGACATTAAATGATATTATTATACATGATAATATTAAGTAGCCTTAAGGTGGATCGGGACTATTCCACATGCGCATAATTTCACGCATGAATTACAATGCACACGAAAAGTATGTGTCATAAATTCGATATAATTTTTTTTTAATATTTCGATTAATTAGAAATGTAAAATCTTTGTAGTTATGTCACTACAAAAATATTATCGTTATTTTGTATATCTGTGAAAGGCTCAAAATGACATTACACCCAATTTCACCATTTTCCCGCCAACATTTGGGGTTTAAGGCAAATATTTTCTTTCCTTATCGGTGACCTTTGTTTTTTATTTGCTCACTTTTTGAAGCTATTTTTCAGCTTTTTATATTACACTTTTGGACGAATTGTCATAGAACTTTTTTTTTATTCCGATAAGAATATGTCAACACTTCTATTTTCCCTATCATTTCATTGAAAAATGGTCCCTTTTACATACCTGTTTAAAAGTGAAATTTTGAGTTTAAATGGTCCGTGACCCCATATTCTTTTTCGACCAATTTGATTCACTTTCTGTAAAGAATAAAATAACAAAACATACTCCACTTCTGATAGAAACTTTGAATAGGGCCGATCCACCTTAAGTCAACAAAACACAAGTCTGGATTTTTTTCTAAATGTTGTGAACTGAAAATTTTAGTGTGCCCATTCAAACAAAAAGATAAACTTAAAGGTATAATCTCACATAAGCATTCTAAGTTGTACCTTCCAAAAAACAGAAGGCATTTAATCATATAAATGTAAAGGCTTAGATACAGGCCAAAATAACATCTCCTCATTGAATGTACATAGACATGTAAATTTTGCAAAGTTGAATGTTGGTTTATATGATACAAAGTATGGACAAAGTTTGAACCCTACTGTTTTACTCTTAAGAAGTTACGAAAAAATAAAACCACATCTTACCTGAATCAAAGTATGAACTGATTCCCCTACATTGCATCTACGAGAATTTTTAAATCAATAAAACCTGAATGGTATCCAGTATAAGCATTTCCTTATTCTTAAGTTATAATGATTTTCTCACACAAACTTATCAACAAACAACATGTAGTTCAATTAACTTCGTGTGATGGTCGTTGTGTATATACTTACTGTTTTGATTTAATGGTTACTAGAATTGTTTTATAGAATTAAAACTTGTTACACCATACAGAACCACTCAAAAATATATAACATAACCTACTTTAAAAACTTAACAAGAATTGCACATTTAAAACTGAATCAAAGTAGAAATTGGATGAAACATACAGTTCACACTAATTAATACAAATGCAAGTACAACTGTGTAGTGTGTAATAAGCATAATGTTATCATTCCATATGTTCTAGTTCTTGTATTTTTGTACTTTTAATACTAAATTAAACAGGAACAACAAAAATCCTTGTAGTACATACTTCATATGTTTAAAATCTTAAGTTATATACTAACAGAATTAGTTATAGAAGTTATTACAAGTACCTTTTCTGTTTCGATTTGTTGTTCTACATGAAAATATGTTTGACAACATGATGGTAAGGGTAAAGGTAAGACTTCATTGGTCAAGGACATTTTAACATATATATGTCATTGTTCAAGGACATTTTTAACATATATATGTTGGTGACCATAACCCTACACTAATTCAGTAGGATCACTAACTTAAAGTTGAGCCACAACATATAAGTATAAAAAACACGGGAATGTGTCCATGAGACACAGATTATGCTCCTGCTTGCATTGGACCATGGAAGTAATTTTTAAAAGGAAAAACAACGACTAATTAGCATGTATTAACGGCCTGCAGGGCTCTGTACTTAAGTCATATGATTTTATCCAATTATAGTCTCAGCGGCAAGACCCCTTCGGTTACTATCTGTGATACCGCGCTTGTAAAATGGCATCTGGAATTTCTTATCAGTCACGTGATTTTATCGAGCCCGGTAATGATAAAGCACCTGTGTGAAATCCGAGGTTTATTAATGAGAAGGTGGTTCTGTAACATATAAAATATCTACATTCAGAAAGAAGTCGTATGATGGAAAAAAACTTGAAAAACGGACGAGAATTGTTCGAACTACAACAGTTGAAAATTGTATTCAATTAAGCATATTTTTGCTTTTTGCCGTTTGTTTTAAACTCTTCTAAAAGTATTTTTCGGTTAAAAGCGGATCTCGAGTAAAAAGGTTAAATACCGATGAATTGATCAGGTTTCACATGATGTTTAACAAAATAATGTAGACAAATCTAGACATAGATTTTTTTACTGTTGAAATGTGCAAAGTTTATCGAGATTTAAAAAAAGATATTTTACTTTTAAGTATTCTAAATTTATGTATATGTCATAAATGTCATTGATTACATTGTTGAAACTGGACAACTGAAATGGGGATAATATGTTCGTAAATATATATATTTATAAAAAAGTGTTTATTGGGGAATACTTGTATTACCATAACAATCTACAGCAAAAAATACAACAAACCGACAAAATGAGCTTGACGCTATCTGTCTTACAGCAAATTCATTTTTACACGAATTAGTTTATGTATCAAGAACTATAAATTAAAGAATAAAACCGTTTACAATTGTGAGTATTTTAATTGACTAATACACGAAAGACTTAGATTATTTGTACTTAATAAAAGGGGGTCCAAACATATTTTCTTGGTGGTAGATACATTTACCTATAGAAAATCGAACACCACGCTCTTTATACCCCCCCCCCCCCCCGCCCAATCTAAAAAGGGGAATATAAAGTGGACATATATATTGTATGTCCATCTGTGCATTCTTTTATCTGGGGATTAAACAGATAGTTTCTAGGAGACCAACTTGAGTATTCCTTGACCGACTGGATGAAACTTATATAAAATGAAGACATAGCGAAAGGGGGGAAGCCTTTTGAGGTCTAGATCAGTAAATCTAAGGCCTATGTAGCTGTTAATTTTAATTATTTTAGGGTAAGAAAAAAACGCTATTGATGTAAAAACTTGTTAATCTTGTTGTTGAAATGAAGAAAACAACGATGTTGATGGAAAACATAAACTTTCAGGTCAAAGGTCAAGGTCATAGATACTTTAAAAGCTGAAAATATGAAATATAGGTTTACTTTGTTGCTTCTTGATGATAACTTGAAACTTATTTGTTTGATTTATATATATATGTGATTGAGAGTGGGGAATGGGTACAACTGATTATCAGGTCATAGCCTCATAGTCAAGACCACAGCTACAATATTACAATGAATTTTTGAATATTGGTTTCTAAATAAAACCTTAATACTATGGCTTTATGTTTCAGTAGTATGTATATTGGACATGTGCATCCAAGACATGTCACGTTAATCAATGTTAGGGGAACCCCTACACAAATGTTTTGCGCATTTTCCTCAAGACTTTGAAGTAAATGAAGAGGCTGCCCAAAACGTTTTATTTTCCTGCATATTAGTGCTTTAGAGAGCATATCTATAACTATTTTAGTTTATAGATTACTACGATTTTTTTCTACAATAATTTGGGTATGTAAGGAATCATCCATCAAAGTGCAAATCAGAAGGAGAAAAAAATGATTTACAGAGAAGTAAAGTTAAAACATTTTTCAAGAGATGTATCTACCTTTAAGAAAATTTACTGGCATATGAAAGTTATACATATTGTTAGATGTCTAATTCAAAATTATTCTTAGATTTAAGCAATGAAGGCAATTCAAAACATATTTATAAAAGAGGAAACAAATCAAGTCACAATTATCTTCTTAAAAAATCATCAATAAAAATAAATTGCCATTAAATGATATATTATATGTAGTAATTTGAATTGACCTTAAGTGAACATAAACAGAAGTCTGTTTAGCTTGTTTTTATAAATGGTTACGAACTGAACATGTTATTGTGTTAATCTAAACAAAATTACAAGCCAAGATTCAGAAGGTATTTAATCATATACATTTCTAGACTTAGATATATGTCGAAAATAACATCAACTTAAATGTACACAGTCATGTTAATTTTTCGAAATTAAATGTTAGTTTATATGATACAAAGTATGGACATAGTTTGAACCCTACTGTTTCACTCTTAAGAAGTTACGAAAAAATAAAACCACATCTTACCTGAATCAAAGTATGAACTGATTCCCCTATATTGCATATACAAGAATTTTTAAGTCAATAAAACCTGAATGGTAACCATAATACATATTTCCTTATAATGATTTTTATACTACATTGGTATACTACTGTTGCCTTTATTTCTCATATTAACTTATCTACAAACAGAATGCAGTTCAATTAACTTCGTGGGATGTTTTTTGTATATATACTAACTGTTTTGATTTAATGATTACAAGACACGTTCTTTGTAGACTATAAATTTGTTACACCAATACAGAACCACTTATAACTATATAACAACCTACTTAAAAAACTTAACAAGAATTGCACATTTAAAGCTGAATCAAAGTAGAAATTAGATGAAAAATATAGTTCAAACTAATTTATACAAATGAAATTACAACTGTGTACTTCATGAATAAGCAAAAATTAACCAACATCATTAGTTATAGACTGAGTAGTTACAGGTACTTTTTTCTGTTTCAATTTGTTGTTCTAAATGAAAATACGTTTGACCACATGATGGTTACTGTAAAGGTAAAGTTAAGACTACATTGAGATTAAATTTATTTAAGTCAAGGACTTTTTACATTTCATTCATTTTGATCACTTACTCAAAGTTGAGCCAAAACATATGAGTATAAAATATGGGGAATTTGTCCATGAACCATGAGACACAGATGATACCGCTTGCATATAATGTTAATAAAGGGACAAAACTCAAAAACAGTAAAAGTGATGCTATTCAAATGTATGTTTGATTCAAGTTGCGTGGTTATAAGCATTGAGTATTTTTCATAACAGTTGGTTAAGGCAAACTTAAGTAATAGAACAGGAAAGATAAAAAATCAGAAATTTTTCGATTTGTAAATCGGCATATCTCTAGAACGGTAAAAGTGATGTCACCCAAAATCAAAATTGATTAGTTTTTTTTGTGAAATTAGCATTGTGTACAACATTTGGTTTTGGCAAACATAAGTTTGAGACCGGAAACAAATTTTGAGACATAAAGACGGACAGACGAACATACAGACGAACATGGATAAAACTTAATGCCTTTAGTAGGCTTTACTACGGCAGAGTCAAACACATATTTTATTCAAAAGGTTCACCACCAAAACAAATCATTGTGAAAAGATAGTTTTTTTTTTGATGGGCTATATGATCATGAGAATTTTTTACTAGGGCTTTAACTTTTGGACCTTTTTTCAAGAGGAGCTTCAATAAGAGGTCAGATTAATCAAATCACGTATAGTTTTAAAAGCCAATATTACCGATGATTTACCGGAGTTAAGTAAAATTACCCATATCTATAACTTAAGCAAAGATTTGTGGTTTACTTTTAAAGCTGTTTAAATTATGAATGGTAAACAATACTAGATGTTGCTGAATAAAACAAGGGAAGAATATAGCTTTTATCATCAGGTTGATAAAGCATTGAAAAGCTAAGAAATAGCTCATATTTTCTAAAGCTTCAAATGATACTGCTGATATTCACAGTTTTGTAACTGATGAAAACCAATTAGAATTAAAGGAATCATTTTATTATGCAGGATAGTTGTAATGAAAGTTGTTTTTACATAAATATATAATCATTTTACTATTTTATACCTTAAATAACTACAAATGAATTTAATTTCGTTCGTTTAATTGCCTGTAATTGATAACTTATTTAGTTGTTGAAATTGTTTAATAAACTGCTGACACAGAGATATGTCTTGCCTTTATGTCATTTTGATGGTATAATTCAAATGTTTAAATTAGAATGACAATACTTCATTCAACACGTAAATAAACTATACAAAAGATTCAAAGTTAATGAACCATGACTGAAGGTACAGGGGCAAACATCCTCAGTTGAACTAAAAAATTTGTAAGGGTTCCACGGAACCCAGTGTCTCGCCTACTTTTGCTGTTAATAGCAGACTCAACAAAAATGAGGAAAAACATCAATAAAAATTTCCCTCTCGATACTCTCTTTTGATTGAAAGAAGCTTCCAAGTTTGGTAAAAAATCCAGGATAGTTTATGAATCTAATAAATGTTTTATAAACTTTAACTGCAATCTGTATGTAATGTTAACTGGAAGAAAGACTAAGTCCATTTAAAAGTAAAATACGGAAAAAGTGATTTTGTTTTTTCACAAAATTTACTTCTGAATAATATCTTATGATCAGAAACAAGCTTTTGTCTAAGTTTGGTAGAAATCCAGGATAGTTTAAGAACATTATAAAAATTTTAAAAACTTAAACCACAGAGTGAATGTTTTGTTTCTGGCAAAAAAACTAAGTCCATTTATATTAAAATACGGAAAAGTGGAAATTTATTTTTACAAAATTTTCTTCTTGATACTTATTCTTATGATCATTAACAAGCTTCTGTCCATGTTTGGTACAAATCAAGGATAGTTTATGAAAGTTATTAAAATTTTAAAAACTTTAACCACAGAGTGAATGTTATGTTTCCTCGCAGAAAAACTAAGTCCGTTTATAAGTAAAATACGGAAAAAATGGAATTTTATTTTTTCAAAATTTACTTGTGGATACTTTCTTATGATCATAAACAAGCTTTTGTCCAAGTTTGGTAGACATTCAGTTTAGTTTTAGAAAGTTATTAAAATTTCAAAAACTTTAACCACAGAGTGAATATTTGTGGACGCCGCCGACGACGACGACGCCGACGACGACGACGACGGAATGTAGGATCGCTTAGCCTCCCTTTTTCGACTAAAGTCGAAGGCTCGACAAAAATGCTAAGCTAATACTACTGCATACCAAATACAATTGACTTTTATAAGATGTTCCCTTTAAACTGAACTTTAAAATGTACTTTGCAAAAATTCAATGAACTGTGATGAGTGGGTAGGGCCAAATAATCTCCATGGAAAGTGATTTGCACATAGAATTATGCCCGGCATAAACTTGCTTTTTCCATCTGGTTGGCACAAGAAATATCTGGCTGTAAAATGAGTTAATCTTAGGTGCTAAAACATTCAATTATTTTTTCTCTCTCTTAAATGAATATTTGCTAAAATGTACTCTACCAATGTATTCAGGTCTAGAACATATACAGTTTGTTTCCCTTGTTTTTGATATGTAAAAGGGTTACTTTTATAAATTTGTCATTTTTTTCATAGGTAAGGGCCGATTTTGACCTCAAATTTCAGGTTCATCTAACGAAAGATTTTGGACACTTTTTAAACACTTAAGTGTCTATTTCAATTGATTCAGTTGGTTCATTTGACAGATTTTAACTGATTAAGTCATTAAAACCCCTCCGATTCAAGCTAAAATATGAAAAATCTATCAAATATGCAAACAACCGTCATTTTTCAGATGATTTTTGTCAAAAACGAAAGTGGCCGTATCCGTGTTCATCCTCAACCTTTATATATGTTATGTATTATCAACAAATACAACTTACATTTCAATATTAAGAATGAACACAACATGATTGAGACTAGTCTAGAAGCATTAATACTTTGGTCAAGGACAGTCATAATGCTCTTCAACTTTGTACTTGTTTTGGCTTTTCAAACCTTTTTTTAAACTGAGAGTCACTGATGAGTCTTATGTAGACGAAAAGCGCGTCTGACGTATAAAAATATAAGCCTGGTACCTTTGATAATTATTAACATATATATGTTATAGACCATAACCTTACACTAATTCAGTAGGATCACTAACTCAAATTAAGTTGACACAACATATGAGTATAAAACACGGGGAATGTGTCCATGAGGCACAGATGATGATCCTGCTTTCATACAATGTTATAAGGGGACATAAATCAAAAATACTTAAAGTGATGCCAACCAAATTTATACTTGATCTGAGATTTGTGGTAATAAGCATTGTGTATAAGTTTTATAACGTTTAATTAAGGGCTAAGGCAAACTAAAGTAAGAGAACAGAAACGAGAAAGCGGCACGTTCATTTGTAAAGGGGCATTATTCTAGAATGATCAAAGATGTGTCATCAAAATTCTAAATTGATTTGTGTTAAAAAACGATACATGGATTGTGTATAAGTTTCATAGCATTTTGTTGTGGCAAACTAAAGCTGATTCAGACAAACCAATTGTGTGACATATGGACAGACGGACATACAAACGGACATGGGTAAAACTTAATGCCCCATCCACTACAGCAAGTGAATAAAAATATATTAAGCAACAGTTAAGTACCAAATTAATCATTGTAGAAAGAAATACATATGAATCTTTTCAGTTTTTGATAAAATATATAGAAGTTTTTAACTAGCGCTTTACATATAAGACCTTCATCAAGTCGTGACGAGGAGCCTCAATAGGGGTACAGATTAATAAAAAAAACCTTGTATTTTTGTAAGCCCATTGTAGCGATAGTTTACAGAAGTTGAGTAAAACTACCAATATTTAAAAAAGATATGAGGTTTAGTTTTAAAAAGTTGTTTTAATCATGAATGGTAAACAATAACATAAAAATAGATGTTGCTGAATAAAACAAGGGAATAATGTAGCTTTTATAATCAGGTTGGCAAAACATTAAAAGTCTAAGAAATAGCATACTATAAGCTGCTCATATACTCTGCAAAGCTCCAAATGATACTGCTGATATTTACAGTCCTGTAGCAAAAGAAAACCAATTAGAATTAAATGAATCATTTTATTATGCAAGATAGTAAAATTGATCAAACTGCATTTCTATTGAAATATTACATTTTGATATTAAATAACGTGCTGTTTTGACATAAATATATAATTATTTTACTATTTTATACATCAAATAACTACAAATGAACGAAATTTCTGTCGCTTTAATGCCTGCAATTGATAATATATTTAGTTGTTGAAATTATTTGATAAACTGCTGACGCAGAGATATGTCTTGCCTTTATGTCTTTTTGTTGTTATAATACAAATGTTTAAATTAAAATGTCAATACTTCAACATGTAAACATAGTAAAAAAATTGAAACTTAATGAACCATGCCTGAAGGAGCAGGGTGAAAAATGCTTAGTTGAACTAGAATATGTCAATGCTAATTCTACTGCATACCAAATACAAAGGACCTGTTATAAGAAGTTCTCTTTAAACTGACCTACACACAAACTTTAAAATGTATTTTGAAAAACATTCACCGCACTGTGATGAGTTGGTCGGGCCAAATAATCTCCGTGGATAAAATTATTTGCACATGGAAATAGTCGCAGTCTTGCTTTTTCTTTCTGACTGGTGCAAGAAATATCTGGCTCTAAAATGAGGTATTCTTTGGTGGTCGTCAAAATCACATTTCTTGTAGGACAATTACTAAGTATATGATTATTCATTCATAGTTTTGATTATATCTCACTTACAATTTGGAAGACAAAGCTGCCTGCCGGAGCTGCCTGCATATAGTTCTATAAATTGCTGCTGTATTAGAAATTTTATATAAACATCACAAACATTTTATTGCAGCATGTATATTACAATTTTGGTATGTAAAATGGTTACTTTCAGAAATTTGTCAATTTTTTTCCCATAAAGGTGTATGCTAATGTTGTTTCCTACATCTGGGGCTAGTATACTATAAACTTAAGTAAAGTATTCCCCGACTACATGTAGTAGTAAATACTTAATCAGGAGTGAAGTCATAGATTTATGAAAAATCTTTACTTAATTGATCATATAATATCAAAGGCATTTACAGTTAACATCAAGATAAGAGATTTTACTAAGATAAGATGTGTTTGGTGGGGACATTTATTGATTTTCATTCAATCCAAATTTAGTGATATTGAGTCGCAGCACATCACATCATAACTATCGGCATGGTTACTTATAGTTAGATGTTTTCAATATATTTTGAATCCTAATTTAGCTGCAAAAACTCTGACATGACAAGGTGTACAAATGTCCAACTTGCAACAAAAGACAAGTTAAATTGCACTAACAACTAAATAACTCAAAACTCATTGAGAACATTAATGAAACATGTTGCACAGTCATCCTCAATCATTTAGACATGAGACAGGAGACAATGAAAATATAGTTGCATGATGTTTCTTGTATGGTGTAAATGCATCCGGAAATGAAAAATCTCTGAGGAAAAATCTGAACTATTGTTTGATGATGAAAATGGTATAGTATTTGTTAATTAATTTATAAGGAAAACAGTGGTAATGAAATAAACAAAACAAAAACATATTACATAACTGTGTTCAGTTTATTTTCTGACATTGAGCAACCACAGAGGAAGCGGTTTATGATCTTAACAATACATGCCAACAGTTTTATATAATTTGCTATTAAACAAATTTTGTTCCAAAACTCATAAATCAACATAAAATCAACACGATTTTTTTTTTAATTGTACATATTATATTCTGCTAAAATTTTCTCAGAATAAAATCCATTATCATTATCAGTTTAGTAATCTCCTGTTTAAATCAATTGAATTCTGAAGTTCCCAGAAGGAACATTAAGTACATACCAAATTATTTGCTATATGAAAATAAAATTGTCTATCCAATATGATCAAATTAATGATGACTATCATCAATAATAAATAATGTTTAAAACTGTTACATAAACAATTTAATATTTACCCACGTGTCATGCATACATGGAAATGGTAATGACAGCTCTATTAACTAAGTAACGTTATTTATGACAGACACTTAACCGAATAAGTTAGATATTGGAGCCAAAACTAGTCTCAAGCTTCTGTCAAATATTAAAATCTGACTATTCAAAACAAATACATAAATAACAAGTATAAAAGACAGTCCTTTATCTAAAACCAAAACTACTTCCTAACTACACTGATATTACTTTTTTCTCCTCTAAACGTCTATATAAAAGTTTTTATTTTTATCATAAAATCGTTTTTATTGCAACATTTAGTTTAATCAGTGCAATTTACTTTAAAAAAACCACTATAAAATAGCATATACATACTGCCTTCAGATGATGGTGTTATCGTAGATTAAAACTCAAAGAGAAATATATATCATACAAGATGTTAACAAGTTTAAAAAATTTGAAAAAAAAAACTAATTACAAGATTTGATAAAAATCTGTAATCATCAAATAAAAGCTTAGTTCAAAGAGCGGCATGTAACTTCACTTTAGAAGATGCCATTCTTTCTAGGCTTTATATTTATTTTCTTTTTTCAAAAGTGCACAACAGTGGCTTATCCAAGGGGAAAGGGTGAACATTCCCTTCGGTTACCCGAAATAATAATTATATCATGCTTTTTTTCAGGATTAATATGACTTTTTAGCATAAAAGCGTCCAAACATATTTTCGTCTCAGTTGGCTCAGAGGGATATAATCTGTTTAATGGAATTACGCCCCCTTTCAAAGGTCCTGGACCTGCCATAGCTGAATGTATTCTAAGTCGGTCATACTACCAGTAATTTAAAATTTCAATGAGTAGAACAGTGAACTTAAATTATAGTACTTTGCATTCTCATTCATTAAATTTGAAGTGCCCCTCATATCAGGAAGTACTTTTTAAATACAGCTCTATGTCTTTATCATTAATGTCAGAGTAAAGCCAAGTAGATGTTATTAATGGAAAGGGAAGTGTTATTTATATTATAAGTATTCATAGTAATAATATACTTATTTGTAAAAATTGGGCAGCTAAAATTAGACATTAAAACAAAAGATGACTGTGCAATTTAATATACAGGCTTATCCTGCAAGGAAGAATATGTAATGGATTATTTGAAATATATATGAATAGTCTGAAACATAAGAAGTAGTACTTTTTGACATTTTATAGTGATAAATGATGATGGATATCTTCAGTTTCCAGATCACAATACTTTCATTCCAACTTTTTTTCAAAAAAATCTTCATAACTCTATTGAATAAAGACAATTTCTGCTTATTTTCCATGTTATTCAAAAAAAAAGCCAGAGAAAGAAAGAAAACACCATTGCATAAAAGAAAGAAGCCGTTATTCAGTGGTTGTCATTTGTTGCTGTCTACTATATATATTTGTTTTTTCTATTGATTTTGTATATAAATCAGGTCATTAGGTTTCTTGTTTGATTTGTTATAACATTTGTCATGTTGGGGCTTGCTATAGGTTATGGGTTTTGCTAATTGTTGAAGGCTGCATGTACAGAGTCAAAAATTTGCAAACTTCTGTAGTGGAGAGATGTCTAAATTGCAATCCTACTACATCTCCTTATTTTAATAATTAGAAAAAAAATGCATCAAAACACTTGACAGAAAACTAATATTGAACGAAATTATAAACCTAGCCAAAAACTGGGGATGAACTCTAGTTTTCTGGTAAGCAGTTGTATATTTCCTATTGATTCACAACCAGGCCTCAGTCATGATGAACATAGTTGCATTTTCAATTGGAAACTTGATGTGTTGTCAAGAGCAGTAAGAGTTTATAAAAGAAAAACAACCATGCCTCCCCAACTAAGATATTGGAAAAGAGTATGCTGGGTGACAAATTACCAGTATGTTAAAATAGGTATAAAAGTTTTTTTGTGTGTACTGTAATTTCAGAAAATAAATGTGTGCATTTATTATTGCTATTTTTCAAAAATGGACAAGAATGTGAGTTCAATTATTGTGATTTAAGAAAAAATTGATATGCAGATATATGGTTTAGTACTCAAAATGCAAGTTCTTGTTATTGCAATACATACTCACCCAGTCACATTATTCGCTTTAATAAAAACCTTGCAATAATATCTGAATTTGAAGTATTTAACACATCATCAAGTAATGGAACGGATGATAGAACATTTTTTTATCATTAGGGCATTGTAATGAGCCATATCAAGTCAACGATTACTGTTTATTTTTTTTTATTCAATAAAAAAATCATGGATACACAGATAAAATCTCAATCCTTTCTCTTTATCAAACTCTAAAATAAATTGTAAAATTGACAATATTATACATGCGTCAAATAGCTAACAAAACTGTATTAACAATGGTTGAGCATTACCAGTAAATGCCAATCAACCAGCATTTAAAAATATACACTAATATTTTTGTTTTTAAAATATTCCAACAAAAAAATATAAAATTGTAATAACTAAGCTCATAGCAAATTAGAACACTCTTGAATAACTTTGAAATAAATCATTTGATTGGGCGTTCTGACATGATAATTCATAAATCCACTACAATAAAATTGAGAAAGGAAAATGGGGAATGTGTCAAAGCGACAACAACCGGACCATAGAGCAGACAACAGCCGAAGGCCACCAATGGGTCTTAATTTTTGAATCTTGATTACTTGATAACATCTTAATACTATGGCTTTTATGTTTAAGCAGTATTTATTTTGGGCATGTGTCTCCAAGGCGTTTACTATTTCAGTGATAATGGACCTCATACTAAACTTCGAATTATACACAAGAAACTAAAATTAAAAATCATACAAGACTATTATTATTATACAACAATATATTGCGACAATGTAATGATTTAATGAATTGAGTTATATTCATGAAATGCAGTGAAACAAAACCCAACTATTAAGGTCATAATCCTGTATTGAAATTTTGTTGAAAATTTCCATATAAGCCATTTTTTACCTGATTAAATCAAATATGTAATAAAAAATATACATTCATGTGCTACTTTTTGAGTAAAATGAAGTTGAATATATCCTCAAAATTCAGATTTGTTGACATATATTTCCTTTAGATAGAAATACATAACTTTTTTGTTTTAAAAGATAAACACCAGCTGTTTTTTTTATCAATTAATTGTCATTTCTGTTTTATATAAATGTTCTATAAATTTGTCCATTTTTTTTTCAAATTACTCGTATTTATCAAAAGTTCATGATTGTAGGGAAAAAACATCATTTTTTTGCTGTTTATTTTTCAAATTAAAAAAATTGCACTATTTATGTTTTCATGAAAATTGGTACAACATAATCTTTTTATGTAATCAACCCAAATGTCATTTTAAAAAAGAGGGGTCCATGAACTTGTTTTCAAGTAAAACCGGTTTGAATGATAAAAATCAGTTGAGAACTGCATCTTTTCCTGATAACTCACTGTTTGATGTTGCAAAAATATCAATTTACGTTAGCAACGTCATTACCTCCCCTGTAGCTGTATCGTATGCCCTTAAACTTACTAACAAGCCATTTAGTCTTTATACATGTAATACAAAAATATTTATATGATTTACCAATTGTAAAAACCATCTAACTATTGTTTGTTTACAACATATATTGAAAAAATGTGTAAAACCCCAGAATTGTGAGAACTTACATGTATCTTTTTTTAAATTATGAAGACAAGATGGCAAAAAGGGGAATAGTTTGTTCTTCTAAATCTGCATCAACAAGAAAAACATACTGCCTTAATCAGCAGTAAAAAAAACCAAACAGAGACACTTAAACATATTGACATGAAAAAAGGATTTAAATGTATTTTGAAAGTATTCAGATTTCCTGTTTAATTAATTCCTGCTTAAATTTGCTATTTCACTTCATTGATAATCATCTTTATAATAAAGCATCAAATAAAGATAAAAGAAAGGGTGAGACAACTCTCCAATACATTTATTTCCAACCAATGTTACCTGTGTCCCCTATGATTAAAGGGTGTGTCACATACAATCATGACTTAACCCTTAGACCTTAAGGTCTAAATAATTCATTTTCAGGATTTTTTTGGACACTATTATTGATGTATTCTTTAAAAAAAGTTTTTGATATTAAGCACATGGGTTCAGCAGTTTAAGCCAATGTGTCTTGGACCATTTATGATGACTTTTGACTTACAAGGTCAACTAACTGATTTTTTATTTGTCCATCCTAAAACTAATATATTCTTGACATTTTTAATTTCTTACGCACTTGAAGAGTTTGCCCTTTGGTCTATTCACATATAATAAATAGTTTAATATCTAAAAAAAACATTGTTCAGATTAACCCTAAACCATAAACATGCTACATTGCCTAGATATGACCTTTCAAGTTCACCAATGATAGGTTTTGCTCATCAAATTGTTATATATCATGAAAAACTTTCTAATCCATACCTCTTAACCATTTAATGCTTACAAATAAATTATTTAGATTCCCTAGGAGTACATGCCTCTTGTATTATAAATTGTCCAATATCATAAAAACTGTTTGATCTTCACCTTTAACCCATATAATTCATTCTGAACATGTATATGAGAACTTAGTGTAAACAATATATATACATACATCTATACAATTAAATGGATCGGAAAACAATATAACAACTTAAAACAGATCACCACAGGTTTTGTTTCAGCGGGTCCTACCCACTTCCCCCCTTTGTTCCTCTCAGGGCATTTTAGCATTATGATAATGTGGTTCTATAATTCTGTATTTGCTCAAATGTGATGCTTTAAGATATGAACTTATTTTCTTATAAAATTTATTATAAATGTGGTGCCATAAATTCTAGAATCAAAATACTTATAGTATTCTAAAATTCCTGTTTACAGAGGTGTTGTATACAATTTATCGGCAGAACACTGAATAACTTTAGGATTATAATTGTTGCAATGAAGGGGAGACAAATCATGTTTTAAATAACTAGTCATTGTTTGGCTTTTCTGTCACTGGCCCATGCTTTTGTTCTATGACATAAATGGGGTTATTAGTTCTTTTTTGATTTTCTATTGAACTTTGGCAAGTAGGTGGACTTTATATTTTACATATGGAACAATAATTTCCAATAATGAAGTCAGTATAAGTCAGTATTGTGACCTGTTGATATCTACTGTAAATTATTCTCATGGGTACCAATTTTCGTGGTTTGAGGAAAACTTGCATATTCATGGACATCTTATTTCATGGTTTTGGCAAAGTCTGCATATATTCCTTAAGAAAATTTGCACTTCGTTGAATATTTAAATTCCTGGTTTTCCTTTACCAACGAAATCCACAAACAGATGCTCCGCAGGGTGCAGCTTTATACGACCGCAGAGGTCAAACCCTGAACAGTTGGGGCAAGTATGGACACAACATTCAAGCTTGATACAGCTCTGAATTTGGATTGTGATTAAATAGTTGACACAGCATAGGTTTCTGACACAGAAAGAATGTGGTCTAATGAACTTAAAAAATTTTTTTGCTCTCGAGCAATATACTTTGCTGTTGGATATTAATACCCTCAAAGAAAAATTAATGGAGAAATTTTAATTTCTGAAATCTGTTATGAGAAAAATTGTACCCCCCCCCCCCAAATTCTTATATTTTTTTTCCCACCTCCCCCTTTCCCTTATTCCAAAAATAATCTCAATTCAATGTTTAATGGAGTTTGCAACAATAACTTCTCATTTAAATACCTCATAAAATATTAAAATATAAAATGACATACAGTCATGGTTAAAATTCATATTAAGTAATAGTAACTTCTAAAAATAATTTACAGCTAATCATCTCAAGACAATCATCATTTCTCAATACATAATTTTCAATCAGTGTAAGAGGTCATCTAACATATATATAACAGTATTTTTTAAATGAAATTGGATTTCCTCCCTTACACTGCTTTTAAATTGTCAAAATTGTCCTTTAACCAGAAAAACCCTTGTTTTCCCCCTTTTTTGACCCTAATTGCTAAATAATTTGATCCATAACCTCCCCATAACCATCCCTTGGTAGTATGGAAACTTGTGGTATAATTTCAGACAGATTTATACACTTAAACACAAGTTATTGACTGGAAACTACAAAAATGCTTATTTGGGCCCCCTTTTTTTTTGCCCCTTATTCCTAAATCTTCTGAACCCTAACCCCGAAAATCAATCCCAACTTTCCTTTTGTGGTTACATGTATAAACATTGTGTTAAAATTTTATTGATTTCTATTTACTTATACTAAAGTTATTATTCGGAAACCATGCGTCTTCGGACAACGCCACAGACAACGACATGATAGCATTATATGGTGCAAAAAACTGTTTGCGGTCGTATAAAAATTGGTATCCAACAAATATTAATGAATCCACATTACTTCCAAATGAAAATAAGAAGTTGTGGTCCTTAACAATGAGCAAAACCCAAACCACATAACAAGCTACAAAAGGCTTTTACATAAAAATGTAAAACAATTCAAGCAACAAAACTACCTGGTTTATGTAAAAAAACAATGAACGAAAATCAACATGGTATACAGCAACAAACAACAACTAAATTACAAACTCCTGACAATGTCTTTTAAGTCTTTGATGGAAAATAAAAATACATGTATTTGACTATTTTAAATGATGAATGCTGATTGCTCATCATATTCAGTAACTGATTTCTTCTAAAAAAAAAATCTTTTAACTAACTGCAAAATATGTACCAGAGCAGAAATTTAAATGAATCTGAAAATGTGATGAAAGTATGACCTAATATCATTGGCTATGTTAATATAATGCCACCGGCAGCTCAGTATAATCAAACAAACATATGAGTGGTTAAGGCAGTTATAAACGTTTTTTCCTATCATAATTCATTAATTAGGTTGAACACTGCTAGCTGGTTTCTTCTTTATCTTTGGCCCGACCATAAAATAAGAGAGGAAACATTCCTAGGAAACAGCCGATAGATACACCAACTGCTTTACCCTGCAATTATACAAGAATACAGTTAAAGTAAGAAAACCACTTTTACAAATCCTTTGCCAGTCAAATTACATTATGAGAACTTTGGAAGAATGTTATAGTGCATATTACTTGGTTTTATTTACTATTTTTTATCTATTTTTTTTTATGTAAATGTGGAAAACAAATGAGGTGTTATTTTCTGTGATTTCACTCATGTTCTGCTTGAGCAATCCTGACTGCAAAGCTTTAAGGTTTTGTTTTTGGAACTAGCTTATCAATCTGAGTATAATTCACATTCGGAAAAATATGTCTGTACTAAATGAGACTTTTATATAAATACAATATGGGTTTCCAGGAAACTGTGTTGCTCATCAGTAAAAACTCATGAACTCCAGAACAAAGTCAAAATTCTCAATTTGATTGATCATGATTTATTACAATATTAGAACTACTACTAAAATTGAGAAAGGAAATGGGGAATGTGTCAAAGCGACAACAACCCGACCATAGAGCAGACAACAGCCGAAGGCCACCAATGAGTCTTTTATTTAGCGAGATACTCCCGCACCCCGAGGTGTCCTTCAGCTGGCCCTTTAAAAAGATATGTATACTAGTTCAGTGATAATGGACGTCATACTAAACTCCGAATTATACACAGGAAACTAAAATTAAAAATCATACAAGACTAACAAAGGCCAGAGGCTGGTGACTTGGTACAGGCGCAAAATTGCGGCGGTGTTAAACATTTTTATGAGATCTCAACCCTCCCCCTATACCTCTAGCCAATGTAGAAAAGTAAACGCATAACAATACGCACATTAAAATTCAGATCAAGAGAAGTCTGAGTCCAATGTCAGAAGATGTAACATAAGAAAATAAACAAAATGACAAAAATACATTAATAACAACAGACTACTAGCAGTTAACTTTTACTATATCAAGTTTCATATCTACTGTTTGAATAGATCACATCTGATCTACATTTAGTAAGTTCTTTCTAAAAATTGATAAAAAAATTTTTTTAAAGAAAAGTAATTAAATTTCATTGACATCAATATTGTCATCAAGCTTAGTTGTTCCGCATAAGTTCAAACAACATAATTCTTTAATAACTTTATATCTTATTCAATAGCGAAACAGCTTATACAATAAAAAAATTCTAACAATTGTCCTTGAGATTCTTTGCAAAGATCGATAATATTATTTTCATGCTTGACTTGAACAAAATATTGAACGATAACAACTTTCACAGAGATCTCATCTGTATGCGGTAATATCAGTAACTAATAAGCATTTATATTTAATGAAGGGTTCACATATATCATATCAACATGTTTTCATCCTGCATATGCCATTAATTTGCAATAAGCGGTTAAAAAGCAGACATTCATCAACATCATAATCTGATGCAAAGTCATATTCATACATCAAGCACAATATAATGGACAGCATTATTCAACATGGGTTTAACTACCAGATAAGAGATGTCTCGGTAACCATTCCATACCCCTGTCAAGTTGTTAACCCTTATGGTTAGCAATAAGTAATAATTCATTATCATGTGTCAAAAGCAACAAAACAGAAATTGAGACTAAAGGCAATTAAATGACCTGTAACTTGATATAGTAAACCAAATAAACGAGTAAAACTATACAGTCTTTGTTATAAATGACTCTTACCGTGTTGGATGAATATCGTGTCTGTTTCATATCGACTTGGTCTGGTTTTAATGCAGGACCTCTCACACCAAATTTACTACAGAGAACCTCTATATAATGGGCTGACCTGAAAATAAAATCATAGCATTCAAAATATTGTATTTCAATATGGAAAGTCACTTTAAAATGTAAATTCTGAATAGAATTTATCAATAATAAATAAAAAAAATATGTGTCTTTAGGAGGCTATACCCACTTGCACTTTTGCATTTCAATGTTCAGTGAATAGAGACATATAAGGCCAAATAAAAATATATGTGTGGTTCCAGCTACCCTACCTACCCTACTTTTTAGTCTTAAAAATAGCCTACACTAAAGATGTTTTTGCAATTTTTCATTTCGCACTGTTTAAGTTAGAATGTTTCTCCCATAACCTCAATGTATTAAAAAAGAACAAAACAAAAAATCCCTACCTACATTCTCTAACATTTTTGTTTTATGTAACTGAAACCACACATACTATTTTATTTTGCCTAAAGAGCAAAACCCTTATTCTACATATTTTTTAGAAAGTCCATATCATAATGAATAATGTACTAAGTTTGAAGTTGAAGTGACCAAAACATCAGGGTTAACCGTTAACTATATCAATCCCAAAGCCTTAACCTGATACAGCCTACCGGTTCTGAGGATGTATAGAGTAATGGGCAGATATACAAATGGGTTGGAAAAGACCCAGACAGGACATAAAATCAATGTGAAATAGAAAATTAAGAAGTGTGTCAAGGTAGATAACTCTAATGTTTTATAATATAGTATTTGCAAGCTTTCATTGCTTACCTCCCTTATCACATAATACTTACCCAACACCACAAACATCTGACAGCAGATTGCCTAATGCAGCAGCTGAAATTTAAAATGATAATAAATATGAATGATAATAGTAAAATTTATACCTGGCATTGTTACAGACTAACAATTAAAGTTTTCATTTATAAATATAACAATTATTTCTTTTCTTTCCCATTCCAAGTCCAACCTCCATGTTTACATCTATGGTATATTCTCTACTGTTTGGGAAATATGAGGCAAAGCAGTAGTTTCATGCATTCCATATTTGCTTCTAACAAAATATGTCATTTTTAAGAATAATTAAGACAATGAAACCATTAAACCTGAAATTTAAGGGAAGGTGTATTTAACTTGAATGGCCATACAGTTAAAAGTTTGCACCCTACCTACATGAGCTTTTAAATATTTTAATGCAAAATTTAAAATACTTTTTTAATACATTCATTTTTAAAGTAAACAAAGCTCTTTACACATCCTCTTAGAAATATAAGGAGGAATAAAACAGATGAAAAAAGTGTTTCTGACAACAACTATGGCTTAAATCATACAAGCAGAAATACATTGTTTAAAAAAAAAAAACACTTTATTTTCCAATAGTTCTATTTTTACTTTAAAAAAAAACCAAGCAAGAGTCAATGGTGCAATTTTTAAATTTTAACAGAAAAAAGTAAAATAGAAAAAAATAGTCAGGGTATAGAAAATTGTGCTATCTGCTCACATGATGATTCATAACTTAAAACATGTCTTATACTGTCCCTGTAAGTAAAATTACTTGTCTCAAATGTATACATTGTCAACAGCAAATCACTACCAGACAATGCATAGATTGTTGCCTGTTATTCCATGCCCTTCATCATAACAAGAAGTTTTTTTTTACAAAACTTTCAATTTAAGATTCATAGGATTCTACCATGTAAATCATTTTATTGAAATGTAAAGTAAAGGAAACTGAACTATGTACATTTTATTCATTTTTCACATTTTTTGGGAATGTAATGTAACACAAAACATCTGGCTATCCGTTATAGATTAGATTACAAATTATGGCATTCTCCTGCCATTCAGTGCAAAAGAAGTCATTTTAGGTGTGTCTGAGGATTTTGTCAACAGTAAAACAGTTAATAATATTTTGTTGTTATTCAAATATTATATATACAAATGTAGATGTAAGAACGTATCCCCCAGAAAATATGGTGGAATGGAATATCTAAAATATTGGAATAATATAGAAAAATACTCTGTATGTTTCTTAACCCCTGTACAAAAAGCAAAAATGGATCAGAAATGGCATTTGTTAGAAGCAGCTTTTATTTAATTAATTAACAATATCAATTGTCATATTTATATTTATATCTTATATCTTCATGACTTGATTGGTCTTTCAAGTATTAATTAATTCTTTTTATTAACCAACTTACTACAATATGTATAGAAATGCCCATGCTTTATAAAAGGAAAATTTCGACATCTGGTCATTATGAACGGAGAAATTGCTACAGCCAGTCATTACGAGATCTCAGTCATGCATTACGAAATCTCAGTCATGCATTACGAAACCACACCCGTGCATTACGAAATCACAGTCATGCATTATGAACAGTTGAAACGGGACATCGATTAAAACAAAATGTCGTTTATTTCTGTAAATAAGTGTGACATTTTTTTTATTCTTTTTTAAACTTAATATCATAAAAATAAGTTTAATAAATGATGTTCATTAACATTGTTTTGTAACGACTTGAAACGGAAATATTTCACAGCCTTTTTCGAGAACGATTTTCGATTATTATCACTGTTTCATTTCCGTTGTTCAATCCTCAGAATGCAGACTTTACTGTCTGATTAATTCTTCCCAGCTACTTTTTATTTGCTAGATGAAATGAATTTTAATAGCATAAAATTAAGTACTTGGATGAGAAATCAGAAATTACATCTGACAGTCACAATGTTGACTAAAATTCCATGCGAAATTGAATGCGAAAAGACAAGTTGAAGTTCAGCTATGAAATTCCTGTATCTTCTTCACGGTAAGTTTTACTCTTTGTTTAATCGAAGAATAAAACCATTTAATAAAAATTTTATGAAACAGGCTTTTCTGTATTGGTCCTGTTGTAGTTTGTGGATAGCTGTATAATTTTGGATCCGAGACTCGAAGACTGTTCTTGAATGAAGTTGCCTTTATAGTTGGTTAATAAAAGTATCAATATATGGACTTTTTCATATTGGCCCTGTAACATGCCCTTGATATTAATAATGGCCTCGGACAGTTGTAATGGCCCTCGGCGTTGCCTCAGGGCCATTACAACCATCCTTGGCCATTATTAACACCTTGGGCATGTTACAGGGCCAATATGAAAAAGTCCATACATTAATACTATAATAATGTGTATCTAATATTATACTGTTGTATGTAAATTCACATTTCATAATGAAAATAAATTAATTACAAAAAAAACAACCTTTCATAGGTTATCGTCCCACTATTTATATAAAAATTGTTTCTTTAGGTAGCAATACACAGTTAGGAGTTTAGTTTCGCATTTTGGCCCCTGTGGATTTTTAAAATAGGAAAGTTATTGTGTAATAAAAATCATTTTTAGACAGATGAGTGCTAATTTAGTCTTCAAAGATGGTTTATAAGTTCATCAAGATTATTTTTTACATGTTTTATGGGCTGTTTTCTGTTTGACCATCCGTATTTTCATAGCTAGACCGGCCATCGGTCCAGAAATTAATGTACTGTTTACAAACACTCTTTTTCTACGCGAAGTTTTTGACGCAATTTTACAAAAAAATGAGATGAAAGACATATGATTTTCATTGGATTTGCTGAATGATATATGTACACAGTTTCAGAAAAGGTATTACCTCAAATGATTGAAATTCTACTTTTAACCAAATTTTGGGGAAATATATGACATCTTTCCCCCCCTTTTTGCAATATTTTATAACAAATAAATGCAGATTGTTGCCATGGATGCACCAAAAAGAAATTATATTTTACCATTTTATATACTGGATATAAAATCTATGGAAGATTCTGATTACATACATATGCCCATATATGACACAAACAGTAAGCTTGATATTGCAAGAAAGCAATGAAAAGGGGATGGTAAAATTCATAAGGGCAAATTTTAGTATTTTTTCCTAACTGTTTATTGCTACATTATGGCATACTTACCAAGCTCAGAATTGTATAATTTAAGACTTTTCATGCCACAAATCTATTGATATCTAGATTCTAAATCAACTTCTGAGTAAATTAAGTGTTTAAGAATGACAATATATGTCAATTTTATTGTTTACAGTCCTTAGCAACCAAAATTAGACATTTTGACACAAGGCTTATATTTGTACTCTATCGGCTTAACTCTTGCTTCTGATGGATTGGGCTGCATGTAGTAGCCTAAGTATTGAACGCGTTGTTTTTTTTCTTGCGAATATATCAAATTATTGTTTTTATCAAGATTTCATGTTACATTTTGGCATATATTAAATGTATAGTTAAATCAGATGTAAGAAATTGATTCCCTATCACCAAGTTTTTTAATCAAGTCTTTGGTATGCAATAAGCATAAAGATTAACATTTTTATGCTTGAAATTGCTAAATGTTATGCAATGTTGCATCATCAGAGATCTTATTAAGATATTCAACATTAAAAAACTGACAAAAGAGGTACAGTTTTTAAGATTTGGCTAAAAATTGAGGTAGAGACAAGATTTTACACTTTGACTTGGCACCTTTCTTTAAAATCAGTTTTTGTCGCGTTTCAGTGTCAACTGCTTACCTTCATAAAATATTCATTACTCAACCAATTTTCAAAAAATAAAAGGCCATTTTACTCGTATTAGCTAGCAGAACTCAGAAAATAAGTTAAAAGGGAGAATTTGAAAAAAATATTTACTATTAAGGTAGCAATACACAGTTAGGAGTTTAGTTTCGCATTTTGGCCCCTATGGATTTTTAAAATAGGAAAGTTATTGTGTAATAAAAATCATTTTTAGACAGATGAGTGCTAATCTAGTCTTCAAAGATGGTTTATAAGTTCATCAAGATTATTTTTTACATGTTTTATGGGCTGTTTTCTGTTTGACCATCCGTATTTTCATAGCTAGACCGGCCATCGGTCCAGAAATTAATGTACTGTTTACAAACACTCTTTTTCTACGCGAAGTTTTTGACGCAATTTTACAAAAAAATGAGATGAAAGACATATGATTTTCATTGGATTTGCTGAATGATATATGTACACAGTTTCAGAAAAGGTATTACCTCAAATGATTGAAATTCTACTTTTAACCAAATTTTGGGGAAATATATGACATCTTTCCCCCCTTTTTGCAATATTTTATAACAAATAAATGCAGATTGTTGCCATGGATACACCAAAAAGAAATTATATTTTACCATTTTATATACTGGATATAAAATCTATGGAAGATTCTGATTACATACATATGCCCATATATGACACAAACAGTAAGCTTGATATTGCAAGAAAGCAATGAAAAGGGGATGGTAAAATTCATAAGGGCAAATTTTAGTATTTTTTCCTAACTGTTTATTGCTACCTTATGGCATACTTACCAAGCTCAGAATTGTATAATTTAAGACTTTTCATGCCACAAATCTATTGATATCTAGATTCTAAATTAACTTCTGAGTAAATTAAGTGTTTAAGAATGACAATATATGTCAATTTTATTGTTTACAGTCCTTAGCAACCAAAATTAGACATTTTGACACAAGGCTTATATTTGTACTCTATCGGCTTAACTCTTGCTTCTGATGGATTGGGCTGCATGTAGTAGCCTAAGTATTGAACGCGTTGTTTTTTTTCTTGCGAATATATCAAATTATTGTTTTTATCAAGATTTCATGTTACATTTTGGCATATATTAAATGTATAGTTAAATCAGATGTAAGAAATTGATTCCCTATCACCAAGTTTTTTAATCAAGTCTTTGGTATGCAATAAGCATAAAGATTAACATTTTTATGCTTGAAATTGCTAAATGTTATGCAATGTTGCATCATCAGAGATCTTATTAAGATATTCAACATTAAAAAACTGACAAAAGAGGTACAGTTTTTAAGATTTGGCTAAAAATTGAGGTAGAGACAAGATTTTACACTTTGACTTGGCACCTTTCTTTAAAATCAGTTTTTGTCGCGTTTCAGTGTCAACTGCTTACCTTCATAAAATATTCATTACTCAACCAATTTTCAAAAAATAAAAGGCCATTTTACTCGTATTAGCTAGCAGAACTCAGAAAATAAGTTAAAAGGGAGAATTTGAAAAAAATATTTACTATTAAGGTAGCAATACACAGTTAGGAGTTTAGTTTCGCATTTTGGCCCCTGTGGATTTTTAAAATAGGAAAGTTATTGTGTAATAAAAATCATTTTTAGACAGATGAGTGCTAATTTAGTCTTCAAAGATGGTTTATAAGTTCATCAAGATTATTTTTTACATGTTTTATGGGCTGTTTTCTGTTTGACCATCCGTATTTTCATAGCTAGACCGGCCATCGGTCCAGAAATTAATGTACTGTTTACAAACACTCTTTTTCTACGCGAAGTTTTTGACGCAATTTTACAAAAAAATGAGATGAAAGACATATGATTTTCATTGGATTTGCTGAATGATATATGTACACAGTTTCAGAAAAGGTATTACCTCAAATGATTGAAATTCTACTTTTAACCAAATTTTGGGGAAATATATGACATCTTTCCCCCCCTTTTTGCAATATTTTATAACAAATAAATGCAGATTGTTGCCATGGATACACCAAAAAGAAATTATATTTTACCATTTTATATACTGGATATAAAATCTATGGAAGATTCTGATTACATACATATGCCCATATATGACACAAACAGTAAGCTTGATATTGCAAGAAAGCAATGAAAAGGGGATGGTAAAATTCATAAGGGCAAATTTTAGTATTTTTTCCTAACTGTTTATTGCTACCTTATTCTGAATGACAAGGCCATTTAGGGATTTATCAGCCTTTTCAAACATAAATTCAGAAAAAATTTAAATTGTTCATTAAATCTTTGATCATAAAGAAAATTATTTGTTTGTTTTGTCATTTAAATTTACTAAATTCTGATGACAACTCCTCTTGTACTGATGTTTTTGTTCTGTATTTCTGTTAACATAGAGTTAAGATTTTTCTGGACAGATTTTTGTTGTATGTTCATCTCTATACTTGTTTATATTCCACTGTTAATGATAAACTAGAGGTTTCTAGAGATTCTTTAAAGCCTGAATAGCTCACCAGGCAATAATTTGCTTTTATGATATTTATCTTTTTTATTTTTCCCAGTATAAAACTGTTTAATGCATAAAATTCAGTATATTCATGAGGCCATTTAATTTTCATTTATTGAATTGCCAGGATGACATTTATCATTTTATGTAAAAATCAGGATTAAAAATATGTTCAAGATTTTATATGACAGTATCCGTATATATTATTCCCTCCTTGATTACCAGTTTTATTGCTTATGGTTCTGTCTTTTTAATATAGATTTTAAGATAATCACTAAATCACTATAATTATTAAAAATTACTCTTAGCTGGAATAAAATGGAACTTGTTTTTATTGAAAACTGCAGTTAATATATAGATGTCTTTTGTGCTGTTATGTCATTGACATATAATCAATATCTCCTTTTATTTTAAGCAAAATTTTACTTTTCTGAAAATTTATGAAAAATAAACAATTTTAGAACCTTTTTGCACATAATATTCTGTAGTTACAGATACCTTGTGCATGTAAGAGGAGAGAAAAGACAAAAAATTAAATATGAAACTATATTAAAAGGACAAGTTGTGATGAGGGTCTTTATGGAACAAATTTACATGTCTGTTTTATAGTTGAGGTAATAAAATATTTGAAACAAGAAGTTTTCTATTTTTTACATCACAATAAAATGTAGTTTTGACGTCATAAAAAAAGCCCTTCTATAAGTTTTCATGAAAAATATATAGATTTTGATAATCTCATTAAATATTTTTTAAAAGATCTTTCATTTTCATCTTTGCACATACTTAACAATCATATTTAGCCAAAATCATATGAAATAACTCCTTTATTTGTACTCTTGAAATTACACATTTGAAAATATAGCAGAATAATATCACAACAGGCTGATTTTGTCAGTATACATTCTCGTCTATGATGCAAAAATTTTTATTTTTTTTATTGTTTACTTAAATGGGTTTTGTTTCACTACCAATTGTGGTTAATTTCCATTCAATATGTTGATAGAGATTAAGCTCTTACCTGCCATTGTTGATATGCCAAGAAGAGCACCAAAAGTAACATCTATGTATTCACCCTAAATATAAAGCAATATGTTCAGTTACTTTACAGTATGTTCAAATATAAATATAGTTTCATGTTGGATTATATCAACAAGATTAAAATTCATTGAAAATTGATTCATTTTGAATCTGGTCTTTTAGGAATCACATTGTGATCTAATGCCTAGAGAAACATAAACATTTTTTCATCAATGCATTTTTAAAAATCTAATTCAATTCTGTCATTCTTAGCTCAATTGTATTGTGTGATGAAAGCAGTTAGAGACAATTGGGACTGTATCTGTCAAGGTTCCTTTTTATAATTCGTTTATTTGTTGGTGTTCTGCGACCAAGGCTGTATCATGACTACAAGTTTTGTATTGGTGGAAGGATCTGGCATGCATGAAGAAGGAAGACAAACAAGTTGAGGTTAGAAAAAGGGTAATCCTTGTCTTTTACAATTAGAGTCTTCTATGAAGATTAAAGTTTAATTTTCAGATTAGCGAAGACTTAATCCCCATGATACATGATTTCATTCACGAAAAAAACAACTTACAACTAAGATTGATCATAAGTCATGAAAAATTCAGTATACTTACAACCAATCTTAGTCATAAGTATTTTGTGAAACCAACTCCTGAAGTGAATTCTCTTTCAAAACAATGATCAATAAAATTAGATATTACTCCAAATATTTCAGGTCAAATTTGAACAGAAAGTTAAGTTACACTCAGATATATATTTTACTTGTGTGCACCAGTATATAGATGTCTATAAACAGTGTTTTGTCTAATTTCTGTCTCTTAATGGTTTCTTAAGGAGGTTCGAGGGTGTAAAAATTTCAGAAAAAAATTAAACATTTATTTTTCATTACAAATTTTATTTATTACCTTGAGTAGTTGTTACTTTATCATATGGTACAAAAATCATCCAAAAAAATCAATTCGTGTTGGCCACAGATGAATTCAAAATTTAGATATGATTGAAAAAGCTCCAAAATATCTCCCTTTGGTGAAAAAAATGCCATTTTTTGGCATTAGAATTGAAATATCTTTTTTAACTCATCGGTGACCTATATTTTTTATTATTATTTTCAAATAAGCTGTACTTAAACTAAACTATTGTAAAATTTGAGCGATTTCTGTAATTAAGTTCTTTTATTATTCGATATTACCTCTATTTCTCCTGTTAGTTGAACAGAAAAAAGATACTTTTGCAAAAATGTATGCTTCTGTCGAAGGCAGATTGTGAGCGTAAATGAACGGTGACCCCATTTTTTAATTTTATTTTTCTATTCAGTATAAGATCAAGTTCATTTATAGAAAAATATAGCGAAATCCTATATTAAATAAAAAATCGATTTAGACCTGTAGCCCCCTTTAATAGTCAATATTTTAATACAATGGAAAATTGGTGTCTTAAATTTTCTTTGCATTGATTATTAATACACATAAATCATATTTGTTTCACATTAAACCATCAGGATTTTTTGTCTTATATTTTAAACAATCCATCATTTTCCAACATTAATGATAACCTTATAACACTTCAGAAGTCTACAATGTCTTCTATATTAAGAGTAACTAAGATGTCTATACTGATTTCTTTATAAAGTAAAAGACACAATTATCTTTTCAACTCACCGCTGTAATCATCAAGAAGTTGTCAAGGAAACCAAATCCAATAAAAGGCAATGCATTATGAATGAAAACTGAAAAATAATTCAATTTATGTAAATAAACATTCTTAAGATAGAGTTATGATTCCCTCCCCAATCGTAATTTACCACAACAGTGTTATAAATCAAATTACAGTGTCGATGGAACTGCACTTAACATATGATTGAAGAAGCCACACAAATATTGGCCATTCTGAAAGTTATATCAAGTGTTAGATACTGCAATTCCTCAAATGTATATGACTACATGAATTTCAGTATATTGTCAGCTATGATGGCTATCAGGGGTTTCCTTTTTTTACCATGGAATGAATCTGCCATTTTCATCTATAGAAGAATAAATCATCATCAGTTTTAATATAGGCCTTTCTTAAAAACTCTGAACTTTTTCTCACCAAAGGGTTTATTTATTTAAGGCATGCAATCCCTCTGTTCCAAATCATTTCCCGTTTGAAATGGGGATAATCAATTAAATTACTAAAAATCCCTTTGAAACAAACATTGAGAAAACAATTTCATTCAATCACATTGCCTTTCTCTAAAGTTGACACAATATAAACTAATTTATAAAAAAAAAAAAAAAAAAAAAAAAAAAATTACACTATCAGCATATGTCAACAAGACTTGATAATGATTTTAATTTTCTGATGTGATAAATAATTCCCTAGGTTTTTCATCTCAGTATTGATCTTAGTTTACAATAACCCATATAATTACAAATTTCAACTCATTACATTAGTGATTAGGGAATATGAGGGTACAAAGTCAGCAAGAAATTGTTATAATTAGATAGATTGACGTTTATACAGCACGCTATTCCAAGGAACTTCAAATACATTCATCACAAAGACAGAGACAATCATATCTCAATATCTAACTCCATCTTAATTGTTATTCATTTTTCGTACTGAATACAGTATGGTACTAATGAAGTACTTTAAGAGATAGATTAAAATAAGCAATTGCTAACATAAAAAAGATGTGATATGAGACAACAATTGTGCTTTTTCTGAATCCTTCTCATATATAGTTATAAAAGTTAATTGTACTATTCTAATACTATGGTAAAACCAAATACTAATAAAGTAAATCTGGACTTTTGAAATTAATGACATTCAGTAATGACAAAAAATATTGGGCTGTTTTGGCCTAATCTTTTCTGTATCCAAATTATAATAAATTGCTTTTATGAGGATAACATGGTCTAAGTTAATACTAGTTCTTATTCTTCTTCTTTGGATCAACAAGGCCTTAATACTGAAGAATACATGTGCGATTGAGAAATTACCCGGTATACAAATTCATAAAAATATTTAATAACAATTCAAGTGATTGTATATATAGAATGTGATTAAAAATATAAATTTTATGTACATGTTTTGATCTGAATTTGTTTATTTGAAGCTGAAGAGAACAGCTGATGTTAGCTGATCCTTGCAGCTGTCAACAGAGGTGGTTTTGATAGAAGTTTGAGGTAGCAAGTTCCAATAATGTTACCTCTTTTGAGCTGATCAGTTGTTGGAGGTGTTATACCAGATGAATCTGAAACAAACAAAAAAACTTAATACTACCATGAATTAAAAGTGCTGTGTGTGTCATAAGTTATATAACATGTGACTAAATAAATTTTTCTTACAATGCTGGTGACCAAATTCTTTACTTTTATCAACATTTACTTAAGCAGTTCCTTGTATAGAATTTTAATATTTTTAAACATAAATCCTTACATCTGTGTAACAGAGTTCCATAAAAGACATAATAACCTTAAACAAGTCTGATTTCATGAAATTCATGAAATTCTGATAAGTTTGAAAGAAAACAACATTCTGTATGTTTAATCAATGATGGTTATAATGCATTGCTGCACTGACTGCTACAATACAGGAAATAGAAGTTTTAACATGCTGCTCCTAACTATCAGTTGTATTTCCTGTCATTTTCTACATGGCATCACAATAGTATTTGACTATAAGGTCTATTAACTCTTACCAGGACACCAATTTGTTATTGATCAGTCATGTTTAAATGTACTAGTTCTATTTGTTCTAAACTTTCTTAATCAACATCTTGTCGTTTTATTTGTCAAACATCAACCTGTAATATTGATTGCATTTCTTAGGGTTCTTTTTAGATATCTTCCATTTATGGCATCTTCTCTGGCATTTCTTTTGATTTTTTTAATGGTTAAATTCTCTGAGAATTTAAAAAAAATGAAATAGAACAGTTCATCTTAACAGGGGTCGCTAAACAGTACAGAAAATATACCATAAACTAGAAGATCTAATAATCAACATGCTTGTCCATCCGCCAAATAAACTTTAAAACAAGAATTGACCCTCTTCATTTGTATATATTCTGTATTATGCACTTTGTATAAACCAACATGCATGCAATATGAATCCTAAAACTTGAATCAATAGTTACAATATATCTGTTGTACTAAAAAAAATGCATTGTTTCTTTGATAAATAAATGTTTTAATGGAGTAAATCATTCCATTTCTACATTTTTACATTTTTTACATTAATGTTTGGGTGTTAAACTATACTACATTTGTACTAACTCTTTCTGCACACATGATGTTAAGTAATTTCTTCAGCACAAAAAACGTATACTTTGCAAAATGGAAATCATCTGTTTATAATAGGGGAATTGGTAATACTACTAAAGGATACAAAATTAAAGCCCCACAATTGTTTCACATGCTTATACCAACTTACCTAACATTTTCATTTCACTACCTATTTATAATAAAGATAATCAGTAATGCAAACTTTTTAAACCACAAATATTTGTAACAATGTTTTTGTTGACCAACTCAACAGCATTTAACTGTTTAGTTACATCAGATCTTTCCTTTCTTATGTAACAATTAGAGAAACTGGATTTGGTTTTTCAAAACTTACAACTAAGATTGATTGTAAATACACTGAATTGTTTATGACTTTCGATCAAGCTTATTCTTTTTTGTTTTGTTTTGTGAAACCCACTCCTGGATGTTTTGGTAGATACCCTCTATATGTATTTTTCATTTGCCTTACCTGAAAATGATCATGATTAATATTGCTTTAAGGATCACTGTATAGTGAGTGCATTGCAGATATTTTATTTTAACAGGTTAAAGGAGATTACTTAATAATTCTTATATGATTTGTATATCTATAAATACTTGAATTGGATTGGTCAATTAGAATTTTTCTCTAAGTTTACACTTCGATAAACCATGTTTCCGAAACTACTTTTGTAATCTATTCATGCGCGATACACAATCTTGCAGTGATCCCGGGATTTTCAGCAAATTGAGATTAAAAAACAATTGCATAACAGTTGTGACTATTCTATAGTGCATATATAACCAAAAAATAAATAAATTTATTGCACTAAAGCTTCGAAAATGTACAAAAATTCAATTTAATAAAATTCCGCGAAATTTCATGAAGGATTTGGCGAATTTACGTCATGGCAAAACACGACGTCATACGAATGGAAATTTTCAAGGGAAAGATTATTTCGTTAGGTGCACGCTTCAAATTCGGAAAAAATTTAATTAAAATGAAGTTTTTGAGGTAGGTGCTATTTCATTTAAGATTCCGTTGTATTTATCGGACATTTATGGTTTTTAGAAAGTCAAGATGGCGGCGTACTCCTTAGTTATGACTTGCCATTGTGCTTTTGATTGGTAAATATATATAGTAGCCATTAACAAAAAAAATGTTTGGCTGAAGAATTATAAGGATTAAACACATTTTTTCTAGAGGTTATTGATGTGTAAACCAGGGCTCTTACTCACAAACTCAACATAAAAGTCCTTCGGACTTTTATTCAGTTTGTGAGTTAATCGCCCCGGTTTACACATCAATAACCTCTAGAAAAAATGTGTTTAATCCTATAATGTTTTTCAATTTGGAATTACAAAATAAGAAATTGTAAGAGTTTTTTTATTTCATTTATAAGTATGAAATAATCAATACATTATATGGCAAAAAATGAGACTGAAGACTTGTGTACGTTATATATTCTCATGAAAAAACTTAGTAATTTCCAACCTTAACACAATGCTAAAGTTCAATTTCTGTAAACTTCATTTCCCAATGTCAGTGGACATTATGTATTATCTTAACTGACCAGACTAATGTCCAAAGTCATAATAGATAAAGGGACAAGTGATGGCTTTATTGGACTTATAATTACAATTAAACTGCAGATAAACTGTATCAGTACATCATGCAGTATTTGTGATTAATCAATAATAATAAATCACTGCATACAGTCTCTCTCCTTGTAATGTTTGCCTTTAGGAAATACAACAGAACTATTAAAAATGTACAATAACTGGAGGCACAGACTTAGAAAATTATACAAACACTTCATGTTTGCATCCTCTTATAATTACCATGTATAAAGCTGTATACTGTAAATTCAGAAATTATTGCATTTATTATTGCGATTTTGTCATTTAAGACTTAAATGCGATTTTAATTTTTGCGATTTTGAGAAAAATCCTGTTTAATTCATATAAAATATTTCCAAATGGGAGTTTAAATTATTGCGTTTACAACTCAGTCGCATTTTTCGCAATAATAAAAACCTCACAATAATTTCTGAATTTACAGTATTCATATGAAAAAGTTTATGTACAAATATTACATGTATTAAGAGACAACCTATGATAAAATTCACAGAAACATTTAGAGGGGTTAAACTCTGAATATAAGGTGATGTGTGCATACAAGTTCCTTTGTAGATAGCATTCCTTACCTATATCACTTCCTAGTAAATTTTAGAAAATATTTATATAAGATTGTCAAACATTCACGTTTCCTTTTAAAATTTAAATGTACCATAGAAAATTCAGCTATTCAAAAACAGTGTATTCATATTTATTAACAAACATGCATTATTTGAAACCTTTAACAGAAACAATGTTTGTTTTCCCATATTAGATTCAAAATAAACCTTTTATATAAATAATAAGTGCCTATAAATACATAATGTAGCAACACATCAAATTCAAATGTTTTGAGTGTGAATTAACCATTTCAAAGATTATAATAAAAATTACTCAAATAAAAATAATAAATGTTTCATGAGGTGATTTTAAAAAACTATTTGGTATGCAAACAAATAAAATATTTACAATACCATGACACATTAAAGACAATGCAATATTTCACTTGACAAACTAGATTAATCTGTTGTGCAGCTTAAGGTGCTGATGATATAAAAAAATTCAGCTAAAGTTTTTGCCTACAAGTAGATCTAATTGTGCTAAACAATTGTATCATTTTCAAGATTTATAGTCTTACAATTTTAAGCAGCACTAAAAAGTTCTGTTTGAACTCTAAAAACTAAGTCAGCTGCAATAGTTTTATATCCCGATTCTAATATCAGAGGGGGAGGACAGGGATAAGGGAGACAGAGAGAAAGGGGGTAGGAGAAAAGGAGAAAGGGGGTTGGAGAAAGGAGAAAGGGGGTAGGTGAAAGGAGAGGAAGGCTGGGAGAAAGGAGAAAACGTTGGAGAAAAAAATAAAATATGAAAAAAAAAATATCTCTCTTTTTTCCGGTAAATTAAAAAAAAAAAAATAAGAAGAGGGGTAGGAGAAAGGAAAAGAAGGGTGGGAGAAGGGAGAAGGGTACCCCCTGTCCTCCCCCTCATATCACTTGGAGCTGCATGTCTGTTGAAGCTTTATGAGTATGTTTAGTGAAGTAATGTGTTCATTTGTCATGACATTGTAAATATTTTATATTTTTAGTGGGAAATCTATATAATTGTATATAAACGAAATGAAAGCTTTTGTATAAGTTAAATTTAGAAATTACTTAAAATAAAGGAATGAATCTCCCTCATGCAAAGCTCTGACTCCTTGTCCAGCTTTGGCTATACTTTTTGGTTCTTTTGGGTTTACAGCTCTTCATATTTTTAATAAGCTTTAGATTTTCAAATACTTAGGCCTCAAGCATTACTGCAAAGACATACTGTCGAAATGTGTATCTGGACAGAAAAATTGGTACTGTTTATGTTATTAAATTTAGAGGAGAGATAAAGGTGGCAGTGATTTCTAAGCAGTGTTGCAGTAGAAAAGGGAGGGGGAAATGCAGGTTCTAGTCCTGTATTGGTAGGAAGTTAAGAATAAGATATAGTGGAACATTGTTTGGGTTGATCTTTTAAGCCCACAATGATATATTTTATCAACATGATCAATACGAGATTTTACAATTAATCTGTAGTATATTTTACAATACATGTAAATGTATATGGGTTTGTTTTAAATACTAATATTGTATAATACATACAGAATAATAGGTAGTTTCGTTTTTGATACTGACTATATCATGTGGAATATCTAGACGAGCCCATTAGGGGCGAGTTACATGTAAGATATTCCACATGATAAAGTCAGTATCAAAAACGAAACTACCTATTATTCTGTTTATTGGTAATTAAGACGTCACACAATGTATTGCCTGATATTTTCAGTGATACAGCCAGTACGTTGATACTTGAAAATATTAGGCAGTAAGATCAAAGGGAAAATATACGAATTACCGATAAATACAAGTACATGTACATGAATTTCCAACAATCAATAGAGAATATTTTCTATTTCTATATCATAATTTAACATGATTTTCCATTCACCTTACATTGCACATTCGAAAGTAGCTTAAAGTATCTTATCTCCTAACCAACGCTATAAAATGGTAATTATGACTTTATTCAGTAATCAATTGTCATGATATTGGAAAAGAAATAAATATTTCAATTTCGCATCATCAAAAAGAAAAAAATTAAGGTGACTTCTGAACAACATTTTGAAATCACTGGAAAATATTTTCATATTTCTGACTTGATATAACATGTATAACCTGATTCATTATCATTTTCAACATGTTCAACAGAAAATGAAAGGTGAAATCAAAATGATGATTTAAGAAATCTCCAACTCATCCGCAGCTACAAACAATTCAAATCTTTGATCAACTAAGTGTCCTTCTAGCCTAGAATTTTAAATAAATCCTTGTTTTTAAATCAAGATGCATCTAATTCAAATACAAAGATAAGAAAAATTAAATAGACATTTGTATATATAAGTGAGGGGGAAAGGCGGAAGATAAAACAGAGAAATATATAAATATATATCTCGAGTGGCTATCATGCATGACATTGATAGATCTTAACACAAAATGTGGAGATATGAAAAACAATATATAACATTTTGTACAATGCTCACAATATTAAAAGAGTAGGAACTATTAAACTACTTTGTTATAACACAATGATCAAAAGATTTAAAGACCTCTATTAAACTACTTTGTAATACATAAATTGTACATTGTATATAAATAAAAACTGAAACAAAAGTAAAAAATAAAAAATGGGAACAAAACATATTTCTTAGTTGTTAATTATGTTTATTATGTGACAAATAACACATTTTCTGACTTGAGTGAATATAAAACTTGGATGAAAATAAAACGAATAAAAATTATAAATCCTATACATTTAAATGATCTTTTCTACGTACCTTCTGTTTTCCTTAACAAATCAAAATTCTGTAATTCTGAAAGTAGCAGATTTCTTTCCATTGGCTTTAAGGCATATACAAAGTCTTTTGCTATAGTTTGATCATCAACAGTTCCATGTAAATCTCTATAAACAGAGCTGTATTTATTGTAAGATTTTGAAATAGACACATGTGTGTATTTGTGTGTTCCTCTTGCTGAAGTGGTTTTTATTACATGAACTTTATTCTGTAAACTTTTGCACATGAAACAAACTCCACGCTGGAGTTTCAAAGTCGCAGCAGCCATAGTGTCTTTTACCTTTCAACGAAAGAAGACCATTATCGTAGAGCCTCAAGAAAATATTGATTTTATAACCTATCCTTGTTCTGTTGTCATTCGCAATGTGGCAATGTGAAAGTAGAGTTATTTCCCTTCACAAGTACACAGTGCAAGGGATCCTTTAGTGCTTTATTGACTTTCGTTTTATATTTTAAATTATCATAAATATAATGTTTAATACAAGATTCATTCAAATCATTTTTTTTGGTATTAATATATTTCTGAAGTAAACATCAAATCTGAAAACTTTCATTTATCTTCGTTAGTTTAAAATAAATATCTCTCTAAATTGAAAGTACAGATTCTCCCTATACTTCTCATGTGATTGGACAAGATGGCAGACGACGGAAGACTAACTTTGGTTTCTTTAGTGGTGTTTTTGACATTGTCAAGTGCCCTGGGCCAGACACCAGTGGTACTTTGGCATGGCATGGGTAAATTTTGCATATTTCACATATAATGCAATAAAAAATAATTACAAATTATGCAAAACAACATTACACAAGATATGAAGGTACTTTGGTAGGGCGGTTTGGTAGAAATGCGGGTTGTAGACTATTGGGTTACTTTCACGTGTTTGTACTTTTTGATATATGTGTTTTTTTTGTGCTTTTAATTAGATACTGTAAAGCAACTTATTATTGTGAGCGATTTATGATTTTGTATTTTTCTCAAGAAAAAAAAAAAAAAATCACCGCAACCATTGGCAACAATTTAAAATTTTTCGTAGATCATGTATTTTTTGTATGTCATAATCATTAGTATGTATTATATGTCTCTGGTACTGTGTTTGCTTTTTTAATGGAAATTATGATGTCGCAATGAATTTTTGATAGAAGATAAACCTTAATTACAAGGATGGATCTTTCCTTGTCTAATATCATCCAGCACACATTTGTGAATCACAAAATTAAATTTGCCAATAATAAGATTTTCGCAATTCTGAGGGATCACCTGGGCCACCCGCTGATCATTGAATAACCTGGGAATTCTGAAAATGCCCTGCTTTGACCTGGATTTCTTAGCCTTGAGATTGATTTCATTTATTAGTGACTTTCCTTTGAAATACCGGCAATTTTGTAATTTTTTCATGAACAGGAAGTTCAGCTAGCTGTGTAAACTGTCAAATTTAGTGACCCATTAAGTGCATGGCTTCATTGAACATCTTTTGTGTCAAACACACTGTTAATTAACACCAATTACCTGAGCTTTAGGTCGTAAATAATTTGTGTACAACTTGAGTTTATACTTCCCCTTTTTTGTCACCATTCAAAATTGTTCCTTATATTTACGTTTTTGGGAGTAAAATAGATTAAATCTTGTACAAATAGAATTCAAATACATATTGAAATATTACTTTACATTATTTTCATACCTTAATACAATTATAAAATAAAAAGTTGAAAAGTATTTTTTTTATCTATACTTCCTTTAACTGTTTGACTTTATCTTACTATACTCTAATTTCAATCTTGTTCTTCACATGTTTGTGCCCATTGACTGAGAAGATTTCACCTCTTTCTGCCGTCGCCATATTGGGATTTTCATAATTCCAGTTATGGTTATTAGTTTAACACCAGTGATTAATGATCAGCAAAGTAAGATCTACAAAATGTTAATAAGACCATAGCTGTCAATTGACCCCTTAAGGAGTTATTGCCCTTTAAAGACAATTTTACACAATTTTGGTCATCAAGTTTGCTAACATTTAAAAATCTTCTTCTCTGAAACTACTGGGCCAATTACCCTCAAACTTTAAATAAATGTTCCTTATGGTATCTTGTTTATAAATTGTATCCGAAGTTATGATCCATTGACAAACATGGCCACCATGGCTAAAAATAGAACATTAGGGTCAAATGCAATTTTTGGCTTATATTTCAAAAACTAAAGCTTTTAGAGCAAATCTGACAAGGGTAGAATTGTTCAATTGGTCAAGATCAATCGTCCCTGAAATGATCTAACGAATTGAACAACCCATTGTTGGGTTGCTGACACCGAATTGGTAGTTTTAACAAAATTTTGCAGTTTTTTGGTATTATCTTGAATATTATTATAGATAGATATATAAACTGTGAGCAGCAATAATGTTCAGCAAAGTAAGATCTACAAAAAAAATAATTTGACCAAAATTGTCAATTGACCCCTTAATGAGTTATTGCCCTTTAAAGACAATTTTACACAATTTGTTCATCAAGTTTGCTAACATTTAAAAATCTTCTCTGAAATACAGGGGAGCGATTCAGGCTCTTGTTAAAGCAATGAACTGAAACTTTTAACTAATTGATAGTTTTAAAGAAATGAATTCCAACATGAAAATGTTTGCATTTTATCTGAGAAGGGGCAAAGCCTTTTAGATCTTATTAAACAATAGTTTAAACACAAAGGTTCCTCAGAGAAAATTTCAGGGACTAAATTTTGTGCTTTCCTTTGACACCATTTGCTAGTATGGTCTTAAGGAACGAGGATAGTCTGTCATGAGGGGACAATAAATGGCTGATGTGTGTTAAGAGATAGCAATATCTTTTGCACTTAAAAAACACCCTTGTAGATTTTGAAAAATCACAGGCTAATGCTGCTTCAAGGCCAGCAAAGTGGAGAGGGATTTATATGAAACATGATGATGATGTTAATGTATATGCCCTTTTTAATGATGAGTTACTGTAATATAGTTTTATTGTTCAATCAGTTTCAAGTGATTCTTGTTTGATAATTCCTTAGCATAGAATTTTATTAAAAATTACATTTTCTTACTATAAAATCAATATTTTATGATTTGTTTTGTCAAAACAGAATTTTGATATTTTTCATATTATCTTTCAGGTGACAGTTGTTGTAACCCACTTAGCATGGGATCAATCAAAGGTCTGATAGAAAAACAAGTGTCCAAAGTATATGTTAAGTCCTTGGAGATTGGTGATAATATTGAAGAGGTAATATATAGTATTATTATTGCAAGGGCTTAAATATCTTCTTGCTTCAATCCACTGCACCAACATATATATATATATAGACATTTTCAAATACAGCAGTGGCGGATCCAGAAGAGGGGGTTCCGGGGGTTGAAACTGGAACCCCCCTTTTTAGATCACCTGGCCTGAAGGGCCAAGTGAGCTTTTCTTATCACATGGCGTCCGTCGTCGTTAACTTTTACAAAAATCTTCTCCTTTGAAACTACTGTGCCAAATTTAACCATACTTGGCCACAATCATCATTGGGGTATCTAGTTTAAAAAATGTGTGTGGTGACCCGCCAAACCAACCTAGATGGCCGTCATGGCTTGAAATAGAACATAAGGGTAAAATGTAGATTTTGGCTTATAACTCTGAAACCAAAGCATTTAGAGCAAATCTGACATGGGGTAAAATTGATTATCAAGTCAAGATCTATCTGCCCTGAAATTTTCAGATGAATTGGACAATCGGTTGTTGTGTGGCTGCCCTGAATTGGTAATTTCAAGGAAATTTTGCAGTCTTCGTTTATTATCTTGAATATTATTATAGATAGAGATAAACTGTAAACATCAATAATGTTTAACTAAGTAAGATCTACAAATAAGTCAACATGACCAAAATGGTCAGTTGACCCCTTAAGGAGTTATTTCCCTTTATAGTAATTTTTTTACCAATTTTTAGTAAATTTTTGTAATCTTTTACAAAAATCTTCTCCTCTGAAACTACTAGGCCAAATTTAACCAAATTAGCCACAATCATCATTCGGGAGTATCTTGTTTTAAAAATGTGTCTGGTGACCCGTCAAACCAACCTAGATGGCCGTCATAGCTAAAAATAGAACATAGGGGTAAAATGTAGATTTTGGCTTATAACTCTGAAACCAAAGCATTTAGAGCAAATATGACATTTGGAGATTTATTTTCATTGACAAGTGTACATGTTTGGGCCTGGAACATTTTATATATCAGTAGATATCCTGACTTATACCTGGGAACAGCATATCTATATGTCAATATATATGTTCCTGCTGATACTTAAATATTAAATATTAATACATTAAATATGCATTTTTGCAGAGTAATGGTTTGATATCTAGTCTGTGAAATATCTTTTATAATGAATATGGTATTTTTCATAAGATGAGAAATTTCGTTTTTTTGCATACTTCGTTTGAATTCATTTGTAAAGTAATACTATACTTATTATAGGACACTGTAAATGGCTTCTTCCTGAATTGCAATACACAAATTAGTATGGTATGCGAAATGCTGGCTAAAGACCCAAAACTGCAGAATGGTTATAATGCCATTGGATTTTCACAGGGAGGACAATTTTTGTAAGTAATAAATTAAATATGCACTTTTACAGTGTACTGCTTGGCATTCTAGCCTACGAAATATGTACAGTCGATTCCACTTAATTGCATACCGCTTAATAGCATAATTCGGTTAATTGCATACTTTTCTCCTGCACAAAACCATTTCCCATTCATCTAATGTTAAATTGTACGGTTATATGCATAGCCCCACAAGTGGCATTTCGGTTAATTGCATAGAAAATAATCGCCAGCTAGATATGCTGAGTTAAAACTAACGAGATTTTTGACCGGAAACAGCAATTTGGTAAGTATATTTTTCTTGAATGCATCATAATTTTTTTATATTATTTCACATTTACTTCTGTGTTATTTAAATAAAGTTTTAAAACAGTTTCTTTCGTGTTTATATGATTATAATTACATTAGATGTATGTTTCATTATAATACTTTATTCTGATTAGCTAACAGCACATCACGTGTTATTCCGTAAGCAATTGTATCACTCAATAAAACTTTTCATTCATGATAACACGTGGTCCCACAATAAAGTGCACAGGCGAATTAAATAAAAACAATATAAAATTCGTTTTTTCTTGATCATAACTAAACAAATGTAATTATAAGTATTGAATGCATCTTTTTGTAACTTTATAGGGTTGTAAAAGCGTTGACCGTGCGTACATTTTTAGAATGAAGCGCTTCCGCGCTTCATACAAAATGTACTTCGGTCAACGCTTTTACACCCCAATAAATTTACAAAAAGAAGCATTCAATTCTTAAAATAAAAAAGACCTCGATGTGTACACAGGTAAAGTTTCCCATATTCTATTTTAAGCCTCGAGGTCATAAAAATGTCAATCAGCTGATTGTTGTAAAAACACTTGTTGTAACCATTCTATGATCTTCTATCTCAAAAGGTGTTAATTATTGATTGCATTTCAAACATTGTTCATAGATTACATTTTGGGTGTATTTTTAAAACAATAACGCCTGCTAATTATCGGTCATATCCGAGGTCATATCCGACCATGTGCAATCTCGTAATTTGGCTAGGGGTGATCTACATTTATGTTAAATATTACAGGGCATTTATATATGGTTGAAGAATTTCATACGTCAATCTTTCATTTTTAATATTTTTTGAAAAGAACAGTTACTTAAAATTATTATATTTTCTCACTTTCAACACTCGTGTAGGGCCCCAATGTTAACTGCTTTGCATATACGAAACTAACGAGGTTAAAGTAACAGTGTTACATCACTGTGCAATCGGTAAATACTGCATATTAAAGGCAGTTCATTACACATTTATTATAGCAAATGATTATAAACTGTGTAGCATTGTTCAACAGTTTGATTTAATCAAAGCGTAACAATAAAATTTATACATCCGGGTCATTGAAACAAGGCAGTGGCTATTTGACCGGCACCGGCAAAATAGCAAATTTGCTATTTGACCGGCACCGGCCAAATAGCAAATTTGCTATTTAGCCGGCACTGAATAAAACTGTTCATTGACATGATTAGTAGATGAGACTACTATAACACACATATATATATAGTAGTCTCAACAAGGACGTATATGTTAGTTATACGTCCTTGGTCTCAGTTAGTAGAGAATAAAAAATCTTAATTATAATTTAAATCATTTTATCACAATCATGACAATATCAAGCATTAAAAATACAGAACAATCAAAAATAAAATATTAAAGATGTTTATAAGTAAATAATTTATAACTTTATGATATTAATTAAAAGCATGAAAACACATTTGTATATATACATTATAAATTATTTTTTTTTTTTAAATATTTATAAAAAAGATGATTTTTAAATCTGTGTAAAATCTATGGTTAAATATCCTGCCGTGTGATAAAAATAGTATTATGTAAAACTACATCATAAAACAGACATGACAGACGGTCACAATATTAAAAGTTGTTTGCTATAAATTTCAAATGGACTCATGATTTAACATTTGCAACATTTCCGCAAGACATTGTAAATCTATTGTTTTGAATTGAATATGTAGCTCACTTTATTTTCCAATTCGAATTTTGGGAGCTAACTCTTAGTACAAAACGATGGCGCTTACAATTTAATGAATTATCTGTCAAAATTTTATTTTTGAACTAAAAATGTTTCAAGTTTCCAAATTAAATTTCCGATGGTACATATCCGTACATCATATTCTTCTGAAAATATGTATGCAAATTTTAAATGGAGACAGCCATGTTAACCAATACTGAAATATATCACGTCATACAATGTTCATGTAAAATTTCGAAGAGTTGCGTGAACATTTCGAGAATTGTTTGAGTTTTATGTTTCGAGTTTGTTGCATGGGACAACGCTAAGTAAACGTTTTTCGGATAATCTGTGTCTTCCTAAGCCTATGGATATTATATTTTTATTCTTTCTCTATCATAATGTGAAAATTTAGAATCAATCTTTATTTTCATGTGTAATTTGAAATATTTATTTCAGCATTTCTATAAAAATTTTCCCGTCAAATATTTACTTTATGCTATTTTTCGTGGTAGTAGCAATATCTAACATTGCGTCAATACTTTTTGATTAAATCAATATTTGCAATTGAGTCCAAACAAGAGGCAGTTACAAGTTCAGGTCTTGCTGAATCAACTTGTTCCTCTGTTATCAAAATGTTGTTATTTACAGCATTTTTTGATAAATCGCTTTAAACAAACCAGTCTAACATAAAAAAAAATCCATATGGTTTTTACGGGTACACTTTTTTGGAAGACCGATCGATGACAGTTCGCCCATGACAGTTTGGGTCAAACCTTTTGGCCTTCCAGGTTTCTTGATATTTTGTGGAAGTAATATGTGCGAAACATGCCACCCACAACAATTAGAATCAAGTAGGTGCTCTTCTTGTTGAGCTGTATCTCGTTCTTCTTCTTGCGAAACTAGTTTTTGTGATTTTTCAAATATATAAGATTTGTCCTAAGTCATAAATACAGGTACATAATGTTTTTTTTTTCTAAAGGAGAGTTTAATTTTTAGAATATATTGAATTTTATAGTTAAAAGTTTAAGTGTTTATATGAGTAACAGTAACAAAAGTTTTTAAATATAAAATTTTGATATTTAATTATTGTTCTTACATTTTAATTCCAGTGAGATATAGTTTTTATCAGAGCCGGCTAAATAGCAAATTTGCTATTTTGCCGGTGCCGGTCAAATAGCAAATTTGCTATTTTGCCGTTGCCGGTCAAATAGCCACTGCCTTGAAACAAATCTATTTGTAGAACAATTTTATTTTCGTATCTCAGGTAAAGGAAAAGTCGGTACATAAATAAACAAAAACTAAATGTGTTTATAAATTTTATTGAAAGAATAAACAATGAAATAAAATGCATGACTTTTATTAGAATAAATAATCATTCAATATGTTGTAAGTGGATTATGGACGTTCATCTTTCTTCAGGATTTCCTTTACTGATCTGCACTATCTATGTCATTTGACTCCGTATTTTGGCATTTCGGATATAAGCATACTCCGCTTTATTGCATAATTTCGTCTGACAAATAGGCTATGCAAATAACCGGAATGTACTGTATTATTATAAGTTGAAATTTAGCCTTGAACTAACTTTCAATCACTTTAAGTACTGTTAGATCAGTACTTAGTGTCTGAAACTGTCTTCTGCCTTTTTAGCTCACCTGGCCCAAAGGGCCAAGTGAGCTTTTCCCATCACTTTGCGTCCGTCGTCCATCGTCCGTCGTCGTTGTTAACTTTTACTAAAATCTTCTCCTCTGAAACTACTGGGCCAAATTAAACTAAACTTGGCCACAATTATCATTGGCGTATCTAGTTTAAAAATTGTGTCCGGTGACCCGGCCAACCAACCAAGATGGCTGCCATGGCTAAAAATAGAACATAGGGGTAAAATTCAGTTTTTGGCTTATAACTCAAAAACCAAAGCATTTAGAGCAAATCTGACATGGGGAGTAAAACTGTTTACCAGGTCAAGATCTATCTGCCCTAAAATTTTCAGATGAATCGGACAATCAGTTGTTGGGTTGCTGCCCCTGAATTGGTAAATTTTAAGGAAATTTTGCTGTTTTTGGTTATTATCTTGAATGTTATTATAGATAGAGATAAACTGTAAACAGCAATAATGTACAGCAAAGTAAGATTTACAAATAAGTCAATGTGACTGAAATGGTCAGTTGACCCCTTTTTTTTCGTAAATCTTGGTTATCATTTACAAAAATCTTCTCCTCTGAAACTACTGGGCCAAATTAATCCAAACTTGGCCACAATCATCTTTGGGGTATTTAGTTTAAAAAATGTGTCCGGTGACCTGGCCATCAAATCAAAATGGCCGCCACAGCTAAAAATAGAACATAGGGGTAAAATTCAGTTTTTGGCTTATAACTCAAAAACCAAAGCATTAAGAGCAAATCTGACATGGGTAAAATTGTTTATCAGGTCAAGATCTATCTGCCCTGGAATTTTCAGATGAATCAGACAACATGTTGTTGGGTTGCTGCCCCTAAATTGGTAATTTTAAGGAAATTTTGCTGTTTTGGGTTATTATCTTGAATATTATTATAGATAGAGATAAACTGTAAACAGCAATAATGTTCAGCAAAGTAAGATTTACAAATAAGTCAAAATGATAGAAATGGTCAATTGACCCCCTAAGGAGTTATTGTCCTTTATAGACAATTTTTAACAATTTTCATAAAATTTGTAAATTTTTATTAACATTTTCCACTGAAACTACTGGGCCAAGTTCATTATAGATAGAGGTAATTGTAAGAAGCAAGACTGTTTAGTAAAGTAAGATGTACAAACACATCACCATCACCAAAACACAATTTTGTCATGAATCCATCTGCTTCCTTTGTTTAATATTCACATAGACCAAGGTGAGCGACACAGGCTCTTTAGAGCCTCTAGTTGGTTATTATCTTGAATATTATTATAGATAGAGATAAACTGTTAACAGCAATAATGTTCAGCAAAGTTAGATCTACAAATAAGTCAACATGACTGAAATGGTCAGTTGACCCCTTTAGAAGTTATTGCCCTTTATAGTCAATTTTTAACCATTTTTCGTAAATCTTAGTAATCTTTTACAAAAATCTTCTCCTCTGAAACTACTGGGCCAAATTAATCCAAACTTGGCCACAATCATCTTTATGGTATCTAGTTTAAAAAATGTGTCCGGTGATCCGGCCATCCAACCAAGATGGCTGCCATGGCTAAAAATAGAACATAGGGGTAAAATGCAGTTTTTGGCTTATAACTCAAAAACCAAAGCATTTAGAGCAAATCTGACATGGGTATAATTGTTTTTCAGGTCAAAATCTATCTGCCTTGAAATTTCCAGATGAACCGGACAACCCGTTGTTGGGTTGCTGCCCCTAAATTGGTAATTTTAAGGAAATTTTACTGTTTTGGGTTATTATCTTGAATATTATTATAGATAGAGATAAACTTTAAACAGCAATAATGTACAGCAAAGTAAGATTTACAAATAAGTCAACATGACTAAAATGGTCAATTGACCCCCTTAGGAGTTATTGTCCTTTATAGTCAATTTTAACAATTTTTATAAAATTTGTAAATTTTTACTAACACTTTCCACTGAAACTACTGGGCAAAGTTCATTATAGATAGAGATAACTGTAAGCAGCAAGAATGTTCAATAAAGTAAGACGTACAAACACATCACCATCACCAAAACACAATTTTGTCATGAATCCATCTGCTTCCTTTGTTTAATATTCACGTAGACCAAGGTGAGCGACACAGGCTCTTTAGAGCCTCTAGTTGCTAGTTATTTTTCGTGCTTAGTTCCAAACTGCTGAGTCAAACCCTTTCAAGCTGACAAAAATACACAATTTTAGTATACATAAAAGAGAACTCTTTAAGACATCAACTCATTTACGAGTTCTGGCCTGACTTAACAGTGCAATTTGCTTAAGTTATCTGAAGGTCTTTCGAAGATTTAACATTTCATTATAAAAACAGGATATGATAATTGATGTCAGATGAATATCTGAAGGTCATTCTGACATGATAAATGATGTCAGATGAATCTTCCAGCAACATAAGAAGTGACTATTTTTGAAGAGGAAAATAAAAGGTGAAGGTAAGAAATGGACTATTACAAAACCATGCTACCTAACTTCAGTTTTAACTAGTCAGTAGATTTTGGTGTAGACTGAACAATCAGAATTAGGTTAACACTTTCTTGGATGGTTTTACAATTTGCCCAAGGCCAATACTTTCTTTCTGTACTATTTTACTCTTCTTGCATTGTAAGAGTGAAGAAATTTAGAAATAGTTCAGCTCCAATAACATTTCCACAATATGCAATGCAAAAACTGATAAAATATCTGAAGTTATACATTACATTCCTAGATTTCACAGCATATGGCAATGTTTGCTATTCTACTTTTGAATCAGTGGAAACTATAGTCAATATTATATTCACAATTTCATATAATTACAGAGAATTTAAAGCACACATCAATCCATTTAAATACCTTCTTATCAATGCAACAGAAAAAGAAATACTTAAAAAATGTCTAATTAATAGAATTTTTGGATTTTTTGAAAAAAATCTTGGTAAAATAGAAAATCAATGATATTAATTGAAGCAGGTAATGAAATCTTGCTTGTTTTATTATTTTAGTATCTGATCAGTTTTTAATGCTAGTTAACAGTGCAAGTAATTGATATTAATTATGCAGAGTATTCTAAAGATTAAAAACACCAAGGTTACACAATTTATTTCCCAAAAGAAACACCATTTTAAGAGATATATTGTACAGAAATACGAAATATTTCAATAGGTTGCAAGTCAATGAAAACAAAACTTTATAGATAAGTTGCATCCTTTTCTAAATTAGTAAATTTCATGGACACATTCAAAGCCAAATTATGTAATAATCAATATTTATGTTTGCAGGATGTTAAAAATTTATGGGATTGACTTTAAGCAAAAGTATAAATTATGACTTCTGTCTTTATAAAAATTTTTACAGTGTATATGGATTTTTCTTTTTTTATGATTTTGTCCTACACATTGTTAGTTCTAATGATTGATTATGTCATTTATTTGACTATATATAACGCATGAGACAACACTTGTTATTCTGAATAATGTCTGATTAAATGTTATGTTAGATACCAGGTGCTCCATTCCATAGCAGACCAATTTCAGAGTTCCCATGGGTTTCCATAACCAATGTTTTATTTTCAACTTATTACTAAGAATTTATGTACATTTTCAGACCTCCAATGGTTGATGACTTTTCGATGTAGAGTTATGAATAGACTTTTAAAGATACCTCTAAAAACCAACAAATGGCAATACTAAAAACGGTTACAAAGCTGATATATTTGATTTTGAATTATCTTATTATACATCAAGGAATGCTTTAATCAACTTGCATGAAATTTTGGTAAATTAATTTTTACGTGAGCTCCCTTTTGATTCTTACAAATTTAGATTTTAGGTTTCAAAGTTATTGGGTTTTTGTCAATCCTGCAACTTTTGTTGCAGAAAGCTCTTCATAGGAATAGTGATCCGGCGGCGGCTACGGCACGGCTTTAGCTAACTTTTTAAAAGCTTTATATTTTAGAAGGTGTAAGACATGGATGCTTAATACTTTGTATATAGATGCCTCATGTTACGAAGTTTCTGTCAGTCACATGTTCAATGTCCTTGACCTCATTTTCATGGTTCAGTGACTACTTGAAAAAAAGTTAAGATTTTTTGTGATGTTAAATTCTCTCTTATTATAAGCAATAGGATAACTATATTTGGTAGGTGTGTACCTTGCAAGGTCCTCATGCCCATTAGACACTTGACCATGACCTCATTTCATGGATCAGTGAACAAGGTTAAGTTTTGGTGGTCAAGTTCATATCTCAGATACTATAAGCAATAGGTCTAGTATATTGGGTGTATGGAAGGACTGTAAGGTGTACATGTCCAACAGGCAGGTGTCATCTGACCTTGACCTCATTTTCATGGTTCAGTGGTTATAGTTAAGTTTTTGTGTTTTGGTTTGTTTTTCTTAAACTGTAAGCAACAGGTCAACTATATTTGTTGTATAGAAGAATTGTTAGATGTACATGTCTGCCTGGCATGGTTAATCTGACCTTGACCTCATTTTCATTGTTCAGTGGTCATCGTTTAGTTTTCTTGGTTAATGTTAAGTTTATGTGACAGTTGTAATAAAGCTTATATTTAGGACTATCAACATAATATCAATGATTAGTAAAGAAGGCAAGACATTTCGGCGTGTGCACTCTTGTATTCATTAAAAACAGGTGTTTTTCCAGTTTTTCGGACAGTAACTCAAAATAAAATTCACCAATTTGCAAGAACCTTTGTGAATTGTTTACATCTATTGATGTAAGCGTCCATTTGATTTTTATGAACTTCATATTTTATGCTTCTGATTTATGGTGTATTATTCATTTTCCCACTTACTTCCTATTGCATGATACTTTGAATATTTCAATGTTAAATGATCTCATCAATTTTCAACACACTTTTCTCTAGGAATGAACAAAATGACTGTATAGTAGCTTGACAGGGGTGATTTGTAACATGTGAGAAGACACCTCTTTCCTGTTTTCTGCAACTGAATTAATATGAGTGGGGATATATATGCTTAGCAAATAATACCTAGATGTTTTCTTGTATGGATGTGAAGTAAAGGTACAAAAGATAAATTTTATTTAAATGTATACATGATAATATGTTCATTTAATGTAGGAGAGCAGTTGCCCAGCGATGTCCCAGTCCACCCATGATTAACTTGATCTCTGTAGGAGGACAACACCAAGGTAATGACAGACATTTACATTGAATTGTATCCTAAATGTTGTATGTAAGTAAATACCTTTCTATGCTTAGAAATAATCTGTTACCACTGCAATGGTTATTTTTGACTTCATATCACAAGCTTAGAAGCAGCCCATCTCTATGAAAAACTTATTGAATGCAGACCATGCTTAATCTCTTATTTTTATAACTCTTTTTTTTACTTAACACTTTAAGTTCGCTTTAATCAACTACAAAGAACTTTTCTGACCACTTGGCATTTGTTATATGTCACAGACTTTTCAGAAACTCTTGAGCCAATTATTACCAATGTTTAAGATGGACCTCAACAAACTTATTGATTTTTGTGTATCCAATATTAAATATATGCGGACATGGCCTCTGAGTAATTAATACTCAAAACATCTTTTAAAAATCACTGGTCCTAATTTATTATAAAATTGTAGAGATGATCCTATTATGATTTTCTACAGAACTTCAGATTTTGCTTCTTATTTCTTACCTAAAAAGCAGAACCCCTCTAATCAGCAAACTCAAATTGTTTTAGGTTTTATTTAAAACCGAAAGCTTTATTCTTTGTATAGAATTAAAATTTAGATTATGTTGTTCATATGCCCCCCACCCCCCTTTTGTTCAAATTTGGTTGAAATCACTGTGGCATGTCAGGAGCGGGCCACCAGTGACCTCTTATGCTGTTAGTGGGCGGCAAGGATTTCCCTTATGAAAATTTCTGGATCTGCCCACTGCCTGAAATTTGTGATCAGGCTTCATGTGAACAAATTGATTGACAATGTGATGGGTTTTCAGATTTTTCAGTCCTTAAAGTCCCTTTTACCAAATATTTAACATAATAACCATGTATGAAATTTTTGGAACATTTTTCTTTGGCTTCATTTAAATATATCTGATATTGTATCGTGAGAACGTGCTATACTGTCTAATGCAGTTTCATATCCATTGTTCACCACTTTCCTGAAGACCTAATACTTTAAGTTTTTTTTGTTTATTAATGAGCAATGCCTCACAGTTCTAATTCGTATTTTTTGTTTCTCTAGATAAATACTCCTTTAATGACTTTGAGTTTTATACAATCTTGATGACAGAACACTTCTATAATGGATTTCCAGACACCAATTATTTGTTCAATAACATTTTATTGGAGATAAATGTTTGACAAAAAGCAATCTTTTCTAGTAATTAACCACTTGAGAATTCTCAGCAAGATATATGTCTGGAATAGATTTTTTTCAGTCTGTTAATACAATGCATATGTTTTTGTCTTCTGTAATTCAGATTCTTTCAATATGTTTTACTCTAGCTGTCTCTTTCAGTTAAAAGAATAACCGAACATGCCATTTGATATAATATAATTACAGTCTCATCAATTCTAGCAAATATAGTTATTTTCATCAAATAATTCTTGGCTTATTTGCTGAATTTTATTGTTTTGCCTACAGTCTAAAACAAAATTTGCGTCAATTTAGTATGATGGCATTTATGTTTTTTCCCCCTTATTCTACCATATTATTTTGGTTGTAAAAGTCAGGCAATTTGTTTTCTATTTTGAATGGTTTCATCAACAAATGGAAGTTTTTAACGACCTTGACTGGCTATACAGCCCTTGCACAGTCGGTATGGTTTCATAATTTATTTTAGTTGCTCGGTTATGGGTTTTGATCATTGTTAAAGGCCATTTGTGACCTATTCATCTCAACAATTTCCTTTTGGTCTTTTGGTTTATGGATAGTTTTCTCAATAATCCACATCTCCTTATTTTTGCATTTGTCCTTATATTATAATGATATGGTTCCTTTAATATTGGCTGTTCCCTAATGACTTCCTCATTACTACATTGACTGCTTCTAATTACCATTCTCTAACTTACTATATGCTGTTTTGTAACTGTTCCATACCCAGTATATACTGTTCCTTATTGAGTGTTCCCTACCCAGAATATAGTGTTCCTTATTAAGTGTTGTCTACCAGTATATACTTGTCCTTATTAAGTGTTGTCTACCAGTATATACTTGTCCTTATTAAGTGTTGTCTACCAGTATATACTTGTCCATAAAAAACTGTTGTCTACCAGTATATACTGTTCCTTATTGATTGTTCCCTACCCAGCATATAGTGTTCCTTATTAAGTGTTGTCTACCAGTATATACTTGTCCATAAAAAAGTGTTGTCTACCAGTATATACTTGTCCATATTAACTGTTGTCTACCAGTATATACTGTTCCTTATTGATTGTTCCCTACCCAGCATATAGTGTTCCTTATTAAGTGTTGTCTACCAGTATATACTTGTCCATAAAAAAGTGTTGTCTACCAGTATATACTTGTCCATAAAAAAGTGTTGTCTACCAGTATATACTGTTCCTTATTGATTGTTCCCTACCCAGAATATAGTGTTCCTTATTAAGTGTTGTCTACCAGTATATACTTGTCCATAAAAAACTGTTGTCTACCAGTATATACTGTTCCTTATTGATTGTTCCCTACCCAGCATATAGTAATCCTTATTAAGTGTTGTCTACCAGTATATACTTGTCCATAAAAAAGTGTTGTCTACCAGTATATACTGTTCCTTATTGATTGTTCCCTACCCAGCATATAGTGTTCCTTATTAAGTGTTGTCTACCAGTATATACTTGTCCATAAAAAAGTGTTGTCTACCAGTATATACTTGTCCATAAAAAACTGTTGTCTACCAGTATATACTGTTCCTTATTGATTGTTCCCTACCCAGCATATAGTGTTCCTTATTAAGTGTTGTCTACCAGTATATACTTGTCCATAAAAAAGTGTTGTCTACCAGTATATACTTGTCCATATTAACTGTTGTCTACCAGTATATACTTGTCCATAAAAAACTGTTATCTACCAGTATATACTGTTCCTTATTGATTGTTCCCTACCCAGCATATAGTGTTCCTTATTAACTGTTGTCTACCAGTATATACTTGTCCTTATTAAGTGTTGTCTACCAGTATATACTTGTCCATAAAAAACTGTTGTCTACCAGTATATACTGTTCCTTATTGATTGTTCCCTACCCAGCATATAGTGTTCCTTATTAAGTGTTGTCTACCAGTATATACTTGTCCATAAAAAAGTGTTGTCTACCAGTATATACTTGTCCATATTAACTGTTGTCTACCAGTATATACTTGTCCATATTAACTGTTGTCTACCAGTATATACTTGTCCATATTAACTGTTGTTTACCAGTATATACTTGTCCATATTAACTGTTGTCTACCAGTATATACTGTTCCGTAGTAATTGTTCCCTACCCAGTATATACTGTTCCTTATTAAGTGTTGTCTACCAGTATACTGTGGATTCATTTATTTTCATGGTTATACATTTTCGTGGATAGCAGAAAACTTGCATTTTCATGGATATTTGATTTCGTGGTTTGGCCAATCCTATTGAAAATATGTTATTTGTTAAACATTTGACCTCATGTAACCACGAAACCAACGAAAATTGGTATCCAATGAATAAAAATGAATCCAAAGTATACTGTTCCCTACCAGTATATACTGTTCCTTATTATCTGTTCCATACCAATATATAATGTACATTATTTCCTATTCCCAACCCAGTATATACTGTTCCATATTGACTGTTCCCTAGCTACCCTAGTATATATATTATTTATTGTCCCGAATTCATTGCTCCTTAATAACAATGTGCAACTGGATATTAAGCAACCATCAATCAATCAATCTTTATTAACAGTTACTCAATGAAAATTTCTCTTAAATAAAATAAATATTATGTCTAACTTAACACTTTTATGCGTGACAGTGTTTTGTTTTTGATAACATGTTTTATTGTTTATACAATTTCATGGCAATCAATTTTAATGAAAGCAGAAGTACAAGTTAACTTCATGCATGCAATTACTTTTGCAAACTAATGGAGCTTAACAAATGTTTATTCCTAGTATCAATTCTACTCTACATTGATCAGTACAGATAGCTTTTGACATACAATTTAGATTATTTAAATATAATTCGAATAGTGTATTTTTACTGGGTCATTTTCCATTTTCAAGGTGATACATGTACTTTAAAAAACTACTGTAAGTTAGATTTAAAAGAAAGGGCCAATATTAAACAAACAAAAAAACAAAAGTAAATATGATTGTGAAATGAACTTTTTGCTTCTATATGTGAAACAAGCAACAATCATCCAATCCTATGAACAGTTCATCATTTCAAATGTTACCACAGGATCTTGAGTGTTGAAAAGATAAGATATAAATTTGAGGCTTGAACATTTTCCATAGTCTATAGTCAATAGCCTACCACTGAAATTAAGAAAATGAAATGAAATACACAGGTTATTTATTTTCTTATAATTATCATGATTATTCAAAAAAGAAAAACAAAATGGGTAACGTTCTGTCTAAATAAAAAACCCTCTTCGGCTTCTGATAATTGTAGATAAAAGATATAGATAAAATCTTTAACCCTTCACCTCCTATTTTCAAATATTAAATTTGTCATAGAAATAAAGATATCAGTATATAGTTTGTTGGATTGAAAGACACACAAGCTATTAAATACAAAAGTGTCTTTTTGCTGCAAAACGATATAACATATTGTAAAAATCAGACAGTTGTTCTTGATCTCAATCTATAGGTTTAATAGATGTTTGAGTCAATATTTCAAAAGTGTAATAAATCAGTCTGCAGAAATCCAAAAGTGGATTGTCTGTCTTCTTCTATGTAATTACAACATATAAATGTTGTTTGCTATCTCTTTAAATACAGACATATAAAGTTATCATGAAGAGCCTAAGGTCAGGGTTACTAACCAGAATATTTCTTTTGTTGTAGGTGTGTATGGATTTCCTCGATGCCCTGGCGGTAATTCAACCTTGTGTGATGAGGTCAGGAGACTACTTAATCTTGGAGCTTATATAGAGTATGTGGGTTTTTTTTATTATTTCATGCAAATAAAAAACAATAGAAAACAGCAAAGAACAATGTGCAATCAGATACCATTAGATTTTTGTTCACTAAAAGTTTACTATTAACAGACACAATATGTTATTTGTTTTGATAATATAATGCATGTTTTTGCGAAGAAAAAAATATCTTATTCTGTTTCACAAAATTACATAGATCTTTAAAGGTAAAAAAACATTGACTATTTGTTTATAACTTATTTCCTTATATATCTTTTTACTTTACTTATCCTTTTCTATATTTCAGTGCAATTCAGGATAGGTAAGTTTATAAACTTCAAGGCAGCAGAGCAACAGGAACTAAAATATTAGAATTCTTTGGAATTGTAAGATAATTTTCCTCATAAACATGAATTTGATTTTTTTCAATGAAATATTGCATGAAAAAGATAAGATTTCTGCTTTTAATGGTATTTTTGGGCATGCCTGCTGCATGCTTAATTTGTCAGAATTGAACATATTCAATATGTTGTAGACAGTTTTTTTATCTGTCCAATTAGATATCATAGTTTGAGGTGAATACATGCATGTCATGACAACATTACTAATAAGTCTGATTCCCATTGTCAGTTCAAGGATGCAGGAATTCTGTTTGTTACAGTACATCAATATGTGAATCAAACATATTAAAGAACATATTTATCTTAATTCAGAAACAGAAGATGCTTTTGAGAAAGTGAAATTCCACATCTTTAAAATTATAAATGAAAGGAATGTAGAGATTATTTAGATAATTTTTTTTTCCACAGAAAATATAATAGTCTTTCCCTTCAGCAATATAGATATTAAAAACCTGATATACATGTTTTACAGGTTGGTTCAGGCTGAGTATTGGCATGACCCAATGAATGAAGATGAGTACAAGCAGAAAAGCGTTTTCTTAGCAGACATTAACCAGGAAAATGTAATATATTTAGAATTATAGATAATTAATCATTTCATATTGGTGTGAACAAAAGCATGAAGACTTTAACATTTTACCTTAAAACAATATCTCAACAAATTTATTGTTTTTTACTACTGTGTTCTGATACTAGTAACTTTAGGGCTAACAACAAATAGATGAATTTTAATGTTTTCAATTGTGTACACAGCATTGGCTGTTTGGATCAAACGGCAGATTTAGTATTCTTAAGACAAAAAAATGGATAATCTGATGTCAGTGAATTAACAATTTATTGTATGAAATATTTTAAATCAATTTCCTATTATATAAAAATACTATACAGAGATATAGATTTTGTAATTATATGTCATTAATAATTTATTTGTATAAACTTAAGAATTATTCAGGAAATGTTTGGTTTATTTTTACAATCAGGAAGGATGCTCACAGTATTATAACCATGATGATAGAAATTTTAATGTATTCAAAACAAAATGAACCCACAATAAGTTATGATATTTGTCCAAACTAAAGGCAATACATAAATGAAAACCAACTCAACCCACAATAAATTATTATATTTTCCTAGAGTCAATTGATAAAAGACGCATAACCTTACATTTTAGCCAAAAAATAAATATATTAGTTTTTATCTTTGCGTGGATGAAAGCATATTTCATTGTTCTTTGTTTTTAGAGAAAAGTGAAATTCATTGTCTCATTAACAATTATATGGCATCTTATTTTTAAAAGGAACAGTGACCTTGATCTGTGAGCTATTGACCCAAAAATCTGTAATTTTTTTCCCCCTTCCTGTCATTTTCCATAAGTGAGAAGGCTTGAACATTATCTGTTGAATCCAAACTGAATGGGTTTCTTTCCTTTCTCCTATATTTTCCATTGGTATAAGTGTTGTTATAATAATTGTAGAGAAAACTCAAGATTTTACCCAATTAGCATTTGTTTTGTACACTTTGACTGGCTGACAGACAGACAACAGCAACGACAGATGCTGCTAAAAAATATTTTTGGGAGCCCAGATATATTGTATTAATGTTATAAATTGAGTATAGAAACCTCCATTCAGACTTTGGTCACACACTCACCCTTTTGTGTAAAGGAATTTAGCCTATTAAATACATTCAATATCACATAGGGGTATCTGTGACTTATAAACAGTTACTGTTATTTCTCAGTATTTACGGTATTCAAATCAGTGTATAACTCACTATTTTACTTTGACAGAAGATGAATGCTACCTACAAGACCAATTTGATGAAAGTGAAGAATATTGCTCTTGTTAAGTTCTTGGATGATGGTATGGTACAACCCAGAGACAGTGAGGTAAGACACATTTTTATACTCTTACAAATACTATGCCAGGAAGGGATTTAGTTATGTATGGACTGAATAACATCTTTTATCGCACCGCTGGTAAAATATCACGTTGTGATTGGTTTAGCGCCGTCACATGGTGACCCTCTATGAGACCGTAAGGGGTTAGTAGATTTCATAGGGGGTTCATGACGCGTTAATGTTGACGTCATCTACTAATGTTGTTGTGTTTCATTGTTTATTTTTCAACAAAACGCAGCAGAAAAATTCCAGCGTGCGATAAATTCGTTATACGGTTAACTACTGACCCCCTACGGACCCATAGAGGGTGAATAAAATCCATAGGGGACTCGGCCTCCGGCCTCACCTCCTATGGATTTTACTAACCCTCTATGGATCCGTAGGGGGTCAGTAGCGAACCATATAACTTATAATATTTCAGGAGGAGACAACTATTATTATGAAAACGACTTTAAAATATGGACGAATAAAAGTACCTGAGTAAAAATAACAAATTAAATCAAAAGAAACACTGAATTTTGTGTAACAAATAGTGTTACATTCACCATATTATAATTCCTTTAATTGAATTATGGCTGTTCAGCACACTATCCTGTCAGCCAGTCAAAGTGTACAAAACAAATGCTAATTCTTTTTAGAATGTATGATTTAAATGATTTGTATATACTATATCTATTTACTACTTGCGATCTGTAACTGTTTATATCTTTTAATCATGGTACATGTACATTGAACTATTATGTCTATACAATTGTGTTTATATGTTGTATGTTTGCTTTTTTTCTCTTATTATTATTTTTTTTTTTTTTACTTGTATTGTATACATGTATATGAGGGCCTCAGGGAAGATTAGTAATTGTAACTAACTGTGTTTACCCTCTTTAAATAAAGAATTTATTATTATTATTATTATTATTATTATTATTATTATTATTATTATTATTATTATTATTAATTATTAATTATTAATTATTAATTATTATTATTATTATTATTATTATTATTATTATTATTATTATTATCTGTTTGACCATATTCCATTATATAAAAAAGCAAAATATAACATGCAAAACACAACAAAACAATCCTTAATGTTTGAGTCGTGACTGTAGGTGTAATACCACCATTGATTTTTCCCTATTAGTCTTTGTTAAATTGGCACTTTTAAAAAAATTGTACAGTATTTACCTTTATTTCAACCAAAGAAATACTTTGCATGTGTAAAGTTTAATCCTCTCCAGTGATACAGTGAAAATTTCACACTACATTTCATTGCATATAAGAAAATAATCATCGCCGGAAGTAAACAACCCAATTTTTACACTGTTATTTACATGTTACCTGCTTTGGTAACTACGTAACCTTAACGTTCCAAAATATTTTATAAGACCATCAAATAAAAAAAGAATGATGCTTTCAGACATCCAACATACATATTTACGACTCAGAAAAATTTAAGTGCATTGAAATGCAGGGTTAATTTTCTACAACTGTCAAATTCAAGGGAATATTTTTTTAGGCCTACTTTCGTATGCAACCGGATGTGACGTACCATGATTTGGTGGTATTACACCTAAAGAACACCTAAATGTCAAATAAACTTAATGTAATTTTTTCCCCTCCAATTGCAAGTTATTTCAAGCATAACAGTCAAGTTTTGTCTCAGTCAGAGCTCTAGTTTCAGAGAAAATCACTATAATGTAAGGCCATATCCTACGGCAATTTCAGTCTAATTTCTTCGAAAAATCCTAATTTCAGTGTATTATTATAAAATGCAGTGTTGACTAATATCTGATCATAAACTCATGATCTATGCATTCAAACAATTATATAGAATACAAAAGACAACTTTAAGATGATAAACAATTTTATTGCACCTTTTAGAGTTCATTTGAAGGTCTGTTTTGGTCTGTTTTGGTCCATTTTTCCTCCTTTCTTCCTTTTTCATCAAAACTTGATATCTTTTGTCTAAAAATTAAAACAAATGTGATTATTTCCCCACAAAAATTAAATAAATGTAATGTTAAATCAATAATTAAAGTGTTTTAGCTGAAAGAACTGTCTCTATAAATGTTAACAGTCTACACGGAAGTTTCTATAAGCCCTTATGTGTAACTCAAGTTTTTGGTCTGTTCGCCTAGTGTGACAAATAACGGTTCCCTTTCAGTCAATCATTTATTGTTACTGGTATCAAAGTCTTTTTATTTACTCATAACAGTATATTTCTAATAGATTTACACAAAGAGTCCACTTTCTTGTATTTTACATTAGAAAATTGGGAGAAAGAGTAATAAAAAAATACCTCAAAATGTTTTTAAAAAGGGTTATGTCCCTTGGAATGCTGGTACAAAAAATAATTGGTAAGAATTATAAAGTTTAAGTATGTGAGACTGGATTCTGATGTGTGTAAATCCAGGGCAAATAAGTGTTTAGATGATTTATTGTCTGTGCAAAATGTAGACGGCACAATGGCAAATTGTAAACTTTTGCGGCCAAAAAAAAACAAAAAAACATGATGATAGTTGATACTTACTTTAATGCTGAAGTGTCATCTGCAGACCAATTCACATATGAGATTTTTCAACAGAATGCTCTTCAGAACATGGTTAACACTGAAATAAAAAAAATCACATGTTGTATAAACAAATCTGTCAGGGTAATTTAAAATTTAACACAGTAAACTAAATACAGCTTTGTCTGTCCACTCATTTGACTTAGAAAACACCCGTAAACCCTCATTTCAAGGCAATTTTACCTCAAACGTGCTCTCTGTGTCTAAATCCATTCCGAATAGTCCATGTTTACAATGTATGAACTGGTTTATTAATAACTTTTAAAAATGAAAGTACAATAAGGTCACGAGTGCATATGTAGTTTCCCTAAAGAACACCTAAATGTCAAATAAACTTAATGTAATTTTTTCCCCTCCAATTGCAAGTTATTTCAAGCATAACAGTCAAGTTTTGTCTCAGTCAGAGCTCTAGTTTCAGAGAAAATCACTATAATGTAAGGCCATATCCTACGGCAATTTCAGTCTAATTTCTTCGAAAAATCCTAATTTCAGTGTATTATTATAAAATGCAGTGTTGACTAATATCTGATCATAAACTCATGATCTATGCATTCAAACAATTATATAGAATACAAAAGACAACATTAAGATGATAAACAATTTTATTGCACCTTTTAGAGTTCATTTGAAGGTCTGTTTTGGTCTGTTTTGGTCCATTTTTCCTCCTTTCTTCCTTTTTCATCAAAACTTGATATCTTTTGTCTAAAAATTAAAACAAATGTGATTATTTCCCCACAAAAATTAAATAAATGTAATGTTAAATCAATAATTAAAGTGTTTTAGCTGAAAGAACTGTCTCTATAAATGTTAACAGTCTACACGGAAGTTTCTATAAGCCCTTATGTGTAACTCAAGTTTTTGGTCTGTTCGCCTAGTGTGACAAATAACGGTTCCCTTTCAGTCAATCATTTATTGTTACTGGTATCAAAGTCTTTTTATTTACTCATAACAGTATATTTCTAATAGATTTACACAAAGAGTCCACTTTCTTGTATTTTACATTAGAAAATTGGGAGAAAGAGTAATAAAAAAATACCTCAAAATGTTTTTAAAAAGGGTTATGTCCCTTGGAATGCTGGTACAAAAAATAATTGGTAAGAATTATAAAGTTTAAGTATGTGAGACTGGATTCTGATGTGTGTAAATCCAGGGCAAATAAGTGTTTAGATGATTTATTGTCTGTGCAAAATGTAGACGGCACAATGGCAAATTGTAAACTTTTGCGGCCAAAAAAAACAAAAAAACATGATGATAGTTGATACTTACTTTAATGCTGAAGTGTCATCTGCAGACCAATTCACATATGAGATTTTTCAACAGAATGCTCTTCAGAACATGGTTAACACTGAAATAAAAAAAATCACATGTTGTATAAACAAATCTGTCAGGGTAATTTAAAATTTAACACAGTAAACTAAATACAGCTTTGTCTGTCCACTCATTTGACTTAGAAAACACCCGTAAACCCTCATTTCAAGGCAATTTTACCTCAAACGTGCTCTCTGTGTCTAAATCCATTCCGAATAGTCCATGTTTACAATGTATGAACTGGTTTATTAATAACTTTTAAAAATGAAAGTACAATAAGGTCACGAGTGCATATGTAGTTTCCCTAAATAATTTAGGTGTAATACCACCATTGATTTTTCCCTATTAGTCTTTGTTAAATTGGCACTTTTAAAAAAATTGTACAGTATTTACCTTTATTTCAACCAAAGAAATACTTTGCATGTGTAAAGTTTAATCCTCTCCAGTGATACAGTGAAAATTTCACACTACATTTCATTGCATATAAGAAAATAATCATCGCCGGAAGTAAACAACCCAATTTTTACACTGTTATTTACATGTTACCTGCTTTGGTAACTACGTAACCTTAACGTTCCAAAATATTTTATAAGACCATCAAATAAAAAAAGAATGATGCTTTCAGACATCCAACATACATATTTACGACTCAGAAAAATTTAAGTGCATTGAAATGCAGGGTTAATTTTCTACAACTGTCAAATTCAAGGGAATATTTTTTTAGGCCTACTTTCGTATGCAACCGGATGTGACGTACCATGATTTGGTGGTATTACACCTGTAAACAGCCTCAGTTTAATGAAGTATTGCTACCAAGTGAGCGGCTCTACATTTCCCCTACATTCATACTTGCAGTGATAATCAAATAATTTCTTTGTTATTTTTTAGTGGTTTGGTTTCTACAACCCAGGACAAGCAAAGACTGTATACAACCTAACCCAGTCAAAGTTATACACACAGGTAAATTCATTATTACAGTGAAATCATCAGTTTAATGTCTGGTATACCATGTCAAGGTCATCAGCCTTTTCATTTATTGCATATCTATGAGATTATTAAAGCCAGAAAGTTTGGTTAGTATGGAGCTTTGACTTTTTAAAGTTCTGTTGTCTCCTATCATCACATTTTCCTTCCATGTTAAAAAGTGTGTTGTAATTCAAGAAATGGAATAAAGCAGTCAATCATGATGCTGTTCATAGACTGAAGAGATGCTGTGTTCCATAATGTTTGGAGGGGTTTTTATTTTGGTGCAAAATATTGGTTTTAAATTTGTGTACCCCTACTCTCCCTCATCACACAAACGTAAGTTCTTTTTCAAATCAAAAGTAGATAGTTATCTTTTTTCTCCAATTTTTATCATTAAAGTAATTTGGTAATTTTTATTGTTTATAGGATTTGCTTGGTCTGAAACAGATGAATGAAGCTGGACGTCTTCATTTCTTGGCTAGTCCTGGCGATCATCTCCAATTTACAGAGGAATGGTTCATCAGCAATATTGTCAACAAATTCCTCAAATAGAACATTACAAGGATATGATGCAAACAAACATGACTGTGATTCTTCAAAAAAATTAACTTTTTTATTTTTTGAATTAAATGATGCATCAATTTGAAATACTCAATAAGTTTGTTATTATATTATTGTTAAGATCATCAGAAATTACACATATCACAGACATAACTTTAATTAAAATAAAAGAAAGGTGCAACAATAGTTATTTTATATGAGGTGAAAAGATAAACAGTTATTTTTTTTCAGATATGTATAATTCTCCACATTTTCTAAATTGTTCTAAGGTTTGCTTGTAAATATTTATTATACTAAAACATTGTTGCTTCAAATAGATGTGCAGTATCAATTTTTTTTTAAATTCCTGTTTGAATTATTAAAATTTCTTGTATATTGATCAGTTGAGAAAAATTGTCTCCCTTTAATTTCTTGAAATTTATATATTTTGTATATTTAAGAAAATTTCTTCAAACTTTCATATTTGTTGAAATGCTGTATCAGTATTCAAGTAATGTAATGATTACAGGGTACTCAATGACACACTGACATAATTACAGTTAATAGAAAAGTTATTGTTTCTAATAATAGACAAAATAAACAGGTAGATCTTGTAAAGAAATGAATTGTTCAATTAATAGAATCAGTAATGAAAGTGTCATATGTATATTTGTAATTTATGTAATTTATACTTTGTCTCTACATTTATGTCAATTTTCTATAATTTGTTTTGTAAGACTTAATTTATATAAAATAAAATTAACATTCCATTTTTCATGTTTTTCTCCAAAGCAAAAATGTATCTTATACATCCTTTCTTGCTTTTATACTCCCTTCACATATAATTGAAGGAGGTCTATACTAATTTCATTATGCCAAGTGTAATATTAATGAATCAAAGGATTAGCCAGAACTTTGTTTTGAATTTTCAGGAGACACATAACCTTTATCTGTGATTGTGTGTGTGGTATGATTGGCATAAAGACATGAGACAAGAGTGCACAAGCTGAAATGTTTCGCCTTGTTTACTATCCATTGATATTATTATGATAGTCCTAAATATAAAGCTTTACTACTGAACATGATACAAGAAAATGAGGTCAAGGTCAATGGACATGACGGAAACTTTGTAACATAAGGCATCAATATACAAAGTATGAAGCATTCAGGTCTTCTTCCTTCTAATATATACGGTAGTTTTAAGATGTTAGTTAAGGCTGCCGCCACTGCCACCAGATCACTATCCCAGGTATCCCTTTGTCCAGCTTTCTGCTACAAAAGTCGCAGGCTCAACAAAAACTATCTACCAGAGACCAAAAGAGGGTGTTTGATTGATTGTTGGTTGCTTAGCATTTAGTCTCATGCATGTTTAGATCAGGAACAAATTAAAGAACCTTAGTGAGCACGCTCACATACCCCACGTCCCCACATTGTCATTGGAGAAATTAAATAAGTATAAAAAAAAAATTGTATAAGAAAAAATATTGAATGATAATTTCCTGTCAATATACACATCTACATAGTATGTCCTTATTATCTACAAAATTTCATGAAATTCTGTTGTGTGTTTTCAGAGGAGTTGAGATGACAAACTGTTGCAGAAGTACATTGAAGCAAATAAGTTCAAAGGGGCATAACTCCTAGAAATAAAATTGAATCGTAATTTCCCGTCGATATGCACAACTACATAGTATGTCCTTATTATCTGAAAAGGTTTCATGAAATTCTGTTGTGTAGTTTCAGAGGAGTTGCGATGACAAACTGTTGCAGTAGTACATTGAAGCAAATAAGTTCAAAGGGGCGTAACTCCTAGAAATAAAATTGAATCGTAATTTCCCGTCGATATGAACAACTACATAGTATGTCCTTATTATCTGAAAAGGTTTCGTGAAATTCTGTTGTGTGGTTTAAGAGGAGTTGCGATGACAAACTGTTGCAGTAGTACATTAAGTAAATAAGTTCAAAGGGCGTAACTCCTAGAAAAAAAATTGAATCGCAATTTCCCGTCGATATGCACAACTACATAGTATGTCCTTATTATCTGAAAAGGTTTCGTGAAATTCTGTTGTGTGGTTTGAGAGGAGTTGCGATGACAAACTGTTGCAGTAGTACATTAAAGTAAATAAGTTCAAAGGGGCGTAACTCCTAGAAAAAAAATTGAATCGCAATTTCCCGTCAATATGCACAACTACATAGTATGTCCTTATTATCTGAAAAGGTTTCGTGAAATTTTGTTGTGTGGTTTGAGAGGAGTTGCGATGACAAGAAACAGGACTGACGGACTGACGGACGGACGGATGGACTGACGGACGGACAGACTGACGGACGGATGGACGGATGGACGGGTCAAAAACATTATACCCTCCGCAACTTTGTTGCGTGGGGTATAATAAACATTAAAAACAATACTGAATAGGTAATTCCTGTAATAAAGGCTTTTCCATGATGAAGGTTGGGGAAATTGAGACTGCCACTGAAAATGAGGATTTATTTGATGGGGACAGAAATTTTGCCTTGTAACAGGTAACCTACAGACCCTCAATAAAATTTTGCAAAAGTATTTAAAGTGTGGAGAATGTGGCACTCTTTTCAGATCAGATTTAACATCACCATTGTGACCAGATGTTGTTATGTACTTCCAGCACAGCCAAATGAATGCCCCACTTTGGCAAAAGCTTTACTCTTGTCAGAAGAAGACCAAAGTGACCACATTTCTATTCCCTAGTCCCCTGTGGGGTCAAAGGAAAAGGAAGTAAATCAAAGTGATGGAAATCACTCATGGAAAGATTAGAAGAGTAGTTTGAATAATTTCATATTAAAGTATGGTGGGGGAAATGAACATTAATAAAGCACTATTGAAGAAAATTGAAATTAACAGCAGGTCTTTAGAAGAAAAGTGTTTTTCCAGTATGAGGATAAAATGAGCTCAAATTAAATAATATGGCTCTCTTAATTTGCACAATTTTATTTAAACTGCAGTTTATATCTTACCCAAATAATGTTGCCTGTTCTGAACATGTTGCAAAAAAAAAAAAAAAATGCAAATAAAAAATTCTTCTATGTAAATGTTACCAACTATCCTTGTAAGACATAAAATCTAGACCAACAGTTAAGAACGTTAAAGTGTCAACAAAAATAATTTAAAAATGTTGTTTTGTGGCATTTTGTAAGTTGAAACATAGGTTATATGACATTGAATATTAAAAGTTGTAAAGTGCCTCAATTTTTAAAGTATTTTTCAACACAGGGCATTGAAAATGTACTTTTTCAATGTAAAAAGATTAAAAAACTTATTTTATTTAAATGTGGATTCTTTCTTGATTGCAAAAATATATTCAATTCTGATAAAAATTCAAATGACTAAAACAGACATTATGATTGATGGGGAATAAACTAATAAACAATGGTTTGTTATAATTAAAAGTTTTAAAATTTTAAAACTGTTTCTAGCCAAATCCTGATAAAAAAAAAATAAGTGTGAACTAATCTAAATTGTTGATTAATTACAGATGATTATTGGAAATTTAGGAGGTCGCTGGTCTAAATCAATTTTTTTTATTTAATATAGGATTTCTCTATATTTTTCTATAAATGAACTTTATCTTCTACTTAATAGAAAAATAAAATAATCAAAGAGCTGAAGAGCTCTGAGGGAAAAGACGGCCATTGTTTCAATTTTTAGGGGGATATCTTTTGATAGTCTACATACAAAGAATGAGCAAAAGAACAGCTAGAACATATAGAAAGGCTGACAATAATGAAACTAATTGTTGTTTATTGTTATTTCATTTCCTTAGTCAAGAATTCATCATAGAGACAATTTGGACCAATGAGATCTGCACCTTCTAAATGAAAACATTTGATTAAAGTTGGGAGTTAATTATCTAAAATTCAATTGAATTTAATAACTACTACAATATATTTTAGAATTTTAATTATGTACACCTGAACGGCAGGCTAAGACCATTCTCATTTTTTTGTGACAGTATTCTCAAGAAAGTGAGGACTGAAAAATCTATTCAGTTTTAATTTTCCATTTATAAAGTTCCAAGTTACAACTCTCATCACAGGGATACATACATGTTCTTATAAAATTAAATATGATTGATATAAGCTGTGTGAAGTTTGTTTCCAGATCCCACATTTTGATATATCTGTAAAATTCATGAATAAATAGCTTTAAACTACAAAAAGCAATATTTAAAAAAATTAATTAAAAAAAATGACCACTACAATAATTATGTTGGTATGCAAAATTATTTTTTAATTGATGACTACTTATCATATATATACTTAATGTGACATTTTTAGTGTTCAGATACATTAACTTTCATTTTAGTGGGTAATTACTCATCAATTGAGGTGCTCCTTAATTGGAGAAAGATTCTAAAAACACAACTTTACAGAAAGAATGAAAACTGCAGTTGCTCTCCCCAATCTCAATAGGTATAAACTACAAAAAGCAACATTTTATTTTTTTTAATTTTTTTTTAACCATTTCAATAATTATTTTGGTACTCAAAAAAAAATTATATAGAAGACTACTTATCATATACTAAATGTCACATTTTTTAAAGTGTTCAGAAACATTTACTTTGATTTTAGTGTACAATTTCTCATCAATTGAGGTGCTCCTGAATTGGAGGAAGATTCTAAAAACAGAACTTTACAGAAACAATGAAAACTGACGTTTCTCTCCCCAATCTCATGTATCCCCATTGACATTGTTACCGCGAAAGTTGACCTACAAATTATCTGATTATAGCCTCAGATTAAAGCATTGCATGTTGGTGTGTCATCAAACATCATTAGGTTTACATTTAACAAATACGGATTTTAAATTAGTATACAAATACTGTGAATGATTTTTATAATGAATAAAGGATATCCCTGTGTAGTGTGGCATTAATCCAACAATGACGTCACTAGGTTAGATATATTTAGAATATTTCGTAATACTGATTTTTCCGGACTGTAAAAGAAACGTATATAGTGTGAGGGAAAGCTCAATATACGATAATTTCACGAGAAACAGAAGGGAAATGTGAAAAAAATGTATTTAAAGTCAATCTGTTCTCCTTGTCATCAATTTCAGTACAGTATGACATTTTGAGGGGGTTTCCAAACTATCAAAACAAAATGATTGACGTGAGGGAATGATACTCTGGCCAACCCCATTAGGGAATTGACGGCTTGAAGCCGTCTTTCCCCAAAACTAGAGGCTCTAAAGAGCCTGTGTCGCTCACCTTGGTCTATGTGAATATTAAACAAAGGACGCAGATGGATTCATGACAAAATTGTGTTTTGGTGATGGTGATGTGTTTGTAAATCTTACTTTACTGAACATTCTTGCTGCTTACAATTATCTCAATCTATAATGAACTTGGCCCAGTAGTTTCAGAGGAGAAGATTTTTGTAAAAGATAACTAAGATTTACGAAAAATGGTTCAAAATTGACTATAAAGGGCAATAACTCCTAAAGGGATCAACTGACCATTTCAGTCATGTTGACTTATTTGTAAATCTTACTTTGCTGAACATTATTGCTGTTTACAGTTTATCTCTATCTATAATAATATTCAAGATAATAACCAAAAACAGCAAAATTTCCTTAAAATTACCAATTCAGGGGCAGCAACCCAACAAAGGTCGTCCGGTTCATCTGAAAATTTCAAGGCAGATAGATCTAGACCTGATAATCAATTTTACTACATGTTAGATTTGCTCTAAATGCTTTGGTTTTTGAGTTATAAGCCAAAAACTGAATTTTACCCCTATGTTCTATTTTTAGCCGTGGCGGCCATCTTGGTTGGTTGACCAGGTCACGCCACACATTTTTTAAACTAGATACCCCAATGATGATTGTGGCCAAGTTTGGTTTAATTTGGCCCAGTGGTTTCAGAGGAGAAGATTTTTGTAATAGATTACTAAGATTTACGAAAAATGGTTAAAAATTGACTATAAAGGGCAATAACTCCTAAAGGGGTCAACTGACCATTTCAGTCATGTTGACTTATTTGTAAATCTTACTTTGCTGAACATTATTGATGTTTACAGTTTATCTTTATCTATAATAATATTCAAGATAAATAACCAAAAACAGCAAAATTTCCTTAAAATTACCAATTCAGGGGCAGCAACCCAACAACAGGATGTCCAATTCATCTGTAAATTTCAGGGCAGATAGATCTTGACCTGATAATCAATTTTACTACATGTCAGATTTGCTCTAAATGCTTTGGTTTTTGAGTTATAAGCCAAAAACTGAATTTTACCCCTATGTTCTATTTTTAGCTGTAGCGGCCATCTTGGTTGGTTGGCCGGGTCACGCCACACATTTTTTAAACTAGATACCCCAATTGTGATTGTGGCCAAGTTTGGTTTAATTTGGCCCAGTAGTTTCAGAGAAGAAGATTTTTGTAAAAGATTACTAAGATTTACGAAAAATGGTTAAAAATTGACTATAAAGGGCAATAACTCCTAAAGGGGTCAACTGACCATTTCAGTCATGTTGACTTATTTGTAAATCTTACTTTGCTGAACATTATTGCTGTTTACAGTTTATCTTTATCTATAATAATATTCAAGATAAATAACCAAAAACAGCAAAATTTCCTTAAAATTACCAATTCAGGGGCAGCAACCCAACAACGGGTTGTCCGATTCATCTGAAAATTTCAAGGCAGATAGATCTTGACCTGATAATCAATTTTACTATATGTTAGATTTGCTCTAAATGCTTGGTTGGTTGACCAGGTCACGCCACACATTTTTAGCTCACCTGGCCCGAAGGGCCAAGTGAGCTTTTCTCATCACTTGGCGTCCGTCGTCCGTCCGTCGTCGTTAACTTTTACAAAAATCTTCTCTCTGAAACTACTGGGCCAAATCAAACCAAACTTGGCCACAATCATCATTGGGGTATCTAGTTTAAAAAATGTGTGGCGTGACCCGGTCAACCAACCAAGATGGCCGCCACGGCTAAAAATAGAACATAGGGGTAAAATGCAGTTTTTGGCTTATAACTCAAAAACCAAAGCATTTAGAGCAAATCTGACAGGGGTTAAAATGTTTATCAGGTCAAGATCTATCTGCCCTGAAATTTTCAGATGAATCGGTCAATCGGTTGTTGGGTTGCTGCCCCTGAATTGGTAATTTTGAGGAAATTTTGCTGTTTTTGGTTATTATCTTGAATATTATTATAGATAGAGATAAACTGTAAACAGCAATAATGTTCAGCAAAGTAAGATCTACAAATAAGTCAACATGACCAAAATGGTCAGTTGACCCGTTTAGGAGTTATTGCCCTTTATAGTCAATTTTTAACCATTTTTCGTTAATTAAAGTAATCTTTTACAAAAATCTTCTCCTCTGAAACTACTGGGCCAAATTAATCCAAACTTGGCCACAATCATCTTTGGGGTATCTAGTTTAAAAAATGTGTGGCATGACCTGGTCAACCAACCAAGATGGCCGCCACGGCTAAAAATAGAACAAAGGGGTAAAATGCAGTTTTTGGCTTATAACTCAAAAACCAAAGCATTTTGAGGAAATCTGACGGGATAAAAATGTTTATCAGGTCAAGATCTATCTGCCCTGAAATTTTCAGATGAATCAATCAATTGGTTGTTGGGTTGCTGCCCCTGAATTGGTAATTTTGAGGAAATTTTGCTGTTTTTGGTTATTATCTTGAATATTATTATAGATAGAGATAAACTGTAAACAGCAATAATGTTCAGCAAAGTAAGATCTACAAATAAGTCAACATGACCAAAATGGTCAGTTGACCCGTTTAGGAGTTATTGCCCTTTATAGTCAATTTTAACCATTTTTCATAAATTAAATTAATCTTTTACAAAAATCTTCTCCTCTGAAATTACTGGGCCAAATTAATCCAAACTTGGCCACAATCATCTTTGGGGTATCTAGTTTAAAAAATGTGTGGCGTGACCTGGTCAACCAACCAAGATGGCCGCCACTGCTAAAAATAGAACATAGGGGTAAAATGCAGTTTTTGGCTTATAACTCAAAAACCAAAGCATTTTTAGGAAATCTGACATGGGATAAAAATGTTTATCAGGTCAAAATCTATCTGCCCTGAAATTTTCAGATGAATCGGTCAATCGGTTGTTGGGTTGCTGCCCCTGAATTGGTAATTTTGAGGAAATTTTGCTGTTTTTGGTTATTATCTTGAATATTATTATAGATAGAGATAAATTGTAAACAGCAATAATGTTCAGCAAAGTAAGATCTACAAATAAGTCAACATGACCAAAATGGTCAGTTGACCCCTTTAGGAGTTATTGCCCTTTATAGTCAATCTTTAACCATTTTTCATAAATCTAAGTAATCTTTTACAAAATCTCCACTGAAACTACTAGGCCACAATCATCTTTGGGGTATCTAGTTTGAAAAATGTGTCCGATGACCTGGCCATTCAACCAAGATGGCCGCCACGGCTAAAAATAGAACATAGGGGTAAAATGCAGTTTTTGGCTTATAACTATGAATTCAAAGCATCTAGAGCAAATCTGACAAGAAGTTAAATTGTTAATCAAGTCAATATCTATCTGCCCTGAATTTTTCAGATGAATTGGACAACTGGTTGTTGGGTTGCTGCCCTCCAATTGGTAATTTTTAAAGAAATTTTGCCGTTTTTGGTTATCTTGAATACTATTATAGATAGCGATAAACTGTAAACAGCAATAATGTTCAGCAAAGTAAGATCTACAAATAAGTCAACATGACCTAAATGGTCAATTGACCCCTTAAGGAGTTATTGCCCTTTATAGTCAATTTTTAACAATTTTCATTAATTTGGTAAATATATGTAAATTTTTACCAAATATAGTTCTCTGTTACTAATGGGCAAAGTTCATTATAGATATAATTGTAAGAAGCAAAATCGTTCAGTAAAGTAAGAACTTCAAACACATCACCATCACCAAAATACAATTTTGTCATGAATCCATTTGTGTTCTTTGTTTAATATGCACATAGACCAAGGTGAGCGACACAGGCTCTTTAGAGCCTCTAGTTTAAACTAGATACCCCAATGATGATTGTGGCCAAGTTTGGTTTAATTTGGCCCAGTGGTTTCAGAGGAGAAGATTTTTGTAATAGATTACTAAGATTTACGAAAAATGGTTAAAAATTGACTATAAAGGGCAATAACTCCTAAAGGGGTCAACTGACCATTTCAGTCATGTTGACTTATTTGTAAATCTTACTTTGCTGAACATTATTGATGTTTACAGTTTATCTTTATCTATAATAATATTCAAGATAAATAACCAAAAACAGCAAAATTTCCTTAAAATTACCAATTCAGGGGCAGCAACCCAACAACAGGATGTCCAATTCATCTGTAAATTTCAGGGCAGATAGATCTTGACCTGATAATCAATTTTACTACATGTCACATTTGCTCTAAATGCTTTGGTTTTTGAGTTATAAGCCAAAAACTGAATTTTACCCCTATGTTCTATTTTTAGCTGTAGCGGCCATCTTGGTTGGTTGGCCGGGTCACGCCACACATTTTTTAAACTAGATACCCCAATTGTGATTGTGGCCAAGTTTGGTTTAATTTGGCCCAGTAGTTTCAGAGAAGAAGATTTTTGTAAAAGATTACTAAGATTTACGAAAAATGCTTAAAAATTGACTATAAAGGGCAATAACTCCTAAAGGGGTCAACTGACCATTTCAGTCATGTTGACTTATTTGTAAATCTTACTTTGCTGAACATTATTGCTGTTTACAGTTTATCTTTATCTATAATAATATTCAAGATAAATAACCAAAAACAGCAAAATTTCCTTAAAATTACCAATTCAGGGGCAGCAACCCAACAACGGGTTTTCCGATTCATCTGAAAATTTCAGGGCAGATAGATCTTGACCTGATAATCAATTTTACTACATGTCAGATTTGCTCTAAATGCTTTGATTTTTGAGTTAAAAGCCAAAAACTGCATTTTACCCCTATGTTCTATTTTTAGCCATGGCGGCCATCTTGGTTGGTTGGCCGGGTCACGCCACACATTTTTTAAACTAGATACCCCAATGATGATTGTGACCAAGTTTGGTTTAATTTGGCCCAGTAGTTTCAGAGGAGAAGATTTTTGTAAAAGTTAACGACGACGGACGATGACGACGGACGACGATGGACGACGGACGCCGGACGCAAAGTGATGGGAAAAGCTCACTTGGCCCTTCGGGCCAGGTGAGCTAAAAATGGGGTCACCGTTCATTTACGCTCACAATCTTTCTTCGAAAGAAGCATACATTTTTGTTAATGTCCTTTTTTTCTGTTGAACTAATAGGAGAAATAGCGGTAATATCGAAATAAAAAAAGAACTAAATTACAGAAATCGCTTAAATTTTACCATTATTTAGTTTATGTACAGCTTATTCGAAAACAACAATAAAAAATATAGGTCACCGATGAGTTCAAAAAGATATTTCAATTTTAATGCCAAAAAATGTCATTTTTGCACCAAAGGGAGATAATTTGGAGCTTTTTCAATGATATCCACATTTTAAAAGTCATAGTGGTCAACACAAATTGACTTTTTGGATTAATTATTGTACCATATGATAAAGTAACAACTACTAAAGCTAATTAATATAATTTGTAATGTTAATGTTTAATTTTATTCTGAAAATCTTATACCCGCGAGCCTCCTTAAGTAAATTATAGGCCTTACTTGAATACCTTTTATATATTCATATTTATATTCATATTTCATTTTTTTTTATAATATAATGTTAATCCATTATTTATTTTTCAGAAAAAATTTACAGAATCACTTTATGTAATGTAGATCAAAAGAAATAGGCAATAAATAAATCTATCATCCTTAAATATATCAAACATCTAATATATACATTTGTGTATTCAATTATGAGGTCAAATGTTTGTATATTGAGTTGTATATTAGAGTATAATTATGTAACACAGAGGGTGACATACATTCTTAAATGAACTGCTCCAAAAATATTCCCATTTTTTTCAGTTTATATGTGTATTATGTGCACATACACGAGAACTATAGGAACTATATTTCAGTGTGAATACATTTAGTAATAGTAGCTAACCTGTCATGTTGTTAGGGATGCCAGTGCCTAAGTAAAGATGTAGAACAAGTTCTAATCTTTCCAAAAACTAAAGGTCACTATATGGCATACAACAATGAGGAGCACCTATAGTGTATAGCAAGCTATAAAAGGCAACATATGCAACAATTGAAAAGGGGAAAACCAATGAACTCATTTATGCTAATAATGATGAACAAAAAATAAAATGTCAGACAGAAACCATCTCTAACAATTGAATTACAGGCTGCTGACTATTGAAAGGCACATTAAGACAGTTGGGATTTAACATGTTTGTGACACTCAACCCACCTCTCACCAGAGATAATGGTGTAAAGTTACTACATAAGAATTGTAAACTCAGATAGAAAGAGCTGGACTCATCAGATCAGGATAAAGTAAATGTTAACAAACAGACAAAAAACACAAAGCATCAAGCTAAGAGTACTCTCAGTTACCCAATGCTCACTCAAAGTGAATTTCAACTACCCAGTAGATAAACCATGTTTTCCTGGGGAAAAAAACCAATCAGTACTTCACTTCCAAAGAATTTTGTGTAAAGATTTGATATAGTCTGATAAAAGCATGACCTAGTGCAAGCCAAAACTTGTGTTTGAAATGACTGAAACAACAATGAACAAACTTACATAACCAGAAATACTGTTACAAACCAGAGAGAAACATTTTTGTAAAAATTACCCATTGTATTTCTTTACTACATCACATGATCCATAGAAAATACATTTTTAATTTTGACTGTTTTTTAATAAGCCTACTGCACTTCATCTTTTATTAAAAACAAAGTTGACATGCACACTTATATGTTTATGAATCATTGAACCTTTACTCTATACTTACTTTCTAAAGTACAAAATTTTGCCCTGTAGTGACATGTCTATTGTAAAAGATGGTATGTTGACCTCTAGATGTTTTTTAGGGTTTTTAAATTGACATCTCATTGATATAGCTTGCCTCTTAGATATATCATGTCTTCTTTCATTCAAAACCATATTTCTATGTCAACCTTTTAGTGTACATATAGTAAGGTGACCTATAGTTATTAATTTCTGTGTCATTTGGTCTCTTTTCTTTAAATAGAGTGTTGAAATCAAGAATATTGATTTACATAGTATTTACCAATTACTGTATATTCAGAAATATTTGCAAGCATTTATTATTACAATTTTTGAAAAAATTGACCAAAATGTGCTCAATTATTGCAATTTCAGTCAATCCTTCAAACAGATAAGCTATCAAAATCAAAATAAGAGCTTTCATTTTAGCAATACCTATTCAATCACAATTTTTTCAAATACATGTACCAAAATATTGCAAAAATTTCAGAATTTACAGTACCAGTTTTTTTTCAGGAACCAGAAACAAGGGAGCTCACCCTTAAATAATTAAGATGAGATTATGTTATCTAGAAAGGTGCTGTAGACATTAATGAACTACAAGATCACTTTTTACTCTTTTTATTAAGATCCAAACTTAACTATAGTAAACAAAACAAAACAAAAAACACACACAAAAGTTACAAGGTCAACAAAATGGAATGCAAGATCAAAAGATCTAATATAGTATTCAATGACTAAATGTTGGACTAGAAAAACAGTAGAAATATTTGTGTTTTTTAAAAGACAACTAAATTCTTATTATCAAATTACATATGATATAAGCAACACTATAAAAATACAAAAATATTATAAAATAAAAAAAAATATTAAAAACAAATGTAAACAACAATGTATAAAACATCTATCACAAATAAGAAATAAAGACATGTATATGAAAATTAAAAAATATTAAAATATGAGCTGAAAGTATATCAATGTAAAATATATATAATTTGATTCTCCATAAAGTCTTACATCTAAGTAACATCAGACATCTGACTAAACCTTGATATAATCTTTTTTTAAATCTTGTAAGATGTAAACATTTAGCTCACTGATGAAATGTAAAATGGTTTTTCAAAGGATGTCATCTTAATATTAAATCAATTCATTACTTAACATATAAATAATCAAAAATGGTTGATATAAAACTGTAAAATATTGATAAAATTTGGTATTACATCAATTACATCCATGAAGGAAAGTCAGTGATTTCAATTATTTTAATGCCTTGTGTAGTCTTTACGCTTGTCAAGAACTTTGAAATAATTAGTTTTTTCTAGAGAAAAATTATTGTTTATAAGTGTATCTATAGTAAAACTGATTGTCATTCACCAAAAAAAAAGATTAATCTAAAAAAAAAAAGAGTTTGATAATAAGGTCTTTCCACCTTTCCGTGGAAAGACCTATTGATTTTGTTCTGATTATTATCATTTTTTTTCCTCCGCCTAACTTTTTTTTTTGCGCTGTGTTATTGTTATATAAGATGTCGCTTATATAATTGGAATATGATATCAGACAGTTTTTACGCTTTTGAAATTAACACTGCTCAACAGAACACTATACATTGTAAGAGTTATCTCCCCAAACACTGTTTTTCTTGTGGCCACTACTCCTTCGCAACCGTAAAAGATTACGACAAAGGAGTTAGTACGGTAAGGGCCATATTTGGCCCCAATTATAAAGTTCATAGTTACAAGACAATAATTGGTTTAAGTTGCCTTAAAGACATGTGAAAATGTTAAACAGAACTATTTTTGTCAAAGTTTAATTCTAACACGTTGACTTTTACGTCCCAAAAAGGTCAAGTTAAGGGATTTTGGTGAAATTTGACAAAATCAGCTTGATTTTAACCAAATTAAGGACCAGGAAACACAGAGCGCAGGCGTCAACAAACTTAATATTAAAATAAGACTTGTAAAATGTCTTCACAAACATTATTTTAAAAGATCTGTGTTGTCGAAGTATGTGCTCTATGTTTCCTGTCCAATAATCTATGGAAATTTACCCATTTTGATTGATTTTTTCTTGAAAAATGAATATGAGTACAACTTGTGATGTCATAATAAATGCTGAAATGTACAATTTTCAACAAAATGACTTATTTCCAATCTAGTCACTGTATTAGCTATAATTTATTGTGATATTGGTAAATAAATTCGAAATTGAATTTTACACTAAAAAGTAGGCCATTTTAGGACCTTACCGAACATACTCCTTTATTTTACCAAATCGCTTGTTATATCTTCAGGATTAGGTTGGCCATTTGGACTGAAGCTATTCGGTGACTCCATATGAGAGTTATTCCCCCTTATGTATTTGATGTAAGTGATATGTATTTCTAACTGGTAAACCATAAGCTATATAGAGACCTAGGGTCTTTTGATTTGAGATCCTTGATCCAAAACAATGAAAATTAGGTAAAGGTCAAAGGTCAAAGTCATATTCTAAATTTTGATTTTGGCTTATTTTCACCTATTTTCAAAAACCATATAACATATTGACAAATTATTTCTACTAAATTGTTAGTTGCGACATGTTGTTACTTTAAAATTTTGGTTGAAAGGGTGTGTAGACAATAAATGGGAGTTTTCGCCCATCTTATATTTAGAATTAAGCGTAAAGTGATATAACTCAAACATATTAAAGACCTAGGGTCTTTTGATTTGGGGTACATGGTTTGTGACCTTGAAATTGAGGTCAAGGTTATACGTTAATAGGACTTTCTACTAGATTTTGACCTTTGCTTGAATTTCATATTTATACATCATAAAGCCATAAGAACTGACATTTTAGACTGATTTTTAATATTTTAATCTCAAAATAAATCTTTACTGGTGGAAAGACTTACAATTGTTCTCTGAACAATTGGTTTTTAATGTCTACTTATATTCTTATTATCTGATTAACAAGAAATGTACTTTTCCATCATAAACTTTTCACAACTACTGATGCTTACTGAGAAAAGATATTTTTTACAATCCCAAGTTATCTTTAACTGTTGAGCAATAACCACAATGAGCCTCAAATTAAAATAACTAAATGCTTAAATAATCTGATATAGAGTATCATTTAATTTTTCGATGTGTTTACCAATACCATTAACATATAAAATACTACTGTGTCTAACTAAATACTAGTGTAAAGGTAATTGTTAGTACAGAAGACAGTAAAAACATTGATATTTGACAGACATTTCCATGTGTATAAGCACATTTCAGGTCAAGGTCACGGAGTACAGGACATTTTTCTTCAGCAGCCAGTGTACTTGTAGAATGGTCCTCGTGAGCACAGGTACCATTAATAATTCTATGAGCTCCAGAATTCACAATACTGAAATACAAATTTATTTCAATTATGAATTTTTCTTTTAAATGAAACAGTATAATTAGTATAATATGATACCAGATTATGTTTATCCTTTCAAAGAATACTATTTGATGTTAAAATGCTTACCCTTCAGGACTACATATTTTCACAATTGGAGTAATGAGAGATAACATTATGCTACACTGTAGTAATTTGTTTTTTTCTTGACTGTTTCTGTATATCTGGGTCTTTTACAGATATTGTTTGGTTGTTGTCCCTAAATCTATCTAGTTAGAAGTTATTTGCATTGTATTGTTAATGTATTGCCATCTAATTTAATTATTTTTAATTCACCCTGACTTTTGTTGGTTTTATATCATCTGTCAGTTATTTTCACAATGACTTCAATTTTATTCAATTTTTGTATTTCTCGTAGTCTTACCTTCTTGTGATTCTACAATTAAAGTTATAAAACAAAGTCTCCCTGTAATTGTTCCAGTCCTCTATAACCAACAGATAAAGATTGGTCCTTGGAAGAGATGTTACATAGTAGAATCCTGACATACATGGTCCTGAGACATTCCCTGTCAACATACCTCTACCTACAAATAGAAATCAATATATCCCAAAGTTATCTATACTGGTCAGCATGCTGCTGATACATTCCCTGTAAATAAATCTTGACCTGTGAAAAAATAAATCATTATCTATACTCGACAACAAAAAGGAATGTATTGTCCTACTTAACATACCCACAGTTTTCATTTAATGTATCGGAAAAAACAGGAAGTAAGCGTCTGTCAGATGCTAAAAGCACATACAGTGTACCACATTACTACTGTACTCATCACAAATGAGATATTGATCCAAAAAGTGCTCACACTAACAACTCATCAATGCCAAGATGCTGACTATTATGAAGTCAATCTACTAAGTATTTTCTGAAAAAATTGACAAAATTATAAGTTGGACAGGCGGACAAGGTGATTACAATATAGGATCCATTTTTAGAATGGAGTATAATATGGTGATGAGACATTCCCTGTCATCATACCTTGACCTTATTATATAAATCATAATAACTAGTAGTATGGGCCAGAGACCTACACTGTATGGTATTAGTGAGATCTGCATGGTGTCTGTGTTAATAGAAATCTTACCTAGAGCTGTATCATTAGCACTGAAACTGACAACATCCTGGATACACCCAAACTCACTACTAAACTGAGGTATTGGACCTTTGTTTTTGAAATAATCATCTTTCTCTGCAGGATTCTTTGGTATTCCTTCCAATGTTACCTAAAAAACAATTCAAAGTAGCTTTAAAACTTTCTGAAACATCAATTATCAACAATAGACAAAAGTCTTTACAGACCAGGATTACAAATAAAAGATGATTGACCCCTTAATAATCATTTGTGGTAACAATTATGAAACAATCTAGAAAAAGCAATCAATTGTTCATATTTCAGCAGATTATGACCCAACAGCAATGAAACTAAATCATTTTTTAAAAGCTTAGCTTAATCAAAATGGCCTCTAATGTGCATGACCTATAATGGTTTACATTTATAAATTGTGACCTGGATGGAGAGTTGTCTTATTGGCACTCATACCACACCTTCTTATATCTATGTATATAAGTTAAAGCATTGAAAGAACATGGAGAGCTAGAAGTGTTTGATTCCATTGAGAAGACAGCATTGAGAAGATATCACACCATACAAATCATCAAATGAACATGAATCTAATCCTCATTACCTTTGGTTCAACTGGAGTAATTCTACATGTGCCTTGGAATTCTAAAGTTTCCTTTCTGATAAAGAATTTATGTTTGTAAATGAGATCTTTCATTACTTCTCCTTCTTTCTTTCCAAGCTGCACACCTGCATATTTACTCTTGTCTAAGTTACTAGCAGTAATAAAATCTGGATCAACAACCAAATTTGCTTTACTATCAAATAGGTAACATCTGAATAAGAGAAAATGTCATAATCATCATGTTGTTTATTGCTAACTGATTAACTTATAAACTATATGCATCTAGTCTTATTCTCAAACTCTACATACAGATTTTAAGTACTTTCATATTGTTTTTACTAGAAAAATAAGAAGAGTTTGAATGATTTCAATTTAAAAGAACAATTTGATGTAAAACAGAAACATTCATTGAATTCTACATTTCACATTTTTTTTTAAACCAAATTATCATTTTATTTCAAAGTGATATAACATAAAATAGCTTTGACACTAGCATACTATTAATAGAAGGCAAATTACAAATTTCATAACTTGCAGTTATTTTAGTTTATTCAGATTCATATAAAATAATCAGCAAATAGTTCCAACTATTCAATTCAAAAATCAAATTAAGCTGACTTTTACCTTGTTGTACAGCCTGGTTCTTTATCTGGACAATCATAAATCTGACCACAAGATTTGTTGAAATTACTAGCCTGCATACTCTCCATGATCTTATTATGGAAATCATCATATAGAATATCAAGGCCTGTAACTCCTTCTACTCTAACAGTGGCACAACGTCTATGATCAGCCAATTTGGTAGCTTTACTCAGATAACACTTCCCTAAAATAATCATACATAATATTTTTCTCTGGATTGAAAAAAATATAAATTCATAGATGAAAACTAAAAATGCCTTTTTGAAGGAAAAATTAGGCAACAGTGTTTACAATTTTCATTTACATCATGAATAAATTTTCTTGGCAATCAATCAACTGCCAAGATGAAGTGCAACAACAATTTATCATTTCTTTAAACTTATTTCTTATACTTTGGTCTTATGTATATCCATCCATCATTTTTCTTTTTCTACCAGTTAACACAATAATATTCATGTATATGAAGGTCTCATGTCACATTGAAAAGGCTGAGACCATAGTAGCAAGCATGATGTCTGGAGGTGATTTTATTCAGTTTTGCTTAAAGTATGAACCTTATAAACTATTTTTATGTTTTCTATACACATCAAATTCAGTGGAAATTATCAAATAGCCCTAATTTAATCTCTTTCAGTTGCTCTTACTTGAAAGAGTAAAAAAATTTGCTACTGCAGAGTAGACCTACTAAGGTAACCTGTCACAAAATTCATATACTTTAAATTCAGAAATTATTTCAATATTTTTATCATTGCAAAAAATGCGACAGGGTTATAATCGCAATAATTTTAACTGTCACTTTGAAATGTTTTATATGGATTTAACAGGATTTTTAACAATATGGCAAAAATTAAAATCGCATCATAGTCCAAAATGACAAAATTGCAATAAAAAATGCACGCAATAATTTTTGAATTTACAGTACTCCAGAGTGAAATAGTCTATTGCTGAAGTACCAATATATTCCAAATACAAAATCTGAATTTAATCTTAATAAGAAAGACTTTTAAAAATTTCATCAAGTTTTAGCTCCAATGTCTCTTTCATACTACCACCTAATAATTATACATTTAATGCATTTGGTATATAAAATGTTTCTTTATTATTACATACTGCTACTACAATCCGTATCCAGATCACATCTACATCCACCAGGAAGTGGGACTCCATTTTGTGATGCATTAACACATTCATCATTACTTATCACTGGCATCCCTTCAAACACAGCCTGAGATATAGTGTTGATTTTACCAACTCCTGCAGCATCCATATAGGGTGTAGATATAGATGTTTTCCATGGGGCACTACTAGTTCTTTTGTACCATGGTCTCCTACAAAAACAGATGAATATAAATAAATATATGATGATCAAAAGCATACATTTTTCACTTCATTTGAGTAAATGATAATTAACAAATATCTGGTACATGTACCAAAAAGTAAAATCACAAAAATACTGAACTCAGAGGAAAATTAAATCGGAAAGTCCCTTATCAAGGCAAAATTCAAATGACAAAACACATAAAAAACGAATGGACAACAACTGTCATATTCCTGACTTGGTACAGGCATTTTCAAAAGTAGAAAATTGTAGATTAAACCTGGTTTTATAGTGCTAAACCTCTCACTTTATACAACTTGCATTCAAGATATTGTAAATTACCCTTAAAATGTAGCACAGATGACAAATACAAATGTAATGTTCGAGGGCATTGTGTGATGGGATTGCTTCCCTTCATTAGTAGATACTTATTCAGCTGTAAGTGGTTGAGCTAATAAAGTACTTCCTTAGCTCAGTCAGTTAACACGCTGACTTGTATCACAAAGGTCCCCTGTTTATTAATATTTTATGAATAAAAAGTCAAAAGGAATAAGAATGACTGGTTATAGGCAACAACATCAATGAGACACAAATTCTTTGTTTCAAGACAACTAAGATTTAAAGTGGCTAGTTTCTCTCTACTCTGTTTTAGTATAGTTTCCTTTCTTTCCTTGTGGTTGGCATTTCCAACAGCTAAATACTGTAAATCCATAATTATTGTGAGGTTTTTATTAATGTAAATAATGTGACTTGGTCAGTATTGCAATAATAAGATCTCACAATTTTGTATCTGATACATATATACCTGTATGCAGGTTTTCATAAAATTGCAATAATTAAACTTGCATTTTTGTCTATTCTTCAACACTTGCAATAAAATGCAAGCAATAATTTCTGAATTTACAGATATATACAAGTCAGTAAGCCTAGTTTACCATTTCAGAACTTAATGCTGGACATGATAAATTTGGCGGACATTTGTCTCATTGGAAATTACACTATACCTCCTTATTCTTATATACATGTACATACTGTGTTGGATCATATGCTCTGGTTGACCTGTGACCTGGAAATGTTCTAAATACTCCACTTCTTAGACCAATGTTTGTCCATTTTACTTGATCAAGGGATTCAAATGCTCTTTTTTTCCACATTTCTTCAATTGGTTGTGTTATTAAAACATCAGCTCTGAAATCAAAACAAAAATAATAAGTTGAGCTGTGAGCTATTGCTCCCAAAGGATTACACAACTACTAGAAAGCAAGATCATTGATGGAGGTAACAATAAATCATACAGTATAGCATTTTCACATGAAGTTTGATGTCAAATTTCAGGCAGATCTAATTTATCATTCCTGTGAAAAATGTATCAATGGATTGTTTGACATACCCTAGATACTCGCTTATAAGTCGATCCAACTATAAGTCGGAGGTCATTTTTAAGCTGAAATCAGAGAAGAGCCAGTTACCAACAGGCGTGTGAATGGACAATAACGGCATGGGATTCTATTTCGAAGGAAACTGTTATAAAGTCCTTCAAGAAGTGTGGCATTTCAAATGCAATGGATGGCTCTGAAGATGATGCTCTCTACGATGATCTCATCAATTCATCAGACAACAACACTACTACAACTACTGCAGAGGTTGAACCAGAAGAAGACAGTGAATTGGACGAGATGTACGACGATATGCCACTATCTGATCTACAAATGCAACTACTTTTCCAGGAAGATAGTGATGATGATGAAGAATTCTTTGGGTTTGGACCACAGGAATCACGTGAATGATGACAATGTTGTAAACTTTTAGTGACTTCTAGTGCTAACTTATCATTGTGCTTTAACTTCATTTATTGTTTGAATCATTATGTCTCAATATATTATGAATGATTAAAATTGATCAATTCATATTTTTCGTTTGACTTTGAATTATTTAGGTTCGTGTTGGTTCATATTCGTTTATTTGGGTTATTGGTCACACACTACAAAATCATTGATGCATTAAGTAGACAACACGAGGATAAATGAAACAGTGAATGAAACAACAAACAAGATATGGATACATCTTTATTATTATCAACATAATAAATAATATATATATACACATTTTACAAACAAACATTCATTCAATGCAGAAAGAGACACAAAATGAACATAATTCTTGATTTTTACCGGTGACCAGTAACTAACTGTCTGATAACCCCCAAAAAATTACCGATTACGGCCCGACTTATATGAGGGTCAAGACAAAATCCTCAGATTTTTAAGCTGAAAAGGACCTCCGACTTATAGTCGGATCGACTTATAAGCGAGTATCTACGGTAAACAAGTATACAACATCTCCAAATCATGGAGCCATGCTAAATTGCATGATTTATTTGAATCATAAGAGTTTTGAAAATAGAAATCTTATCAATATGCAACACACTTTCAGAGTGAGGACAGCATAAAGTCTCATCCATCGATAGCCATTTACAATTGCTCACTGGTAAATCCAAAATAGGAACAATAACACATGCTTCCTGCAACAAAGATTTTGTAACAATTACCTAATCCCTTTGTGAAATTTCTGTCCAGCTTCACAGCCACGATCTGTTTCAAAACTATTTATCCATTTATGTGCTGTTAAAGTCTTTTTAGTCAAATTATCATCATATATATATTGTGTTGGATCACAATGACTTTTTGGAGGAAGAAAAATGGTAGAATATTTGTAGGATATTGTTAATTCTGGATACCGTTGTTCATTTTCCCTGATATCTAGATTTTTCACTGCATCAGGCAGCTCTTTCATTAAGTTTTTATATTCCTGAAGAAGGTTATAATAGCTCTTTGTATAACTTGATCTGTCTTCTGGCTCCTGTGATCTCCTGACAAACTAAAATATATATAGAATTTTACTTGTTTATTGTATATTATCAGTATTATAAGATATGAGGTGCAAGCAGACAAATATGCATTCCTGAAAGAAACAACACTAGATCTAAAAGCAAGTTATTTAATACAAATCTAAGCAAGAAGTATGATACTTAGTAAATAAAGGAATGCTTACCATATCCGTGTCAGCTAAACTGTAAGCAAAGGAATATTCTGATTCATTCAGTGCAGCATAGTAGTAAGTCTAAAACATACAAATTGTCAGTTACTGTAAATATACTCTACATTCAAGTACAAAATGACTGAGGAACAAAATAATAACTAAGAAATATTCTTGAGTAAACTAGTACAAATAGGCAAATTCAATTTTTGAATCAGATTTTTTATTTGTAATTTATACAATACATGTACAAGAATTTTCAGAATCTAGCATTTCATTATTCCAAGTTTGGCAGCTTACCCTTTTTCTTCCATCTTTTGCTTTTTCTATTTCTACCATGCCTTCTCTTCCAATCATCATGTTTTTAAGGACTTCAGAAAATTTACCTTGACTGTCCATCTCCAACTGGGAAACTGGTATAAATATAGGGTCTTCTAGAAGCTAAAATTTAAAACCATAAATGAAAATTCATTAAAACATTCAAATCAGTCAATTTAAATTATATCAAAAATATCACTTTGGGAATACTATACACAAATTTTCAATTAATGTACCATCATTTGACCTTGCTTTAAATTAAATGAATATCTTGCCAGTAACTATTTTGGCCATTTAAATTTCCAATTTTAAGACTATAAGATTCTAATTCTATGTCTTAAACTTGTCTTTTCTTGTAGTCAAATTTAATATAAAATATCCATACAATTAGATATTTAAAAAAAAATCATTAAGACAGTGGTAATCAACTTTATGAGTCATTTATATATTAAAATCAGCTTATGAAGGTACTTAAGTTAACCTTGATCTTAATGCAAGTATGGGCTTATATAATCATTGGAGAAGTTTCAGCAACAGTTATTGCCTTTAGATAACATTGAATAAATTGTTCATCAACTGTAAAAACATTCAGCTTATACTTTTAAAGAAAATTATTTTTTTCAAAAAAACATATTTGTACTTGGTTTAATTTCTTTTTCTTTTTTTCATTTACAAAACTTACATTTGTACTTGCTTCAGTTTTGGATGATAAATTGTCTCCCCTTGATCATTTATTAAGAAGGAAATAACATTTCCCCACTGATGTTTCTTCAGAAAGTTTTCAATTTCATCCAGTGTAGCATCTACTCCAACTACTCCTATTGTCCTAATTATAACAATTAATTATTAAATTACACAAAACATTATCTTTTAGTAATCCAATAACATAATGTGCTATGAAAATATATTCATGTGCATTTGGAAATGTTTTTTGGTAGCATGCTAGCATTGAACATATTTTAAACTGGTTTGTTTTGGCTTCTCTATCCATTCAGGATATGATTCATAGATAATAGAAATATTCAACAACAATTTCTTCTATTTTTCAAAAGAAATCTGTTTTGTGAGAAAGACAAACCATTCAGCAAATAAAATGAGGTCTTTCAAGAATGTTGGTATTTCATACAGGTCAAAATGACAGCATGGTACTTTAACAACAAAAATGTAAATAAGGTCAACTTACTTGCTATCTGAGTCTAGTTTGCTTATGACTGGGACAGCATATGTCACCATCAAACCAAGGCCCCAGGCATCTAAATAAGGTGATGTCCACAAAGGTTCTGTGCTTCTGGCATTCGATGACAAGAAATCAAAATAATTATTCATCTGTGAGATTAAATTTTCACCAGTTGTTAGTTTGGTAAAGCTGCCTCTATGACCACAAGCCAACTTGCCAGGAAACTCCTCAGCATCATCTTTGATTAAATAACTAAATAATCTTGCCTGAAAATGTGTTAAAATCATATCACTAATGACACTTAAATCTACCATTCAACAAATACATACTGGGAATCAGCCCTGAATAGTAGGCCTAATCTACTTAAAACATCAAATGTCTAAGCAAAAGAAAAATCACAAAACAAATTATATTAGAGCTCTTAACCCTTTCAACGCTACACAAAAAAATAGCAAAATGGCTGATGCTGCTGCGGTTTTTTTTTTTGTGTTCATTCAATAGAACAGTATTTTCCTTTTCAGACTGCTGTGTCTTTTTTATTACAAGAGATACAGAGAAAGTTATTGCATGAAAAATAATGAATTGTAATGTTAGGCAATTACTTCAGTTAATTTTTTTTCCTATTTTGTTGTTTTATCTGCCATGTAATAAAGAAGACACCATACACAATGTATTATGTAATCGTGGCATAAATAAGTGGCTCCGTCCTCAAAATTTTCAGTCAACCTCCGTTTTCCCCCCTTTTTCTATGTCTAGTAATGATCCATCAAATCATATTTCCCACATGAATTAAATGTAATAAACACATTGGGATAACAAGAAAACTTTTAACTAATCCTCGTTGTCAGTTTCGCCATAGAAATGCTGAATTATTTACATATTTACAGCCTCGTTTTCGATTTCCACCATTTGCATTTGTCAAAATATTTGTTTTTATTTCCCTTCTATTTTCCTTCTACTACAGTATTTTACTATAACAACTGCTGAGATTTCAAGCACAAATGAGACCTTGTATATCTTTGATTCATGCGAGGTAAAATTAGAGAGGACCTGAACGAAAACTGAATGGTTTTAAGAGTCCTGATAAAAAATCTATTGTCATCGTGGCATATGCCGCAAATAGCAGTGGCGGACAGCGTATGTCATCACAGAATATGCTGTGTATAGTGTTGAAAGGGTTAAATACATGAAAACAAATGCTTTGAGAGCATCATTAATAATAATTTTTCTTTAAAATATTAGTAAATTTTATATTGTATTTAATTACCTGTGGGTTGAGGTACTTCTGTTTCTCTTCAGCCACATCCCATACTAGTGTCCAGTTATATTTACATACAGGTCCAGGTACAAATCCACTTCTTGTATAGTAACCTGTAAGTATAACAAATACGTTTTTATACAACCTCATAAAATAGATCTCTTTTTATCTGAGAAAAAGAAGTGTAATCATGTCTGATGTATGAAGGATCATTCAAATAACTAACACTTCACCACAATTTCTCAACATTCATGATCATAGAACATAATTATAAGAACTATGCTATAATACACAATTTAGCAGATGGCTTAGTTCTTTTTGTCTTTAGTAGAATAGATCAAATTAAAACACTGTAAAATCTTTCTACCATTGATTCGATTTTTGATCAAGTCTTCTTACATGTTTTAAAAAGGAAAAAGTATTAGGTTTTTTTTTAATTATTTAGCTGAATACTTATGACAATAACTTACCAGGACCACACCTAACACTTTCAGCATCTGTATCTTTACCATCAGTGACAAATACAATAATAGACTGACATCCTGTCCTGGGACTTCTAGTAAGTAAGTCATACCCAATGGTAAACCCTTTCCTAAAAGTAAACAACAACATTGCCAATATAAGTAATATCTCCAAGGAGCATAACTCTTTTAAAATGAGTTCATTAGCACTGATTTTCATACTTGTCCAATATATTCATTACTGATATTAACCTCTGATATAAGTTTGATAAATATCTGACAAGAATTGTACACATGAGAGGGCTTACAAGGGTATTAATATTTTCAAGGGGCATAACTCTTTTCAAAGTAGTTGAACCTCACTGGTTTTCAACTTGTCAGAGTCATTGCTGATTTAAACCTCTGATATAAGTTTGATAAAAATCTGAATTGTACATATGAAAGCACTAACTAACAAAACTAGACAGTAGGGCCCTATCTAGGATTTTTTGAGAGGGAGAAGTGATTCTCCTCTCATGAGAGAGTTGGAAGAAGTGGTCAATTTCTTGGAGAAGTGAAATTCCATTACGTTTCGTTTGCATAGTGTTCTCGTGCACATCATTAAGGGAAAATTGTTTTATTTGTGCAATAAAAAATTTACTTGCAGTGTTTTATATGATTATAATATTGTATAAATGTATGAATTGAAAATTCTTAGTGATCATGCAACATCCTCAGATGAAAATCATCGTAAATTGATAACTTAAACAAACACACAATATCTCGTTTCAATAGTTTTGAATGTTAAATCCATGGATGTTCAAAGTCACCATTATATTTATTTCATTTAAAAGTCAACAGTATTAGTCCTAGGTCATTACAAAAATTTCAATTTTCCTTCTCAGTCGCAATTTTTGTTTGGTTTCGTTTACCTGTGAGACTTGTAAAATTCAAGATGTCTCCCTTTTATCGATTTTGATAGTGATTTGACTTCATTGTGAAGTCAGACTCCTGGCGAGATTTAGCGATTTACAAGATTCCTTGGTGACTTAAATCTATTTAAAGAAAACAGAAATATACAAAGAAAGCTGCTACATACTCAAGTTCACTTGTGCCACCTGCTTTAAGCTTCTGTATTTTTTCTATAATATCTTTACGATGAGCATTGGTAGCAGGCACTAACTTTTCTTCACGACAACTAAGAACATCTGTAGAATATGCATGCCACCTGCAATAACATAAAAAATGTCCACTGTAATTTATGTTTGGTTCAAGATGTTTGGTTTTATAAGTAAACATTTTTTTTTATATGAACATGTAATTGCAATCAACTGTTTGAACCACTTTGAGATAGTAAAACACTGAACCCTGATACCCAAACACTGGCACATCTATGTACATGGGAGATCTCCCCAAAAGAAATACCCAAACACTGGCACATCTATGTACATTGGAGTTCTCCCCAAAGAAATACCCAAACACTGGCACATCCATATATGTACATGAGAGTTCTCCCTAAAAGAAATACCCAAACACTGGCTCATCTATCTACATCTCCCCAAAAGAAATATCCAAACACTGGCACATCTATGTACATGGGAAATCTCCCCAAAAAGAGAGGCACATCTATGTACATGGGAGATCTCCTAAAAAAAATTACAATGCCATAGTATAAACTTTTTTCAAGGTTTTAATCTACATATACACTTACTTGCCAACATCATCCCAGTATGAGTCTCTGGCACATATAACACTAACATAGTCCTGTTTTGTCAATGTGTTAATCACAGTTTTGGCTACACCTTTAGCTATACTGAATTTTTCACCATCCATTGAAAGACTAAAAAAAATAACTGAAACATTACATCTGCAAAGTAAATCAGTTTTTTGCCCATGATACAAGTTAGTACATGCAACTTATAGTTCTTTATTTCCTTCAAAGAGGAAACTTTTGAGATTTACATTAACGTCTGTTTTACAAACTAAAACATTCCAAGATGTCAAATATACATTTCTGTATGAATAACATACTTTGCAATATTCACAGGGCTTTCCCTTAAAATTGAAGTAGTAGGCTGAATTACAATTATAGGTGGTGTAACAGGCGTTCGGCGAAGCTGGACGCCCACCAAGCTGTTAGCTTGGTGCTTTACTGCAGGGGGTGGGGTGGCCGCTCAAGGCCCCCAGAAGCTCTGGCAAAAAATAGAGCAAAATCCTGCATTCTTACAATCTCCTGGCACCTAATTTCATCTTTTTAATGACCATTTTTTATGTATGAAATTAAAGAAAATCTCCAAGAAATTTCATTAATTTTTTTATGTCATAATGTGATGGTTTGTTTTTTATTTTCTTCACCTTATGCTTAAAATTCATTTGCTTTTTAAAGAAGTTTTATTTATGTAACAGCTTAGTTTCAATTCAATATTTTATTGGAAAGAACACAATAGAGGCGTGATCCAAATACAGATAATTATAATATTAAAACAACATATATAAATGAAATAAAGATGCATGTAACAACAAGTTATAAGACAATTCTATGTATGTCATTACATTATAAACTGATACTGATACCATGATAAACTTATACATCAGTATTATTCTAGATTTTCATAAATTTATTTAAAACACACAATATAAGATATATATGTACCGGTATATGCACAAACTACTGAAGAAGTTAGAAATCTTGATCGATTTATTTTGTAGAATAGAATAGAATATTTTTATTTCCCAAATTACAGGGCCCATAAAGGGCATAAAATTAGATACAATTGATTTACATAATTGGTGACAACAACAGTAATAGCAGCATATATATACATATATATTTGGAATCTAAGCATTGGTCAGAATCAAGCCAAATAATGTGAATAAAAGAATAATAAAATTACATTATATGTATTTATTCTCAAATTATTTACTTGACTTAGTGTCAGTGTTCATACCTGATCTCCTTATTTCAAAACAGTCACAAATATAACAGCCCAGTTTTTCCATTAGAGTTACATTTTCTTGGGTCAAGAGCCATAAAAATTTAGAAGATTTATTTAAATTTATAAAATTATAACAATTGTTAGAAATGTCTTCCCTTTGAATATCATAAAGAGGGCATTCTAATAAAGAATGAAGCTCATCTTCAACTTTACCAAGTGAGCATTACAACAAAGAATAACTGGGTGCATTTGTAAACAAATGACCCCCCTTTTCAAGTTCTTCAAAGACTGTTACACATATTTAAATCATACAATTATAATTATTTCTCAAGCATTGACAGAAAATTGATATATCCTCTGATTTTCTCTTTTTTTTGGAAACTGTTCAATAAGTCGGTTACATAAATCATTTGGAAATGTTATTTATTTGTGGTCGAGTCGACAATATTCTACTTTCGTTTTTGACCTTGATTCTCTAACACCACGTGGGGCTTTGAAAAATGAACTTCAAAAGATACTGTTTTCCAGATTCTGAACAACATGATCTACTACACTTTCTTTTATTTGACAGATATTATTCCATAACATAAAATTGTCATCCTATCTGATTGTCTTCACATTCTAAAAGCCAAAACTTACGAGTTAATGAACATCGGAACATCTCTATTGTTATCGTTCAATGACCACCGGAATGTCTCTCTTGCTATCTATGAAACGAAACGATGCATTCTGACTTTAAATAGACAACCAATCAGTGACCTGAATTCATGTGAACTATATTTAGCCCAAGGTAAACACTGACTTTTTATCCTTGTTTATCTTGACCGCGTCTTTTAAACAATACGTCTCTTGGCTGCCTGCAAATCTTTGAAAAAGATATTTTTTTCTTTTTGAATTTATATTTTTGTCAGTGAAGTAGCCAGCACTTGAAGCAATCGTAAACAGGTAATCTGCTGTCTACCTGCTTCTTTGGAAAGCCCTGTATTCATACCTGCAATCTAGGATAATGACAACATCTTTTGGTCCACTTGTAGCAGCAATATACCAAGGTCTTACTCTAGGATCATAATCATTGTAAAATCCAGCAAAATTTGTAGACCATTCTCTCCCTGGATAAATTCTTACTATGCCTGCTGTTGATCCAAAGTACTGCCATCTTTCAATATAAATTGTTTTATAAATTATATCTTTCAATATTTACCTATTCTTTTTATACATATTACAATCTCAACTATGATATATCCTTTATATGTGCAGAAAAAAAATCAAACAGAACAGCTGTCAAACTGATTGCAAATTAAGTTTTCTCACAAACTCCTGTATGAAAGACAACAATTTCATTTTTATAATGAGATTTTCAAGTATACATACATGTGATTCTCCTGGCGGGAGTTAAAATCTCCCGCTTTTCAGACTCTCTTCTGTCCCTCCCGTTAAAATTTAAAATCTTCCGCGTTTGAATATGTCAACCTCGAAAATTTCAAAATTGTCTATGAAATGTAAATAATCCTGTTTGACTCATCATTGTTACTACCTTAGAGAAGAATCCTTAGCCTGATTTTGTTTAAACATCTGTTCCAATGCAGCAGTGAAATAGACATTGTTTATAACAATATTATCATCCCTGGGTACTTCATCTGCAATCTTTATTGTAGAATGGTTCCAAATGACCTCCTGCTTGAAATACCTAGAATGTAATGTTGAGTTATAATCATTGTTTCATGTTATTCATTGCTGACTTTGATATTTTTTTTACAAATTTGCTTTTCAGAATATATAAGGTAAACAGATAAACACTCTTATACGGACTAGTTCAATGTAACTGACCTGTTATTGCGAACCCTATCATAGTTTTCCATAGATTCACCTGCAAGTTACCTGTCGATTTAAACTTTTGGCAGTTCTATTGTCCCATCTAACAAATACAACTGGTATTGTTTTCTGTGTAGTTTATTCACTGGGACCTTTAAATTTCTTCCAAGAGAAATATATCACTCATTGATTAATTTACCTGAACAAAAAATTGAACTGTCAATGAAGAAAAAATACTTATACCAATACTAAGTAAGGACTCACAAAACTGCATGTGGTGTTGTATTTATTCGATACCTGGAGTAACTCGTTTTTAATGTGTTCAATATTACATTAGTAATACTGATTCAAAAATTAAAAGTTGATTTCTGATCAAATATTCAATATTTTTGTGTGTTTGATAAATAAAAATTTGAATATTATTATTTTTAAATTAAGGTCTTCATAAACATAAGTCTATAAATGAACAACAACAAAAACATGTAAATTCATTGGAAAATACTAAAAACTGTGTCTGACATAAACTTTTTAGTATTAAACCAGATTTTATATTGAACAGATTGAAAATATATTAATGATAATATTGAATAAATACAATATTGCATACAGTTTATGTGAGTTATTAGAAGTATTTCAATAAAAAAGAAGATAATTTTTTGGTCAGGTAAATTAATCAATGAGTGATATATTTCTCCTAGAAGAAATTTAAAGGTCCCAGTGAATAAACTAAACAGAGAACAATACCTGTTGTATTTGTTAGATGGGACAATAGAACTGCCAAAAGTTTAAATCGACAGGTAACTTGCAGGTGAATCTATGGAAAACTAAGATAGGGTTCGCAATAAATCAATAAATAAACAAAGATATGTCAAGGTTTCATGGAGGATGAATGTAAACTAAATGGGTGTGTGTTTAGAACACAAATATTTTCTTACAATACAGCTAGATAGTAAAGATAAAAGTTTTTTTTAAATGTTTTTCTTTTTTAATGTAAAATATAAAAAGTTTTATTTGCTTTTTATATCAATATACAACATCAAGGAACATCAATCAATAGTACATCACTAATGATTGACAGGGAGTCTAAGTTACGAAATATATCATATGAAACTTTGGAATAAATAATTTATCATTTCAGAAATATACTTACGGGATGAACTTGCGATCTTTTGGTAATTTTTCTGGGATATCAGAATCCACATAGAAAGTCTCGTTTAATGCAGACAAAGATTTCAATTGTAAACTTCTGTTCTCTGACAAAAAATTGTCATACAATTCTCCTACTTCTACTGCGAGTCTCTTAAAAATAAATCATATAGAAAATAGTTCACATCTTTGTTTAACTTTAAATTTTAATGATGGATTCAAAACCACAAAAAAACATTTACAAATGTACTACAGCTTTGTCAACAGCAAACAGTTTAACAAAGGGTATAAGTGGATATTATCAAAGTGATGTGTAGTAGGATCACAGGATGGATATGATCAAAACAGCTGCATTTACTTTTATATGTCAAATATAAAATCTTATTAGAATATTACTATGAAAGCCTACATATATACGGTAAAATCCTAAATGTGACACATGACTGTGTATGTAGTTTTCACTCAAAGTGTCAAGAGGATTTACTCAGCTTCCTGACAGCACTACTTTTATGAGTGTTTTTTTCTTCCTTTTAATAAACCAAATGCAATAACAATTCAATAACAATACCTACCTGTGCAGCTCTTTCCTTTTTGTTGAAGTAATCACTCAGTTTTTCTTTCACTTGTTTAACAATTTCTTTTCCATCTTTCTGTTCAAAGGTGTATGTAGCATTATCTAAGTAACCCTGGGAGAAATCTCTACAGATCCCATCATTAGCAAGCTGTAAATCAAGTAAAATAAAATATTCTGAAGAATTGTAAGGTTAGCGTTTTCTAAGAATAAATGTATATAACGTTTATTTATAATCTAGTATATTCATCTTCTTCAAAAGTAATACCTTACAGTAAACAGAAAGACAAGCAATCATCCTTTCGTGTCCAGTTAAAACTTTGCAAAGCATAAAATTACATTGTGAAACAAATAAGCTCATTATGTATAAATCACTGTCATAATATGGGCAGGAATTCACTAGTGAAATTTTAGGGTCAATAGTGTTTATCCAATTAAATAATAAAGAAATCATGCAAATATGGAGAATAAACATTGTTTAAATAGCAAAGTGGGTTAGTCTTTATTGCCACATGCAAAAAAAATGGATCCAATTAAAAAAAAATTAAAAAAATCAGCACTTGTTATGTGCTGGCAGTTGAAAACTGTAGACAAAAAGTGTGACATTTCTGCAGTGGCAAAACCCCTAGTCATATTTAGAATATGCCTGAAGAATTGTTCTACTATAATAGTTGAAAATCAACTGCAAAATGATCGGTCTATCATTTAGAAACCCCATTTTGTACAGAATCCGATTATTGCTGCAAATAAAATACGTTTGAAAATGGACAAGTGCATGTAACTTTTCGGGTCAACAAATGTTACATGCACCTTTTCATTAGCTGATTAGCTTTGGAAGCAAGTTATTGGTCCAGCATGGCAAATTTTGAAAGGTGTCAACAATGGTTACAATTTGGATTTCATGATTTTTATCAATCAACTGAAGTTTGAAAAATATAGAAGGTAAGAAAATTTATTTCATTTTCGTGTCAATACTGCCCAATAATACTCATCTTTTTATAACAGTTGTATACTTTTTATAGTAAGCATTAACATAACTATTTTTTTCAAATTTCAACCCACTGATAATTACATTAAAATGTGGCTTTGTCATCTTTCACACTTGGCATCTACCAGTGATCAAGCAGATGATAAGAGAGTGGGACCAGGTTAATTTTGACCTCACAATGAAGTGTTACATTCACTTTTTGTGTAAATTAGGTTCTTTGATAATGATGTGTGACTTGCTTTGCAATTTTGTCAAAAAATATAAGTTTATCTTGTATTTAAACAGGTTTGACCCTTACGATATTCATTTTATTGCTGGAGAGATTTCTGTACATAACATTGACACGAAAATATTTACCAAGGAAAGGTGTCTATGATACATGCAAAAGCTTTTTTTTGTACGGTTTGCCTTATCAATCTAATTTTTTACATGAAATACCACAGATTAATTGCCAATTTGATTAACTAGTACTTGTATTCATTCTCAGCATTATAAAGATAACTGGCCACTTAATTTGAAAACATAAAATGTAACATTGACACCAGAATAAAAACAATATTACTTTATTACACTTAAAGCATAACTGGCCAGTGCATAATATTAAATCAAATGTAAATTTATGCTGAATTTTTTTAACAGAGAAGTTGTTGATCTTTCTTGATTTCTAGACTTTACAATATTTACTTGTAATTCTTATCGTTTAAAGGCATGTAACATTGACACATCTTCTGCGTCCAGGTTACATGCTACAACCTAATAAATGTGCATACAATTATTCAATCAATAAAATCTTGTTGAAATTTAAAATTTGCTTCATTAAAATGATATTAAAGAAATAAATGAGTTTTAATTATTTGTGTTTATTTTTTTCCTGATTGACTAGCAATTTTTCCTCATCATTTGTTGGTGTTCCTGTCAATGTTACATACATAACCCAGAATTATAATGTTTTAAAAGCATTGATTTCCAAACCTCTGTTATGAGCTTTAAAATGAGTTTATCTGAGTTTATAAATGACTAACATCTGAATTATTGTCATCACACAATTTCTTTGATGCTCCTATGATAACTTTATGAGTAACATGGACTACGATTTTTGTATCAGGTCTTTTTTGTGTTACATGAGAAGATTTTACTGTGATGAAATCAACAGTTAATCTAATTTTTAATATTCAAAGTTATTATTATGATACTTATTTTAAAAAATAATGTATAAAGTAAACCCAAATTAAACTTTTTTTTCATTAAGAAATTGTGTATGTAACATTGACAGAGTCTATTATTTAGACTTTCACATGTTCAGGCCAGTGTTACATGCGTAAACAAAACTTACTGCCATATGGAGCTATTATCTTATTTTTTATTTTACAAAATTAAAGCGTTTTTATGTTTTCCTGTTTAATTTGTCTTTTAACACTAGTTAGTAACATTGACAACAATATTTTGTGTCCAGATTTTTTTATGTTACATGCAAAGGTATTACTTCCTTAAAGTCAGACATTTATATAACATTTTATAACCTAAATGATTAATTAGATATTACTGGGCAGCAATTATATTATTTCTCCAAAGTTGACTATTAAGCACACCACTTTCATCTTCTGGTCTTCATGTATGTAACATTGACATACAACCTTTTACTTTCTGTCAATGTTACATGCATGAACAGAACTGATAACATTTACTAACTCCTTTGCTCTATTAAGAGATTATTGATAATTTAACTTGTTTTATCACCATCAAACTTCATCTTTATTTCTAAATTTAGACATTCTTTTTAGAAGAGTATTTTCTTCATTGACAACAAAATTGGTGTCGGTCTTGAAAATTTACATGCAATTTTTAATAAAAAAAATCTACAGGCAATATAAACCTAAAAAGGAAAAAGTGGATCAGCAATAAAACTCTCAGGAAGATGCTGCTAAAAGATACTGTCCCTGTCAACCAGTCAGATGGTGATGTCCCTGGCAGCCAGACAGATGGTGATGTCCCTGTCAGCCTGGAAGATAGTGATGTAAATATCAGTCAATCAGTTAGTTGGTGATGTTCCTGTCAGTCAGTCAGTCTGTGATGTTCTTGTAATCCAGTCAGAGGGTAATGTCCCTGTCAGCCAACAGATGGTGATGTCCTAGTCAGCCTGGCAGATGGGGATGTTCATATTAGTCAGTCAGTTGGTGATGTTCCTGTCAGCCAGTCAGATGGTGATGTCCCTGTCAGCCAGTCAGATGGTGATGTCCCTGTCAGCCAGTCAGATGGTGATATCCCTTTCAGCCTGTCAAATGGTGATAACCCTAGCTATCAGCCTGGCAGATTATGATGTCTGTGTTAGCCAGTCTGATAAGGTCCCTATTAGTGAGTCAGGTGGTGACGGTCCTTTAAGCCAGTCAGATAGTAGTGTTTGTCTGTGTCAGAAAACCAGATGATGGTGACTGTGTATGCAGACATACTAGTGATCTCCAATTTGACCATTCTACAGCAGTGTAGAAGATAGTTATTTCAAAATCTTGTTTATTTATCCCTTTTCAATCACCAGTCAACACATGTATCATGTGTATTTACTGATGCTCATTATAGAAATCATGAGAAATTCCATTTGTAACATATTTTTTTTAATTGTTATGCCAATAATTGACATTCCAGAATATCTTTTGCATTATAATAGGTTCAGGCTCCTTCTGATTTCAAAATAATAATAATAAACTCATCATGGATACCAGAATTGAAATTTTGTAGGCCAGAAACGCTTTTCGTTTACAAAAGACTCTTCAGTGACGCTAATTATAAAACAACAAAGTAAAAGAAGGCCAAATAAAGTTGAAAACAGGACTATGGTCTAGTGGGTGTTGGTTTTCTCTTCTGAATTGTTTTACACTGGTCATTATGGGGCCCTTTAAATTGTGGCTTCCTGTAGTTTAGGTAACAAGTTTTCAAGATGAAATGGCATTGAAAAATCGAAACAAGATATTTGAGAGTTTCTATATTATTGTAAATTTTATAATCTATGCATGGATTTTGGTTCTGATTAAGGGTAGATTAATTGGGTTTTTTTGTTGTTTTTTTTTAGATAGATAGTTGAAAATGTTGGAGACAGAAAACAAGAAACAAGAAACTTGTTTTGAATGTTTGAAATAAAATTTATTGTTTAAACCTTAAAAAGTTATCATAAATGTAAGATTTACCAGCAGAAATAAAACGAGATATTGGGTAATATGTCTATCAGACAACAACCTCAAAGATGAAACCCAAATTATTCTTTATAGAAGTTATGTAAACGATTGAAAATAAGATTCTCAATAAATGCAGCTGTATCAACCTCTCGTAGATTTGTCCATATTTTGTCTTGGTTTTTCATACTATTAATTTTAAGTGTAACTGTGTCACATGAATGAGGGATACATGTAATCATTTTGTACCCTTACTTTGTCAGTATTAGTTATTGAGTGAGAAACTTGTGGATGCTGATGGTTGTGTGGTTGTCTTCTTATCAATCTCATCCCTGTGCATAAAAAAAACGGGTTGCTTAAACTTACTGATATAAAAATGTTTCATGTTGTGGAAATTTTGGATGACTCCTTCATCAATTGATCTATCTTTGGTCTTAATTTGATTTTTCTGGTTATTTTGACATTTGAATATCTTTTAATTTAGCCTTCCATAGTGTACCACCATGAACAAAAATAACTACTGGTATAGTTAAAAAATATGTCTGCTGTCTGAAATTTAGGTGAATGGTTTTGGTATTAACCACTATTTAAATAATATCATATATGAGAAATGTGGCAGTATAATTGTATAATTTACATTCAGATGGTTGTTTGGAGGCTTTTTATATCTTTTAAGGTCAATTCTGGCATGGTTCATTATTCATAATATTTTGTGTCCACGTTACATGCAACATTTAAGTCACTATTTTATGACAGAAATGAGATAATTGCAAAAATATTAATACAATTTTTTAATGTGAGGGTAACACAATGAAAAAGAGCCTTTACATGTTCAGAAAGAAAATGATTCTTACTGTATTTATCTCTTAAACATTGCATGTAACATTGACAGAAAAGTAGAGGAAACTTGTTTTCACAAAATTTCTGAAAGAAATGAAAATATACATTTTAGAGTTTTGATGATAGACAATGTTTTGTGATCAATATATATGATATTGAATGTTGAATAAGTTAAGGAATCATTAATCTCAATTTGGAAAAAGTGTCCATGTTACATGCTCCAAATTCATTATTTGCATTGGTAATCCAAACTGACGCAAGTTTGAAAATGATTTTTTGGTTACAAATAGAAGGACACCATTTGTAGCAATAATTTGTAAAAAATTTAGAAGCTTATAATGATTTTTATTTTTTTCTTACAATGTCACACTAAAGTAGCATTAGTGAATTCCTGCCCATATACAAATATTAACCTGTTCTTAAACAAAATTGCTGAGATGCCATGTACCGTACTTAGCTATGTATGTCAATTTTTATTCTAGTAATGCATTTCATTTGATCATCATCATTCACTTATTTTACATGTACATGTACATATACATTAACATGTGTATGTGTTGTACAGATAATGATTAGATGTTAATTTAATGTATAATTTCATATGAATCAGTATACATACATGTATGGTATACAATTTTACCTGCAGTATGTAGTTTTCTATCAGCTGAGCCCAGTTTTGTACATCTCCTTCTAATCTACCCATATCATATCTTTCTTCCCCTGGATAACATGTGAAATCCTTTGGTAATATAATCATAAGTATGGCAACTACCGAGGAGAAATGTAAATAATACATCATCAGTCAACATGGATACACCGCTTATTAGGTTTTAAAGATGTTTCATCTGAAAAAAAAAACAAAAGATGACATAAAAATGGACAAATTCACAGTTCCACTCAATCATGAGAATCATCAAACTGAAAGGAAAAGACATATTACCTTCATTGATTAGCACTGTAACCAGGCTATTCATAAATGGTGGTCTAACTTGCTGGTTGACTTATACTTGGGGTGTTGAACGGAAGAATAATTTCAGGAGTTGAAAATAGCACTTGCTTGTCTCCCATGGCTTTTGTTTTTAACTACTTGTTATGCGAAAAAGCCTGGTGGGTTTCCATTGTTGCACAAAAACAGTATGTGAAATCCTTGAATTGCTCTTGATCTGATATGCACACAATTCAAGGATTTAATTTAAATTAGATTGTGTTTTGCTTGACCTGAGAATCTTCCACAGTTGCACTTTTTTGATGGGTCAGATATTTTCTATTGTGAGGTCAAAACTTAACGGGAATCTTTGTAATATCCAGTAATGGCGAACAAATACCGATAAGTTGTATCATAAAACTGGTTGCTGGTACAAATGCCTATTTAGATACTCGTCCCAACCAGGGACTTTCTATACACACTGCTAACTAACAGACTATATGAGTTTACAACATAAGAGGTCCACAGATACTGCCTTATAATTATCTTTGAAATTAATCATTGTTAATGTGTGAAAATGTAATACTAATTGTAAGCTGTGCTTGTTTGCTGATTTTTTTTGCAATTAAGGGCATCTGATACAGTTTCTAGGGAGTTAAATCTTGGCGTGAGGTTAAGCGTTTAAATTCCCGCAAAACGTCACTTTTTTTTCGGGACGTCATGCGTGTAATTTTCCATAATTAGAAACGTAATGTGGATTTTTCGATGCTCCAATTTTTGTTTCTCCTGCATCTAACTTCTACACCATTAATATTAGTGGATTTGATTCTGACAGGATAACAGTCTAATAAAACCATAAGAAATAAAACACATTTCTGTTTCTGTGAGATCTTCAACAAAATATCGTATAGTTAGCAATCTCAAGATGACTAACCCTTTTGGTGTTACTAATATAATGCATGAGAATTATCATTTTTGATATGAGGAAGTCGCTACCTTAAATGTCAGCTTAATACCAAGACTAAGTCCTATAAATCAATTAATTGTTGGTTGATTAACGTCCAGTGGCAAATATTTCATGCAAAAATTTTGACGGGACATATTATGGTATACAAATGTCCGGCTTCCGTCTGTCCATCATAAATATGATACAGCATATTATCCTAATGTCATGGTTGTTTTTTTCATGATGGTCAATCGATCTGTATTCTTTTTGGTAATCTTTTTAAGTAACCAAACCAGGGTTGTTTTTTTCAAAGTCTGCACTGTATCTTTTAAAGGATAGTTGATATGCACTCATTTTAGAACGTGTCCATACGATATCAGTTTAATAGAAATTTGACAAGAATTGTACACTTGAAAAATCTAATTAACCATAAGGACCGGAAGGACAGACAGAGGAATGAAAGTGTGATATTTTATGTACCCTGCAATGCAGCTCGCTGTGGTGAGAAAAAAAATATATGGTTATAATTTCCAATGAAATTACGCATAGGTAATACATGTATGTCCAGTCCTCTCGCTATTTATTCAACCGTGTTTGCCAAATCAAAAATTGAAATATTTATGGTATAGTTTCTCTGTCTGGACAAAAGCAACCTTTAGCATATTGAAGTTTCTCCTTTATAAGATTTTGTTTTGTTTTCTGACACACAGGTTCCTGGTTCGATTCCCGTTTGGGTTGAGGAAACGATGATACTAAGTCCGTCGGAAGGGGACGATAAATGGCTTATCCGTGTTAAGAGAGAGCCATATCTCTTGCATGTTAAAAACACCCTTGTAGATTTCGAAAAAGAGTAGGCTAATGCCGCTACAAGGCAGCACTCTCACCCGCAAAGTGGAAAGGGATTAATGTAAGTTACAAAAATTGTTTCCCAATCCACTATAAATAAATATGTTTAAACTAAACAAGAAAGAAGATGTGGTATAATCGCCAATGAGATGTAACTCTCCACAAGAGACAAACATGACACAAAACTTGACAACTATAGGTCACCGTACAGTCTTTAACAATGAGAAAAACCAATACTGCATAGTAAGCTATAAATTTAAAACTGTTAATTTTAAAACTGTTTTATAGGAGCCTCTTCATTTTATTCAATTGTAACATTGACCCGAATAAAAGTTTAATTCTATGAATTAATGTAAAATTCTTAAAAGTGATTAAAACAAGAAAGAAGATGTGGTATAATCGCCAATGAGAAGTAACTCTCCACAAGAGACAAACATGACACAAAAATTAACAAAGTTCTATAGGTCACCGTACAGTCTTTAACAATGAGAAAAAACCAATACTGCATAGTCAGCTATAAAAACCGTTAATTTTAAAACTGTTTAGGAGCCTCTCAATCTTATTCAATTGTAACATTGACCTGAATAAAAGTTTAATTCTATACTTTTTTTTCAGATCTACTTCCTGTTCCGGTTTTCTCCGCTTTTGCGCAGATATCTGTCTTGTTTGCATGAGACTTGGAAAAAATTTATATTTATCAGTCTAGTAAAATATAAGATTGGATCTCAATACAAATTCAATTTTAATAATTGTTTGATATGAAAAAACGTTACCTGATGAAAGCGTTTCTTTTGTTTACATCGCAAATGACGTCATAACTTAAAGAACGTCACAGCTAATTCCCTAACAACAGAATCAAAATCTGGAACGTTACGTACGGTATTTCGGTTTTTTTTATCAACGTGATTGAATTAAAAAAATAATACATACAGACTTCGTCCCCATTCACAGGTTATGCCTGCCTCATATTATTTTTATAATTATTGTATTAAATCATATTATACTTCTGCTTCTGCCAGATAATGGTCACAATCAATGAACTGATTATACTGCCATGGTTTGGTTCGCATATTTGACCACCCCCTCCCCAAAATTTGGAAATTGAATTCAGCTTGTCATCGAGGTTTTAAAGGCCTCAACTGACGGAGCTGATATATATCTGCTTTTGCCAAAGGTTGTCTCTCGCTCTGTCGATTGTTTACAATCACAGTTGAGAAAATTGATTTTTGCCTTGAACAGTTCAAGACCACAATAAATTGCTATTGCAACGATTTTTTAATGAAAATTGAAAGGAAATTTATTTACAGTTGATTACCATATGCATCTTATTTACCTGGTTATCAAATAAATTTTCAAACTGCGGTAGAAGAAGGGAAATTGGCAAGTACATCCTTTGCTGCTGCAGCTGGTTTTCACAGCAACATATTTATGCAGACGAATTTTAATAAAAACATAGCGATTGGTAGAATTTAGATGAAAGAATAAAACAAACGACCTGATTGGTTAACATCGTCTACCGGATATTACACAATGTTGTCGTTCTGAACAAGCACATGTCGTCGTAGTAAGTCTTGTCATTTTAAGGTTTCTTAAGAAACAGACAACTTTATCATGTTTAAAGATGTGTGTGCTGTATTTATATCTTACCACGGACTTTCCTTGTATCCTACTCACTATATGGAAAAAATAGAAGTCTCATCTTTTCTACATGAGGGTTTGGATGGGGTTAAATGATTAAAGAATAATGCCCTTAAAAAATGAAGATTAGAGAATAACGGGCAAAAAAATAGAAGATTAGAGAAAAAAGGGGTTAATTTTTGGAAGATTAGAGAAAAAAGGGGTAATTTTTTTAAAGATTAGAGAAAAAAGGGGTAAAAATTAAATGTTTACAGAATAACAGACCAGACCCCCCCCCCCCCATCCAGACCCTCCTACATAAATATTTAAGATAGAAAATTAATAAGTTAATAGCCCAGACAGCCAGTGTTTGTTTTAGCATCATAGACTGGAATTTTAAATCCTTTTGTATATAAATTATAATATGGTATAGTGAAAAATTCACAGTCATGGCAAATATTATTGACCAATTCTCAATTTCATTTTATGAATGAATGCAGGATGGGTCTGAATACACCTTATCGCTGATCCCGGCTGACCTGTTCGCTTGAACTTTTGACACATACAACAATCACTTTTTCATTGTGGCGTCAGATATTTCGTTTTATGATGTCAAAATTTTACGGTAACCTGTGTAATATGAAGCATGTCAAGTTATGGTGGACAAATAGTCATAAGGTGTATGCTCATTGTTGAATGCCATCGATGACCCAAAGTTGGTTGAGAGTTGTCTCATTGGCAATCATACTACTACTAGGCGATTTTTTCCAACCTTGACTACCCACGAGGGTCTGGCACAATTGGTTTTTGCAAATCATACAACATCTTATATTTTTTTTATTCCCTGGATGACCTGACATATGTCTTGCGACATAATGACCTAATTTTTCCTTGATATCTAAATGCACTTATTGGAATATCAAGTATTACAATGTATATCTTTCTTCTATTCAAACAGATTAGGGGTGGTAAACCAGGGTTATGCTAATGTCAAATGGGAAATAAAAATGCTAGTGCAGCAATGGTCAATTTTCCTGTGTCCTACTCTATACAGTGTTTGGATGAATACATCCTCTTCATGAGAACAAATATGAAAGTTTTATTTTGATTCAGTTCACATGTAACAATACAAGCAAAAGCTCTTGAGAACATCAATTTGTGGTTGTCATCACCTTATAATAGGCTGAGGTGTCCAAAAGGAATTTATTTGAATCATTCCATTTCTTTATTATTTTTTGTGATATTAAAGATATATTACATGCTTCATTCAGGTATTTTATGGGTTTTTTTCCAGAATATGTCAACAGATACATGTATAGTAGAAGGGCAGTTTGATGATGCTGACGCTGAAAGGTAGGATTTGTTTCAAAATTAAAATATACTTCAAAATTGTGACTACATGTAAATCAATAGCAAATTATATTTAATTGTTTTAAATAACCAAATTTTGACTTCATTTGTCTTTTCAGTCAGTTTATTTCATAGCAAAAAAACTGCACATCTGATATCTACATTGAACCCCACATCTGTTTAAGAGTTCTAGGCTACTTTTTTGTATCTTAGTTTATAAATTGGAAACAAGATTCATGATTTCTTGTGTATTTTCCTGGAAAGGTTTTGGAAGAAGAAGCTTGTTGTAACATTCAGATTCATTGTTTTGTGTTTGTAAGCTTTCTTTCTCTTTATTGTTGTTGTGACCTTGATTAAATGAGATCTATATGGAGGAATATATGGGGTATACATCAATATGGGGAAAAACCAACAATATGAAGAAGAAAAAAACACCAGAAAAGATATCTGAATATTCTTTCTATAAAAAATAAGAACATATTTATTTTGTATAAAATTTAATATTGATCGGTTAAAATTTTTATTTTTTTTATTTTTCAGCAACACAAGGTCATCTCTTACCAAATTAACAGATACAGGTACAAACAATATGTCTGTAGAAAGAGATTTATATTTCTAAATTAAAAAGAAAGTTGTTTGCTGGAACTAAATGGTTTCATGAGATACTTAAACTAATAAGATTGGAACTAAATGGTTTCATGAGATACTTAAACTAATAAGATTTGAATTAAAAGTTACATAACCAACAGTGTCCAGGAATCCTGCAATAGTATTAAAATCTGACAAAGTTTCATGATAATATTGAGCCAGAGATTATAACACCATAACATTTTCACACATGGAACAGGTGGATAATATCAGTTTTTATAGCTCAAAGTTTTCACTTGTGAGACATTCATTTATGATACAATACAGTCAATTTTTAAGGAAAAAAAGTATTTTACGACCACAATTGTTTGCAATTTCTACTGAAATATTTTGATAGTGTGAATTTTTGTGAACTTAGTCACAACAACTTAAACCTAAGCATAATATATAAGTTAATATTTGGCTGTGAAATTATATATGTTATAAATATCAAATGGGTTTATTCCATGTACATGTATACACATTTATTCCCTTAAAAGTGTTTTTTTGTCAGAATTTGTTAATTAGCTAACTCCTTATACCTTTTTATTCCACTTTAGATATAGAAATTAAAGATGAAGATTGGGATGACTATGATGACGACGATGATGATGATAGTGATTTATATGACTGGTATGGAGAAACAGGAGATTTCACTAAGAAATACAATGCAGCAGTATTAAATAGTCAGCAGGTAACTGAAAACTTACAAATAACTTCCTTAAGAAAAAGTAAGTTAGGAATTTATGAATTAAGTATTTATTTATTACATTAAATTTGAATGGATGATGCAATTAGGTAAAGTCTCTGTCTACAAGTAAAAATATTTGAAGTCAAATAGATGTAATTCACTTCATCTTGTGATCAAGTATAGTAAATATTCTTCATCTTTGCTTTAAAGATAGATAATAATTTTGTATGAGACCTAAGATATCTGTTATGATATAAAGAATGTCTTTTTGTCTCCGAAAAAAATGATTGATTTTCATACTTGTCATTTCAGCCAAATGCATCCAGAAATAAGCAGGTTAAGACAAATGCTACAAAGAACTTCCAGCCAGTAGAAAAGACAATGAAAAAATATGTGGATAAGATAAATGTTGGTAAGAAAGTTGTAGGATTATAAGTTGATTTTTGGGATACGATTGCTTTTAAGCAATCTGTAGACTTATACCATTGACCTGGGCCCATGCCCTCACGTCAACCATTTTATTATGCAGTTAAGCTGCATTATGCGAGCACCCTAGATTTGTGTTCTACCCAATAAATCCTGAAATACTTGCCATTGTTATTATCTAGCTTGTTACTATGTTATATATAACTAATTGAACACTTTTTTAATACTTTTTATTCGTGATTACAAAAAAAATTACCAGAAAAACCTTAAATGATCGTGGATTTATCCAAAAGTTTTAAAGTTACACATAGGAAGTAGTGCTTATTAAAAATCCTTGTGTAGTTCATTATGACTTGTGCTTTTACCTAAGATGTCAAAGAACAATTGTATGAAATATTTAATCGCCGAAAATCTCAGAAGACAAGCAGTTTAGATTTCCCAAATGACAAAAGTCGTAGGAATATTGTTTGTCATCAATACGTAGTACAACTACGTCAGTAGTCTATTATATAATTCAACTGTTCATGCTGTTGGCGGCAATTTCAAATTAGAAAAAGAAATTTTCGTAGCTTTTCAATTTGGAGGCAGGTGTGCAAATTAGCAGTGGTCCGAGACCTTCCACTTTTGCAAGTGGAATTTCCACTAGGATAGTTGGTTTCTAGCTACGCCCGACGTAGTTGCCTTTATACATTTGAAAGAAAATAAGAAATTACTTTGCAAACCTTTTCACCATGTTCACCAAAGACTCCAATTAAACGAGCTAAAAACTTATTTTTATCATTATTATTCATGACGGCGATGTTCATTTTGTTCAACTGCTAGCTTTATACAGAAAATCGCCGACAAATATTGTATAAATTCGAGTAAAATCGTATCTGATTGACAAAAACAACATTGTAAACACATAACAATGGCGGCCGTGAAGACAAAATTTTACAAAATCGGATCCGATTCCGGAAGCGGATAAGGGTAATTCGGGGTTTGACGATCATTTACAAAATAAATCCCAAACAGGTGAAAAAATACATCTATGCATGGTAAATGAATATAAACACTAGTATTGTAAACCAAAAGATATATATATGTAAAAGAAAGAAAAAGCAGAAAAATATTTTATTCAGAAACTAAAAATTACTTTTTGATAAATTTTAATTTAAAAATCCAATACAACGTGACAGCTGGGAACAGTATATCTAACACTATACATGTTCATGGTCACAGTCTAAATTTTCTTTATAAATGATAGATGATGATAATGCATGTGAGATGCTTTTAAAGTGTAAACATATTACTGCAATTTCGAGGAGTTATTTGTTTTTTCTCAATTTTGAAGGGTCAATTAAAGTAGCTGAAAGTTTCATTCTTTATTTTCACAAATAATGCAACTATATTATATATACCTTAATGTAAGTAAATCATATGATATATAGGTGGCATTCTTTGGGCCACTCTACCCCCTCCTGTTTGATAACTTGGAAACGGTCGAGCTCCCCACCCCTAAACCATATGAAGGCAGATCCAGGATTTTAGGTTAGGAGGGGCGCAAACTTAATTTTTCGCCGAGCAGAGCGAGGCTAAAAAAAAATTGAGGTAAAATTATCGGAATTTTCTTTATTAAGCTGAGAACAACCCATGCTTTGCAAATTTAAGGGGGGTGCAAGCCCGCAACCCTCCCCCATCTGAATCCGCCCCTGCATATATTCAAGTATAGGACAATATAATAAATGAAAAATGAAATATAGGGGGAGTCCCTGAAGTTACCCCACCCCTTCCTGTTTGAGAACTTGGAAACGGTCGAGATCCACACCCCTTAACCATATATATTCATGTTTGTGACGATATGAAAAATCAAATGAAATATAGGAAGAGTCGCTAGGGGTCACCCCACCCCTCCTGTTTTAGAATTTAAAAATGGTCGAGATCCCCATCCCTAAACCATATATATTCATGTATGGGACAATATAACAAATCAGATGAAAGATAGGGGAGTCCCTGAGGTCACTGTTCACCCTCCTGTTTGAGAACTTGGAAATGGTCAAGATCCTTACCCATATAAAACCATATATACTCATGTATGGGACAATATAACAAATCAAATGAAATATAAGGGAAGTCCCTGTGGTCATCCCAACCCTCCTGTTTGAGAACTTGGAAACGGTCGAGATCCCCCCACCAAAACAATATATATTCATGTATGGATCAATATAACTAATTAAATGAAATATAGGGGGAGTCCCTTCACTCCCTTGGGTCACCCTACCCTTCCTGTTTGAGAACTTGGAAACCAATGAGATCCCCACCCCTAAACCATATATATTCATGTATGGGACAATATAACAAATAAATGAAATGTAGGGGAAGTCCCTAGGGTCACCCTATCCCCAGTGGCGGATCCAGAAATTTTCATAAGTGGGGCCCACTGACTGACCTAAGAGGGGCCCGCTCCAGTGATTCCCTATATAAGCAACCAAATTTTTGCCCCCTAAATCCTCTGCCTACCCCTACCTGTTTGAGAACTTGAAAACCGTTGAGATCCCCACCCCTAAATTATATATATTCATATGTATGGGACAAAATAACAAATCATTTACATTTACTATGGGCAAGTCAGTCAGACCTCATCTTTAGTTTAAACATATTTATTTATAGTGGATTGGGAAACAAGTTTTGCAACTTATATTAATCCCTTTCCACTTTGCGGGTGCGAGTGCTGCCTTGTAGCGACATTAGCCTGCTCTTTTTCGAAATCTACAAGGGTGTCTTTAACGTGCAAGAGATATGGCTCTCTCTTAACACGGGTCAGCCATTTATCGTCCCCTTCCGACGGACTATCATCGTTTCCTCGAGACCATACTCGTAAATGGTGTCAAGGGAGAGCCGAAAATTCAGTTCCTGAAATTTTCATCCCAGACGAGAATCGAACCAGGAACCTTTGTGTTTGTAGTCCGATGCACTAACCACTACACCACGGCTCATCTTTGATCCCTGTTGTAGTGAACATTTGTCTGATTCGTGTCTCATAACTTTTGTTCTATAGAACACAAACTCAGTTTTCTTTCCAGGGAAACCAGTTCATTCATACTATTACATGTTCATACTACGTCAAATTGAACTTCTAGCAGTCAAATAAAACCAAGGTTAACTACCAAGTAGAACAACTTGTACCACTGCAGACTCACCATAAAAAATATACATTGATATATGCATTGCTTTTGAAACCTTGATAACATATAAATTATTTGCCTTAATAAATAAATCATTAGATAAACATGAATGTACTATATATGAATGTTTAATGTTGAGGCAACATTGCCACAGTTTTCATAATTACGGTTGCCTTGGTTTTTATACGACCGCAAAATTTGAAAAAATTTTCGTCGTATATTGCTATCACGTTGGCGTCGTCGTCTGCGTTGTCGTCGTCCGAATACTTTTAGTTTTCGCACTCTAACTTTAGTAAAAGTGAATGGAAATATATGAAATTTTAACACAAGGTTTATGACCACAAAAGGAAGGTTGGTATTGATTTTGGGAGTTTTGGTCCCAACATTTTAGGAATTAGGGGCCAAAAAGGGCCCAAATAAGCATTTTCTTGGTTTTCGCACTATAACTTTAGTTTAAGTTAATAGAAATCTATGAAATTTTGACACAAGATTTATGACCACAAAAGAACGGTTGGGATGGATTTTGGGAGTTTTGGTTTCAACAGTTTAGGAATTAGGGGCCAAAAAAGGGCCCAAATAAGCATTATTCTTGGTTTTCGCACAATAACTTTAGTTTAAGTAAATAGAAATCAATGAAATTTAAACACAATGTTAATGACTACAAAAGGAAGGTTGGTATTGATTTTGGGAGTTTAGGTCCCAACAGTTTAGGAATTAGGGGCCAAAAAGGGACCCAAATAAGCATTTTTCTTGGTTTTCGCACCATAACATTAGTATAAGTAAATAGAAATCTATGATATTTAAACACAAGATTTATGACCATAAAAGGAAGGTTGGTATTGATTTTGGGAGTTTTGGTCCCAACAGAATAAGGGGCCCAAAGGGTCCAAAATTAAACTTTGTTTGATTTCATCAAAATTGAATAATTGGGGTTCTTTGATATGCCGAATCTAACTGTGTATGTAGATTCTTAATTTTTGGTCCCGTTTTCAAATTGGTCTACATTAAGGTCCAAAGGGTCCAAAATTAAACTTAGTTTGATTTTGACAAAAAATGAATCAGTTAGGTTCTTTGATATGCTGAATCTAAAAATGTACTTAGATTCTTGATGATTGGCCCAGTTTTCAAGTTGGTCCAAATCGGGGTCCAAAATTAAACTTTGTTTGATTTCATCAAAAATTGAATAAATGGGGTTCTTTGATATACCAAATCTAACTGTGTATGTAGATTCTTCATTTTTGGTCCTGTTTTCAAATTGGTCTACACTAAAGTCCAAAGGGTCCAAAATTAAACTTAGTCTGATTTTAACAAAAATTGAAATCTTGGGGTTCTTTGATATGCTGAATCCAAAAATGTACTTAGATTTTTTATTATGGGCCCAGTTTTCAAGTTGGTCCAAATCAGGATCTAAAATTATTATATTAAGTATTGTGCAATAGCAAGTCTTTTCAATTGCACAGTATTGCGCAATGGCAAGAAATATCTAATTGCACAATATTGTGAGATAGCAAATTTTTTTAGCTCACCTGGCCTAAAAGGCCATGTGAGCTTTTCTTATCACTTGGCTTCCGTCGTCGTCGACGTCGTCGTCTGTCGTCGTTAACAATTTTTCAAACATCTTCTTTTCTGAAACTACTGAATGGATTTTAATGAAACTTAGCATGATTGTTCCTTAGAGTATCCTGCACAAAGTGTGTGCTTCGATTTTTGATCCGTCAAAAAACATGGCCGCCGTTACTTAAAATAGAACATAGGGGTCAAATGCAGTTTTTTGGCTTATATCTCAAAAACGAAAGCATTTAGAGCAAATCTGACATGGGGTTAAAATGTTCATTAGGTCAAGATCTATCAGCCCTGAAATTTTCAGATGAATCAAACAAACCATTGTTGGGTTGCTGCCACTTAATTAGTAATTTTAAGGAAATTTTGCAGTTTTTGGTCATTATCTTGAATATTATTATAGATAAAGATAAACTGTAAACAGCAAAAATGATCAGCAAAGTAAGATCTACAAATAAGTTAATATGACCAAAATTGTCAATTGACCCCTTAAGGGGTTATTGTCCTTTAATGACAATTTTTCACAATTTGTTCATCATATTTGCTAACTTTAAAAAATCTTCTCCTCTGAAACTACTGAATGGATTTGGATGAAACTTAGCATGATTGTTCCTTAGATTATCCTGCATAAAGTGTGTGCTTAGATTTTTGATCCGTCAAAAACATGGCCGCCGTTACTTAAAATAGAACATAGGGGTCAAATGCAGTTTTTGGCTTATATCTCAAAAACGAAAGCATTTAGAGCAAATCTGACATGGGGTTAAAATGTTCATTAGGTCAAGATCTATCAGCCCTGAAATTTTCAGATGAATCAAACAAACCATTGTTGGGTTGCTGCCACTTAATTAGTAATTTTAAGGAAATTTTGCAGTTTTTGGTCATTATCTTGAATATTATTATAGATAAAGATAAACTGTAAACAGCAAAAATGATCAGCAAAGTAAGATCTACAAATAAGTTAATATGACCAAAATTGTCAATTGACCCCTTAAGGGGTTATTGTCCTTTAATGACAATTTTTCACAATTTGTTCATCATATTTGCTAACTTTAAAAAATCTTCTCCTCTGAAACTACTGAATGGATTTGGATGAAACTTAGCATGATTGTTCCTTAGATTATCCTGCACAAAATGTGTGCTTAGATTTTTGATCCGTCAAAAAACATGGCCGCCGTTACTTAAAATAGAACATAGGGGTCAAATGCAGTTTTTGGCTTATATCTCAAAAACGAAAGCATTTAGAGCAAATCTGACATGGGGTTAAAATGTTCATTAGGTCAAGATCTATCAGCCCTGAAATTTTCAGATGAATCAAACAAACCATTGTTGGGTTGCTGCCACTTAATTGGTAATTTTCAGGAAATTTTGCAGTTTTTGGTCATTATCTTGAATATTATTATAGATAAAGATAAACTGTAAACAGCAAAAATGATCAGCAAAGTAAGATCTACAAATAAGTCAATTTGACCAAAATTGTCAATTGACCCCTTAAGGAGTTATTGCCCTTTAAAGACTTTTTTCACAATTTGTTCATCATGTTGACTTACTTTAAAAAATCTTCTCCTCTGAAACTGCTGTATCAATTTCAGCCAAACTTAGGCTGAATGAGTTTCAGAGTATCTAGTATAAATTTTATATTTCATTTCCTTGTATGTCAAGAAACATAGCTCCTATGGCTAAAATAGAACATAGGAGAAAATGATTTTTTTTTTGGCTTTTGAAGAGAATAGGACGATTTAAAGAACATTTAAATAAATTGAAAAGCCAAAATAATCATTGATGAGAGATTAAACCAAAAAAATTCAGGTGAGCGATTCAGGCTCTTGAGAGCCTCTTGTTTTAATTAGAGTTATCTTTCTTTGTCCAGAATAGTAAGCAAGAAATATCTAATTGCAAAATATTGTGCAATAGCAAGATTTTTTTTTAATTGGAGTTATCTTTCTTTGTCCAGAATCAACTTAAATCTTTGTTATATACAATATACAATGTATATTCACTTTTTACTACCAACTGATAAATTAAAATAATCTTTACCATTCAGTGATAACAAGCAGTTTTTTTACATCTTAATATTTTATGATGTATTTAAATGAGTAGTTATTGTTGCAAACTCTATTAGAAATTTTAATTGAGATTAGTTTTGGAATAAGGGAAAGGGGGATGTGATTAAAAAAATTGGGTTCAATTTTTCTCATTTGAAAATTCATAAATAAAAAAGAAAATTTCTTCAAACATTTTTTTGAGAGGATTAATATTCAACAGCATAGTGAATTGCTCTAAGAGAAAACAAAAATTTTAAGTTCATTAGAACATATTCATTCTGTGTCAGAAACCTATGCTGTGTCAACTATTTAATCACAATCCAAATTTAGAGCTGAATCCAGCTTGAATGTTGTGTCCATACTTGCCCCAACCGTTCAGGGTTCAACCTCTGCGGTCGTATAAAGCTACGCCCTGTGGAGCATCTGGTTGTCTCCTGTGACAAATGGTTTGATGTAAAACTGTGACCATAAAAAATGTAAAAGATTAAAAGGTGGAATCACAGTTTTAAAAATCTACAGAACTACAGACATTTGTAATTTTACACTATAGATATGTAATTTTAGCAAGTCCTTTGATATTTGAAAATTTGATCTTATGTTTTCCATAAGCTGGCTTCCCTGCCTACAACTAAACGAGGACAAAACAATCATATCTAATGCTATTTGTAATTTTATTTTATGTAGCTTTACCAAAATTGTATTTCCCTGATAAGTGCCTTCACTCGAATAAATCTTTCATGTTTGGAAATCCTGTTGATTTCAGATGACATACTAGTAGTATGCTTCTTTCTTTTACAGAGAAATATTCAGGACCACAACTGTCAAACAAAGCCATGTCAGCATTAGTAGAAAAGGGAAGAAAAATGGACAATGATAGGTAAAGAGAATGAAGGTCAATGTTTGATAAACATACCTTTAAATATTTTATTAGCCAAGTAAAGCGTTAAATGACAAATTTACTTTGTTTAAAGTCTGTGTTATACATGAAATTTAATTTACTGGAAAAAAAAGAAGGACATTAAAATACAGTATTTTGTTGCTAACTGGAAAAATCAGATGGATAGATATCTTTGATATAAAATGGGATTGAACATGTTTTGATTGGATGTAAATGGATCTGTGTAATGTCATTTAACAAATAAAGAAGAGTTTAAAAGTCTTTTTGGGTAGAGGGGAAGTAACTCTGTATGTGATGTGCTAAATTTTTCAAAAGTTACTTAGTTTGTTGTTTATTCATTAACGATTTTTAAAATACTAAAATAAAGACTATACAGCAGGTAATTCAATGAGATTTGAATTGATTATGTTAATTTTATTATTATAGATACAGGGGAAAAGACAAAGCTGACCGAGCTACTGCAGAGCAGGTTATGGACAAGAGAACACGGTTAATTCTCTTCAAATTTCTAAGTAAAGGTATTATATCAGAGATAAATGGTTGTATCAGTACAGGGAAAGAGGCCAATGTTTACCATGCTACAGGGGCAGATCAGGATATGGCTGTTAAGGTAAAACATTGTCATTGGAAAATTGAAATTTTGTAGTTTGATGTCATTATCCCTGTACTATTTTATACGACAGCAAAAATTAAAAAAAAATTTGGTCGTATATTGGTATCACGTTGTCAGCATCGTCCGAAGACCGATTGTTTCCGGATAATAACGCTTGAATAAGTATAAAGAAATCAACAAAATTTTATTTCAATTTTTTACAACCTCAAAAGAAAGCTTGGGATTGATTTAAGGAGTTATGGTCCCAAAGGTTTAGGAATTAGGGGCCCAAAGGGGCCAAAAACAGCATTTATCTAGATTCAGGACAAAAAGTGGTGTATTAGTATTTCAATTGTTCTGAAATTGTACCACAATGTTTAATACCATAAGTAGAAGGTTAGGATTTATTTTAAGGGGTTATTGGGCAAAAAGTCTAGGAATTAAGGGCCAAACAGGGGCCAAAACAAGCATTTTTCTAGTTTCAAGACAATAACTTGTGTGTAACTGTATGGATCTCTCTGACATTTGTGATCATATAACACAGGGAAGGCTGGGATTCAGTTTGGGGTTAATTTTCCTGAATATGTATGTAGGAAAAAGGGGCCAAAAAGAAGCATTTTTCTAGTTTACAGACAATAACTTGTGTTTAAGTGCATGGATCTCTATAATTTTTACAAGAAGGTTCAATACCATTAAAGAAAGGGCCGGATTGATTTTGGGGGTTATTGTCCAAATAGTTTAGGAATTAGGGGCCAAAAAGGGAGCCCAAAATAATCATTTTTGTAGTTCACAAACAATAACTTATGTTTAAGTGTATGAATCTCTCTGAAATTAATCCACAAGTTTCCATACTATGAAGGGATGGTTAGTATTGACTTTGGGGGCCTGGCCCAAAATGTTTCAGAATAAGGGGCAAAAAAGGGGGGGGGGAAACTAGGTAGTTCTGGTCAATGGACAATAAGACAATTTAAAGCATGGTAAGAGCAGTAATTCTAAAACATTTAACATACAATGTTGGGTATGTTTTTCAGATTTACCTCCCTTACACATCTTGTATATCATGTTTTAAGAAATGTCAGGTTTTGGACTAATTTCAAAAAGTGGTAGTTGTTTTTAATTTATTTTTTTCAAATTTCTCAAATTCCAAATTTTTGAAAAGTTAAAAGAAAAAATCTTTAATTGCACAATATTGACAGGGCTTTCAATAAGTTTAGAAGTAGAAGGATAAAACCAAAAAATAGGAGTCCATCAATGCGGACGGCGAAGCCGGCCGCGGCGACGAGCTTGCTCGTTGAACCTACGGCCTGGGGTCTGGGGAATTTTTTTTTAAAATGGTGCAAAATCCTGCATTCTGGGAGTCTCCTGGACCCTGTTTCAGTCCTCTCAAAACATCATTTTTTTAATGAAGATAATGTAAATGTTTGATTAAAATTTGTAGCATGGTTGGATTTTCTGTAAATATTGACTACATTTATATCTGCATTTGATCCAGACTTCAACTTAAAGCTTGTATTTGAAGTTGTTTGAGAATAGCAATGACATGGTGATAATATAGGGAAAGATCCACATCCAATCATATTTATTCATTAATAAAATTTTATTATACTTAAACTCAAGAAGTTCTGAAATAGAAGAGGGGACCACTATATTTTGGTACAATTATAGCACTATGAAAATCCCTTTTTATAATATAGGAAATTATTCAATGCGCTTTATGAATTAATACTATCAGGAGGCTGGCCTAAATTACAAATACATGTGTTTGCTGTTCGCTTACTGACCCGTCTGATGATTCACACCCCTCTAAAAATATTGATTTTCTGAAGAAAAAACATTTTAAAATTTTATTTAAAAAAAAAAAAATATTATTTGCCCCTTACAACATGCCTTAATAATTTTGTGATTATTGTGCTCTTTGAATAATAATTGAAAAAATAGTCATTAGATTAAAATTCTATGAGTTCAGGGAAAATAGAGTATAAATTGAATGGGACATTAACATTCAGTTCAGTAGATACAACAGAGGCAGACAAATCCTTAACAGGATAAAAAATTATATGATCCTTGACATGGGCATTGAGTGTGGGTACATCGTTGCATTGTGCATTGAAGTCAGAAGACCCTAAAGTGGGCCCAAATTTGACAGTGATGCTTTAAAGATACAAAGAAAAGAAGATTGCGACACCAATTTATTTAATTTTTAATACAAAGCCAACATAGTTATAAAGGAACATGTTCATGTAGTTCACTCTGTGTAATAGAATTTGAATCTAAAACAAATGTGGAATCGGTGTCCTTGCGAACACGTGGGTCAGTGGCTGTACGTTGTTTATATTGGCGTTTGTTTGTTTTTTATTGTCGAGCCTGCAACTTTTGTTGCAGAAAGCTCGACATAGAGATAGTGATCCGGCGGCGGCTACGGCGGCGGCGGCTACGGCGGCGGCGTTAGCTAACTTCTTAAAAGCTTTATATTTTAGAAGGTGGAAGACCTGGATGCTTCATACTTTGTATATAGATGCCTCATGTTACTAAGTTTCCGTCAGTCACATGTCCAATGTCCTTGACCTCATTTTCATGGTTCAGTGACCACTTGAAAAAAAAGTTCAAATTTTTTGTAATGTTGAATTCTCTCTTATTATAAGTAATAGGATAACTATATTTGGTATGTGCGTACCTTGCAAGGTCCTCATGTCTGTCAGACAGTTTTCACTTGACCTCGACCTCATTTCATGGATCAGTGAACAAGGTTAAGTTTTGGTGGTCAAGTCCATATCTCAGATACTATAAGCAATAGGACTAGTATATTCGGTGTATGGAAGGACTGTGAGGTGTACATGTCCAACTGGCAGGTGTCATCTGACCTTGACCTCATTTTCATGGTTCAGTGGTTATAGTTAAATTTTTGTGTTTTGGTCTGTTGTTCTCATACTATATGCAATAGGTCTACTATATTTGTTGTATGGAATGATTGTAAGGTGTACATGTCTAGCGGGCAGATGTCATGTGACCTTGACCTCATTTTCATGGTTCAGTGGTCAAAGTTAAGTTTTTGAGTTTTGGTCTTTTTATCTAATACTATATGCCATAGGTCAACTATATTTGGTGTATGGAAATATTTAATGATCTTTATGTCAGTCGCACAGGTTTTATTTGACCGTGACCTCATTTTCACGGTTCATTGCACAGTGTTAAGTTTTTGTGTTTTGGTCTATTTTTCTTAAACTATAAGTAATAGGTCAACTATATATGTTGTATAGAAGCATTGTTAGCTGTACATGTCTGCCTGGCATGGTTCATCTGACCTTGACCTCATTTTCAAGGTTCATTGGTCTTTGTTTAGTTATCTTGGTTAATGTTAAGTTTATGGTACAGTTGTTATAAAGCTTAGCTTTTTACTTAGGACTATCAACATCATATCAACGATTAGTATAGAAGGCGAGACATTTCAGCGTGTGCACTCTTGTTTTATTTTAACATTGTGAAAATATATAGTGTTCTCCTTTGAATAAGTTGTATTTCCATTCAATATTTATAAAGCACCTTGTTTTTGTATTTTTCTAATCCATTGACTGATGTCACTTTGGTTTCGTTTACTTATTTTCGTACACGCCTATTAATTACACCAATCGTAGGTCGTTTAAGAAAACCGGTTGTAAATCGACCAATCAGGAGTCTGTTTACAGACGGTGTTCGGGTGCCTTCTGCTGGTTTCTACTTTCAGTAGTTTTCGCCTTACTCTCCTTGTTGATAGCGATCCCAGCCTAGGCGTTCGTGACTACTCGGGTCACTTCACGTAGAGGTTATAAATATCAACCACACTTTATCGGAAATCCCCTGGTTGTGTCAACAGCGTAAATTTCCCCTTCAGTCATTTTTATTGATTTTTTAATTTTTTTCAATTTTGAGCAAAGTAGGCGGTGGATTTCCTTCAAGTAGACGACGAAAATCGCCGCCTACCGCCTTCTATTGAAAGCCCTGTATTGCACAATAGATTTGTAAGATCTTGACATTTGTTTTGTGTCAGAAACTCATATTATGTCAAAAATTTGATCACAATCCAAATTCAGAGCTGTATCAAGCTTGAATGTTGTATCCATACTTTCTCAAACTGTTCAACTTCAGGGTTTGACTTCTGCAGTCGTATAAAGCTGCGCCCTGTGGAGCACCTTGTTAAATGATGACATTATGTTGAATCACAGCTATCTTATTGCGCTAAAGCATTGATGTCACTGAAAAAAATCACCTTGTCTAATGAAGCAAAATTCCAAGAGGGACAAATCCATAATAGCACTGATAACTGTTATTATGTAGATTTTACCAAATTCTTGAATATCATACACAATTCTTACTACCACAAAACACAGATGAAGTTTGATTCATTGAGGTGTCACTTTTACCCTTCTAGAGTTTTGCCCTTTACAAATGGAAAACTTCACATAAAGAATGAACAAAATTATTGTTATAATATTTTTTTTCGATTCATCATCCTAAAATATCTTCAATTTAATTTCAGGTATATAAAACATCAATATTGGTATTCAAAGACAGAGACAAATATGTATCTGGGGAATTTAGGTAAATGATAATGACTGTAATTTTCTGCATTTAATAAATTAACCTGCTCGCCAGAAATATGCAATAATTTTAAATGATTGGCTTCCAAAAGTGTTTGGTTTTTATGTACAAACTCATCTTTTAAGTAAAATCAAATCTTATATCATATTATACTACGGCATACTGGATTGAGTTGAGTTGTTTGGACATAGGCATGTGTCAGGGTATAGATCATTTCACTACAGTTGCAATCTTATTGTATGAACTACATATTTTCTACTGATGTGTCAGGGTATAGATCATTTCACTACTGTTGCAATTTTTTTGTATGAACTACATATTTTCTACTGATTTTACATTAAGGATACAATTTTTGTTGGACAAATGTTTGAAGGTTTGAAAAATTGAATATTAAGAATGTTTAAATGTGCAATTTCTCATTGGCAGAACAGTTTCCAATTTCAATTAACTTTTTTATCAAATTCTATTTCAGGTTTAGACACGGCTACTGTAAACACAATCCCAGGAAGATGGTACAAACTTGGGCTGAGAAAGAAATGAGAAATCTGATCAGGTTAGATCTAGTTTCAATCTTTATAATAGAGAGACAGTTCTTCTGTAAAAAGAAACAACTAATTTGATAAAGAATGGATATAAGTTGTGGGGACAATTTCTAAATATCTGACTCTAAATAACTACAGCTTTACAGGTTGACGTTTACCTGTTACTATAACTAAAGCAAAGGTGATGTCGCCAATTTGGTATGGACCTTAGATACAAAAGTAATTCAAGACCTTGCTGTTCTCTATGTTATCTCAACATAAGTATCATTTCATTCAGCATTATTTTTAGTTTTAAAAAATGTCATGATAGAATATTGCAGTTGCAATCATTGATTGTTTTAAATTGTTCAAACCTGTAAGATTTTTAAAAGTAATCTTTTATGTAGTGTATTCATTGACATTTATTTTCAGAATACATCAAGCTGGTATTTTATGTCCAGAACCAATCCTACTAAAGAGCCATGTTTTAGTTATGAGATTTATAGGTACAGATGGCTGGTAAGTATTAATATTAACCTTATTGTTTGATACTTTTAATGTCCCTTTCAGTTAGTGGTCTGGACAAAGAGTGCTTGTTTTGTTCCATAATTCTTTTTAAACTTTTTCTATCCATCATACCTGTAGAAATTGAGCTGATTTTTTTTCAAAGTGTACAATGGCAAGTTATAGATTGGGTTCCTGATTTGTTTTGGATAGCATATAAATTTTTAAAAGTTCTAAACATTTTAATAAATCTCACAATCTATTTTAATCTGTACTTATTTGTGAATAGATCTGTTGATTCGGTAACATGAAACATATGAAAACAAATTTGATTACTGTAAATTCAGAAATTATTGCGTTCATTTATTATTGTGATTTTCTCATTTTAGACTTAAATGCGATTTTGAGAAAAAATCTTGTTTAATTCATATAAAATATTTCAAAATGTGTGTTTAAATTATTGCGTTAACAACTTTGTCACATTTTTATACGATTGCAAAATTTTTTTGCGTTCGTAAATGGTATGATGTCGTCTGCGTTGTCATCCTCGTCAACTTGTGTATAAGCATTTAAATTGCTCTGAAATTGTACCACAATGTTTAATACCACAGGTAGAAGTTTTGGATTAATTATGGGGGTTATGGTCCCAAGTGTGTAGGAATTTGGGGCCAAAAAGGGGCAAAAATAAGCATTTTTCTCTGAAATTATACCACAAGTTTCCATACTACAAATGGATGGTTATTGGGGTGGGGGGTTATTGTTCAAATTAGTTAGCAATTAGGGACAAAAAAGTGGGAAAACAAGGGTTTTACTGGTTAAATAACAATTTAGAAAATTTAAAAGCAGTGAAGGGGAGGTAATCCAATATAAATATAAAGAACACTGTTATATCTACCCGGTATGTTTGATTACTTTATTACTTTCCTTACACTGCTTGAAAATTATGTATTTAGAAATGATGATTGTCTTGAGATGAGTAGCTGTAAATTTATTTTTAGATGAAACTGTTTATTAATTTTAATTTTAACCATGACTGTATGTCATTTTATATTTTAATATTTTATAATGTATCTAAATGAGTAGTTATTGTTGCCAACTCCACTAGAAATTTGAATTAAGATTATTTTTTTAATAAGGAAAAGGGGTAGGTGAAAAAAGGTGGGTGGGGAGTAGGGGTGTAAAAGTTTTCTCATTTCAGATTTCAGAAATTAAAATTATTTTTTTTTACAAATATTTGAGGGGATTAATATTCAACAGCATAGTGTATTGCTCAATAGCAAAAAAAAATTTAAGTTCATTAAACCACATTCATTCTGTGTCAGAAACCTATGATGTGTCAACTACTTTACAGGGTTTCCCTTGGGTCAATTATTTTTTTCGCCACCTCTTTCGCCACTTCATTATTAATTTTTTTCGCCAAGTGACACAAATGTTTTTTTCCCAACCCCTTTCCCTAAATGAGATGAGTTTGCCACATTTTCTTTCGCCAAATTCTTTCGCCAATGACGAACTTTAATCGCCATAATTATATTTTTTCGCAAATGGCGAAAATGGCGACCGCCAGCGGAAAACCTGTACTTAATCACATTCCAAATTCAGCACTGCATCAAGCTTAAATGTTGTGTCCATACTTGCCCCAACTGTTCAGGGTTTGACCACTGTGGTCGTATAAAGCTGCGCCCTGCAGAGCGTCTGGTTTATATGCAAGCAGGGGCATCATCTGTGTACCATGGACACATTCCCAATTTATTTTAACTCTATAAAAATATTAGAACTATGGATTAAGAAGATTTGTATGATGGAAAATTATATACATTATTTTG